>VZSE01002616.1:958303-1132679 GCA_013398275.1 Promerops cafer | reverse complement strand
TTTTTTTTTTTTTTTTTTTTTTTTTTCAGAGTGATGCCTTTTATCAGTCTTTATACGGGAAGCAGATCAATTTGCTTCAGTAATACCTTGCCCGTTAGTAACTGAGAAAAAGCTGTGGACAGTTTATTCTGCTGAGAGCAGGCAGCTCTGAGTTTAAATCACCTGATAATGTGGTGGAAACACCACTTTTTGTGACACAGTATTATACTGTGTTTTCCTTGCTGCTGATTTGTTTCTCAGTATATGCAGACAAGTAATGACTGTGTCATCTCTGCTTTCCTAAAACATAATAGCTGCTAAAATAGTGTGTCATGTAGATGTCTTTCAATGTCTGCCATCCTGTAATTTCTGCATTTGTCTTCTGCACACTTACAGAAACAGAGACATAAAAGGAGACTAGCCCTTTTTTTTTTTTTTTACATGGTGTCTTTGGCTTTACCTGCAAAAGTCACAAAGTCAATGTGTATATCTGTCACCTTTGCATTCCCATACTCATGTCAAGTGCATTCCAGTACTTGGAAACATGTTTGATTGTTGGAACCTGGGTATTTTGAGGGGATGTACTGTTATTTTGAGTATAGAATTATTTAAATTGTCCAAATGAGGTGATTTGAAATATGCCATCAGCTACCTTTATTTGTTGCTTTATTCAGACATTGGTAAAAAAGAACCCCAGCTAATGGGAAAAACTTTTTAGCACTTAATATCAGAATCTATTAATGGTGTGCTGCTGACTTTTATATCCAAGAGCAAACCAAATCATCCATATTTTCCCCCACTTCCCCACTTGGAAAATTAGTGGGATGACAGACATTAATCTTGAAATCCTATTTGCACTGATACTTGGATGTCATCCACTGTATCTCTAAAATTAGTCTTTTACCACTTTCTGCAAAAAAAAACCATAGACAGAAGTAATACTAATGAAATTGCTTATTATATAACATAATGTGATGATACTGTGAAAACATTACGGAATGCAGCAAGGTATATCTGCTAGATAAGTAATTTTAATTGCTTATACAACCAAGTGTACCCATCTTGAGCCTCCTTGTAGCTCCTGAGAGCTACAGAACAACCTTCTGGGCTTTTTATCCATAATTTTTTTATTTTGTAGGTTTTTTTGTTTTTGTTTGTTTGTTTTGTTTTTGTTTGCTTGTTCATTTTCTTTAAAGAGGCAATGAAGTCATGGTCTTTTCCTTGGGCTTTTTGTTCAGACACAAATCATAATTGAAAAGAAAGGAAGAAATAGACATTTTTACTGCCGTGGTGTGAAGTTTACAAATGCAAAACATCCTCTGATACAGTCTTTTCTAGGCTCCTTTGAGATACAGACTTTCTACCATTTAGAGACTTTGGTACATGTTTATTTTGAATTAAGAAAAAGGTGGAAAAAGTTTGAAACATTATGGATACTCCAGAACAGATCTCTGTGCTCTACAATAGGAAATTTTTGCCACAGCTCCTCTGTTAGGAGGGAACATGACTTAACATACTTGTAAGTTATATCAGAGGATCCATCACTTGTTATGAAGTAATTAATTTTTTTGGACTAAAATAAAGTGTATTTTTGAGATATTTAGAGTTTTATCCAGCAAAATAAAAATGTGCTATGGAGAAGGTGATATAGAGTATATTGCTTGGCTGATGGCAGTATTTCAACAAATAAATTGAATAAAAATATTGGAACCCACAGTAAATTACTGTCTCACTACAAACTAGCAAGTTTTATCTCACTAGAAGCATTCAAGTTTTTTTGTTAGTTGCTATATTAAGCAGACAACAGCTGATAGCTGCATATAGATCTGTACTTATGCTTGTAATGAGTCATTCTGATTATGCTTACCTTTGGGTTACTTAAAATAAGTTATCTCACCTAGTTATTCCTGTATCTGACACTCATCTGCTTATTAGACCATTTCTTCAGTCTGAATTTCTCACTAGAAGATGCACTGTCATGGCCTCATAGCAATGAATCTTCTTCAATTGTTATATTTTTCATTTTAGAGGTTAAATGCTTATAATTCTTTCTCAGATGGTAAAAATTCTGCTTTCAAACCGCTTGTAGGAGCAAACGGTCCAGTTTAGCATAAGGTTTCACTAAAAATTTAGGATTTCATAGAAATTTGATAATACACAATGGTTTATAATACAAATCCAATGGGACCTGAAATAATAGATACTCTGAATGTTTTGGTGTTGAGGAGTAAGAACAGAAAAAACCCTGTCTCAATCACTAGGCTGGTTCCCCTTTGATTTTTCCTCATCTGTTTGGATGCAGTTTTCACTGGTCTTGGACAATAGGTCATCACTTCTTTTGGGTGAAATCATGTCGCTTTTGCTTCCTCCAGTCAGAAGATGAGTCAGCCACAGTTGCCTGACAGTTGATGTTTGGGTATGTCCTAGAGTAAGGTCAGTCTTGTTTTCTTTGACTGAAGAGCTTGTGCTCAGGCATTCATGAGCACAAAGATCAGTAATGAAAAGAGCCATCTGCTGTTTTTCATTTGGGGCACATCAGGGATAACAGATCATTAACTTATAAGCCAGTTTTATTCCTTCACAGGTTTACCCTGCTCTGAGTGTATGGAAGGATCTTGAAATTCTCTATAACATATGATTTCTCAACTAAGTTTTGTGAATATGCTGCATGTCAGTGTTATGAGATGCTTACAGTGCAGTTGTAATGTACAACTTAACCTTCGTAAGGTAGCTAAAATTGTCTTTTATAGTTTGGATTTTTTTGGCATCCTAAATGCAGTGATTTCTCTTACTTGTCAGGCTTATTTTGATAAATTCAGGTTCTTTTCTCCAGTATGTATGGACATACGGTAATCTTACATGTTTTGAAGACTGTTTGCCCTTACAGCTGGATCTGAAAGCAGATGTAGCTGAAAGCTGTCCCTCAAATTCCAAACTTTAAATCCTGAAAAATTCTATTCTGCTTACTCCTGGGCCAGAATGCCTGCAAAATATTTCACAGGCTTTTAAAACCTTGTCTCATCTGGTCTTTAGTTTTTTGACTACAGTCTGTCAGTGACTTTGGTTCTGTATATACAACCAACCAGCTGAATTTTAAGCTTTAAGCAATTTAGTAGCTGAGCACCTTGTTTATAATTCAAAAGAACAGGGGTTAAAAAACTTGACTCTTATCTGTCTGAATGAGTCAATGCTTCATGCCTTCCACGCAGTAAGAAGATTTGGTCTCATACTCACCTTGGGACTGTTATCACTTTTTGTGGTGGATTCACCGTACCACGTTTCTTACCAGGACCTAAAACATTCAGAAAATGGGAGAATTCTTCTTAAGACTAGTAATGTTCATTGTCTGTGCCTCTTGTTTTTTTCAGCAGTCCTTCAGTCACCAAAATGGGAATATTATACCTTATTTCTGAATCAGATCTTACAAACAAACAAGTGATCTTTTGAGTGACTGGGAACACGGCTGTGATTTTCTGCTACCTGGTTTCTCCTTATTGGATTTGGAAGATTTGTCTAGGGACCAAGAGTAGGGCAGCGAGTCAACATTTGTAACATCTCTTGCTTAAGTTATTTTACTTCCATATAATTTTTGTTATACCAAATTTTAATTTAATGCTAACCAAGACTCTGCAAAGGATCTTAAGGGTTAGTATTATAATTAAAAACCTAACATAAACCATAGATGTGCACAGTTACTGAAAACGTTTTTCTGTACTCCCTTCCCTTAAACATTCTCTGAGGGTTTGGAAAGCTGCAGATGGAACAAAACCTTGGCTGCAGGTGGAAGGTGAAACACGGGAAGAACAAACAAAAAATCGTAGTTTGAAAATTGAGCTTACTCTGGTGCACGTGGGTGTTAGTGGAGCTTCAAGTGGTCTCCAGATGAGTGAATCAGTACATTTTCCTTTTCAGCAAAACATCATGAACAATTCATTTCACAGGACACTAGGGCCTACTGGCATCTCTAGGGGTAAAGCAAGCAGGTTTTAGTAGTAAGTGCTGTAAGAAAAGGAGGATTGGAGTGGGGGGAAGGAAGTGTAGCATTTTGGCTTCCTGACAACAGTACTTAAATGCGGGCTGTGTCCTAGGCCAGCTGGTTACAGTTAAGCCTGTGCATTTAGAGCAATTGGGTCAAACATGTTCTGGAGACATCTGCTGTGGTAAAGGAGCAGGACAGTGGGACAAGGAGGGAAGTCAGTTTACAGAATATGCATCAGTGTGTCCAGATCCTGTGACCCAAAAGATACCCTGTCTATCAAACAGTCAAGCAAGGAATTTATCTATCTTTCCTATGCTCTTTTATCATGCTGGTGTAGCAAGGCCTCAGAAGTAGAACTCAACCTCTTTTCCTCTTTTTTTGAGAGGAAAGTGTGTAACATAGGATCTGCTGAGTCTTAACTTCACTCATGTTTTGCCTTACATGAAGGAGTTCCCTGTATTTTCCACTGCTTTTCTGAATATTTGTGGGTGCAAAGTTCTAGAAATCATGTGCAATCATTTTTGTAAAAGGCTGTTTTTAAAAAATGAGGAGAAGCGTGGAGAAAATGGCATCAAAGGAGACTGGGAGATTTAATTGAACAAATACTCTTTCATAGAGCAATAGCACTTTTCTCTTATAGTGTGTCCTGTGACAGTGTCTAGAAGATTTTTATCTCTTTTCAAAGATGAGGAAACTGAGGCAATGGTATAGGCAATTTACTTGGCTCTCCTGTGCAAGCATCATTTGTATGTGATATGCATTTTAAATCAGTAAAATCAAAAGCTATTTTTTAATGCTTTTAGTCGGAAAATGGGTCATGAAGAGCTCTCTCAGGATTTTGGACACAGCATTACTGAGATTCATTTCTGTGTAAGTAGAAAACACTAATAAACATGGCTTGCTTAGCAAAGGTAAATAATTGCTACTGATGTGCAGGCAGAGAAAATGCTTCTTATGTAGTTATTTCTTTTACAGTTTCATCTGTAGAGTTAAAAAGCAGAATAGGTTAATGACATAAAGATTACTAGCATGTTAGTCTTACCCTCCTGAACTTGACAGGGAAATTGATGTTGCTAATAATGTTTCAACCTTCAGTTTAAAGAGATTGTATGTGGAGAAAGAGAAGGGAAGTACTCTTACTAATTCCTGGTTTTGTTAAAAAATTGAGCTTTTCCATTCTGATACTGATGTCATGATCACATAGAAACCTGCACATTTATCACTGTTTCAGTTAAGCTGCATAAACTTAACACCAGACAGAAACACTCTAACAGAAACTTTATATAAAGAGCACTGTGGGCCTGATTAAATCTGTTTTCAGAGGAATGGGACAGACATAAGAATAGAAGTGGAGGTGTGCTTATCTCACAGCTACTTACATCTGTATTAGTCAAGATCCCTGGTAAAATGTCCAAACGCACTTGTTCCTTTCCAAATAAACAGACATAGCGTGTAAGTGAACAGCTTGTGTTAAGAACGTCAAGCTGCTAATTAAATTCTGCAATAGTTTTCATATTTATTTCATTTAATCACCCAGTGAATATAATTCTAAGATGTATCATGCAAGAAGGAAATTGTACTTTGTGAAACTTCATATCCCTGACAGAACCAGAGCAATGAATGGTTCTTTACATCCAGTTATCTCCCTACCTGCTTTAAAAAAATAGAATCTGCAAGTACCTCACCTTACATTTGATTATTCATGTATCATCCAGAACAAACAGAAGCAATAAAATATGTCCAACTTGGATGATTCTTTGTGATATTTACAACTTCAGAAGTTGGTTCCTACCTTTCTAAAAATGACCATTCAGCAAGTGAAAGAAAGACCACTCTCTTTTCTCTGGTTTTCCCTTTATGATCATGAATTGGATCAGTGAGTTTGAAATTAACTAATAGGTGGCACTGAGAACTCATTAAGAAATCAGGCTCTTTGAAATTGAACATGAGCAATGTCCACCCCCCCTTACAGCTTGTGCCACTTCAGGATGGCAATGACAGGCTATGATCATAGGAATTGCCTTGTGATGAAGACATAATGCTGTCTAATTAAAGATTGTGTCTAGATTTCTTCCCATCACTGGAGAATATCAGCACCTGTTATCAGAAACTAAATTTTTTTACTTGTTTTTTAAAGAGACCAAATATTCCAAAACCAGTCAGTTGAGTAGTTTTATCACATGGAATATCACAGGAGAGCATGGTATGAAGATAATGTTAGGCAGACATGAAGTCTTGATAAGTATTCTTATTAGATCTGTTTTTAGCAGAAATATTTAATCTGTTACTTTTCGTGGAAAAATTAAAATACTTATCTTCTAAAAAACATTGAGAACTAGTAAGTGGTGCTTTTTCACATCTTGCTGTTATACCTTGTGTCCTCAGAGTGTTTGTTTTTCTCCTATTGCATTGTATTTTGAGTGTGTTACTCCAGAATAAAAGGAAATTTATGGGAAATTTGAAAAGCATCTTCTGTCTCATCTTTTAAATGCAAGTGAGTAGATATGGAAAGAATATCTGCTGTTGTGGTGTTGTATTATATATTGTAAATGGATTACATTTGTACTTCAAGCACTGGCTTCCATTATGGCTGGCTATGATAATGAATGGCATATTTCCATATGGAGGCATTAAGAAAGAATAACTGTGAAATAAGTATTTGGTCATTCATCTTCAGAGAGGAGGTGATGACATCAGATCTCCTTTGAGCAAGACAACCTTGGGAGCTATATCACACCAGTGTAAGTATAAGGTCTTTCTACAGCTGCAAGGCACAGTGCCTGCAGACTGCAGATGGCTTACCTAGATGGCCAGGACACGTTTTAATATGTATTTCAAATGGCTGACTCACTGAAAACTCAGCTGAACAGCAGTCAGCATCCTTGAAGCTGACTTTGGATTTTAATGAGGAGGACAGCAGTTTGCCTGGGCTGCATGTTGCTAGATTCTGCTGCTGGCTGTGAGTTCCAGCTGCTACACCACTTTGCTTTGTGGTGGGATTTTTCCTTTAATGAGGAAGGGGACCATGACTAAAATGATCTCTTTTTAAGACAGTTTGCCTAAGTTGAATTCTTGACATTTTTAATAGAAGATAATGTAGCTGTGTATGTAGCAAGAAGATGCACATTTCAGGGAGTAAGTGCAGATCTGCCCACAGCTTTACCACTGATAGTGGCCAGTATGAACTGGCCCATTTTTGACCAGATTAGTTAAATCTGGAAAGAAAAACTATTTTGTTGATGGTGCCTCCTTGTCAGGACAGTCATAGCTAATTAGGATGCAAACTCCTCTTATCTGTTACAAGGTGAGTATCTGGCTTAGTTTATGTGTCCCAAACATGTGGGTTTGGATTTGGGTGCCTTGTTCATATTTGTTGTTGTACTATCCTGAGAATGACAGTATCTCTATGGTGATATGTTCTCAGGAGATTTAAAGAGCAGCTAATATTTTACTGCTGTAGCAGGACATTTGGGACCCGGTAACTTGTATTGCACTTTGCAGTAGCAGCCAGGCCAGAAAGTCTAATGGGACATTGCACTGCAGTTACTCTCACTAGGACCAGATGGAGCTGCAGTCACACTGCAGTTGCCAAGGGTAACTGCAGTAAAGGCAAATTCAGTATTTGGAGGCCTGAGTTCTGTATCTCAGTATTCCCGTGGGGTGTGTGGACACAGTTTCTCTGCTGTCCTCTTCCTGCCGTGATCTATCACTCACTTCCTGTGCTCTATATTCTTACAATGTAGTGCTTTAACTCACTGTTACAGTCTTTCAATAGTGTGTAAAGGTATTTTTGCTCTGATGTGAGGAACAAATACCAAATGATCATTTAAGATAATGAATGAACCTGTCAGAGTGGTCAAAAGGTCAAAAAAGAGGTCAAAATCAGCTTTGCTTTGTACCCTTTGCCTTCATCCAAAGTTAGGAGTGGCAGTTGAAGTTAGGTTTTAGGCTTATCGTTTGCTGTTTGTATAAGGAGCATTTACAAGGCTTGCTTTTATTAAAGCTGATCAATCTGAAGCTAGATGCATGCTGAACAGGCTGCCCGTTTGATACAGTCCATAACTGCAACATCCTGATCAGAAATTAAAATGTGTAAGTATTAAAATTTATTGAGATATAAGATGCTAAGAGTCTTAAACCAGTGAAGAAATAGAGCTTTGCTGCACCTTTATTTAGCATGTCTCTTTTTCTGTACTTTAGGGCATTGTCCCCTAACCCAGAAGAAAAGAGAACAAGAAAGGAGACATAGCTCTGCATGGAATAGTTTCAGTCCTCCACAGCTTAAAAAAGCAGCTAGGACAAACATTTTTTAAAAAGCATACTGCATTATCAGGTTAATAATTCCATTAATTATATAATTAATCATATTCAGAAGTGGAGCTTGCTTTTCAGCCCTTTAATGCTGAAGTTAGATGGTTCTGGTACACCTTCCTGTAAAGTCCAACATGCATCTACCAAATTTAATGAAATCTTGACTCCAAGTGATTTGTTTTCACCTCAAAATGTCCATCTTCTTTTTTTGAGTAGAATCTCCCTGGTTTTCTGTGTCGATATTCAATATCTCTCTAACAAAGCTAATGATTACTGCGGATGTCTAGCAGCCATATCCTAATATATTTCAAAGATGGGTAGTTTTGTGCTGTACATCCATTAAGTAATAATTATTTATATTAACTTGCTGCAAATTATAAATATGTATAGTCACAGATCCACAATATTTCTGGAACATATTCTCTTTGAAGAAAGTCTTGGTTTAGTTTGGTTTAAATAATTGTAACTCAGTTAGTTTAAAATCCCACTAAGTGTTATAAAGACTGCAGCCACATGTGGTAGACAGACTGTTCTTAGAGTTAGATAATCCTTTTGATTTTGTTTTGGAAAACACTGCAGACCAGAAAGAAGAGAAGAAAGGTCTTGACCTTTCCTTTAATACTCAAAGAGAGCCCCTCAAGACTCACAGAAATGCTTCTGCACAGCTCTTACTGATTGTTCTGCAGAACATATCTTGAGCAGGTAAGGCAGGGGAAAGTTTCAGCAAGGAGCAAGAATAAAATAGCATAAATAGTAACCAGCCTAACAAAAAAAGTGGGTTTAGGTCCTCTCCAGCTGAGACTCCGTCAGAGTTCAACTGGTGCAGAAATAGTACAGTTTAAATTTATATCAAAGGAGATAGAGTCTCACAGAACTTCAGCTAGGAATTGAACTCTCAGATTCTAAACCCTCTTTTTTACTGACTGTGGATGCCCTAATAATATCTTTAAGAGGAAGAATTGTGGATTGAAAAGAGTTGAAGGTAAATTAGGGTCAAGACCTAGGATAGACTAATGCACCTCAATGCTGTAGTGAGTAGCAAGCTTTTACGTATTCCATTAAAAGGTAATGAAGGCTCCAAAATCAGCAGTTCCATCAGGGAGACATCCCCATGACTCATCTTGCGTAAGCAGAGCTGAGTCCTCATGCCAAAAATAGAATAAAGTACTCCCATTCTATGAATTGAAAGTAACATAGTTGTGGAAAAATATTTTTTCCCCCTTTTTTTCTTTTTTTTTTTGTTTTTCTTTTTTCTTTAGCTTTATTTTAGTTGTGATTTTGTGGCTTTTAATTACGCACGATTTTCACAAACTCAAAGTCTCAGCATGGCATTTAAAAAGAAATTAATCAGATGTTATTCTGTGTGTAACAAATTGTTACCGGAACCAGATTATTCAGTACCAACTATTTTAATTGTGATAATTTTCAGTTTGGAGGGCATCTTATTAAAAATGGACATTAATTGCCCTGTGTTTCATCATGATTTTAAAAATTGTATCTTTTTAAGGACATTAAGGAGTGCTTTTGTTAGATGTGTGGAAAAACAATCCAAGTAAGTTTTTTCTTTTATATTGTATGACTGTAAATGGTTTAGATAAAAAAAAAGGAGCCATATTTTTATTGTTTTCAGAGCACCATGCCCAAAGATGTATTTTTTATCTCTTATATTTTGTCATCATACTATTTTTAAACATAAGATGTTAGTCATAAGAAGTCAAGACTTTTGAAGTAGCAGTAGCCATGACAACCTTCACTCTTGGGGGTGCAGTGCAGGGACTGTTGCTGTGTGGCTGGACGTATGCTGCATGTGACTGGATGAAATGTTGCTGTGTATGGTAAAATTGCTTATGACTTCATTAAAGACTACCTTTTCTAGGTCATGCAACAAATTAGCCACAAGCTGCAATTCAGGAAATTAGTTGTCACTGCTGTGCTTGTTCCATCAAACATTAGATAAAGACACTGTTGTGCAAGCAAGGTCTATTAAACAGGGCATGTTTTGTGGATTATTCTTTTTATTTCTTTCTATTTTCAATTTCCTTCTCACATTCTGCTTACTTTTCTTTATTTCCTCCCTTTCTTTTTCTTATCTGTTTTTCCTTTTTTTCTGTTTCTCTGTTTTCTGCTCTTGATCATCCTTTGTACTTAGCACTGGTGAATTTGTAAAACAAGTAAATAGACTTTTTTTAAACTTGGAAGATTCACATGTTTTTAAACTCCATCTGAGTTATACTGATCTGTAACTGCATAATTCTCACTGCAGTCTGTTGGAATAATTGAGATGTCTTATGATACTTATCTTTAAGTATTTCAGAATTAAAATGCGACACGTTTTCTGAAGATGTGTTTTCCCTGAGGATATGTGGGGCTCACCAAGGCAATATTTGGATGAGTGATGTTCTCTTGAGCACCATCAGTATTCAGCAGTGCAGTTAGAAATTTTTGAGTAAGCCTTTGAAGCCCCTGTTGCTACTGTACTGCAAAAAAAAAAAAAAAAATCTGTGAGCAGGGTTTAAGTTTTGTACATAATAGCAAAGGTGTTTATGATCATATATGCTTGTCAATCTATAAATACCAGATTAAAAGAATATCAGAACTGCATTTAGGAAAAAAAAATAGGTTTTTTTACAGAGTTTTTATCAAAATAAATTCAAACATTTTTTAGCTCTCAGGTAATAATTAGTATGGTGGGAAATTATGCTATGAAGAATTTAATCTTTATGCAGGTTATGATTTTGTTATAAGACAATTCTGTACAGATTGCACAGTAGAGCTGAAACAAAGTAAAACCCATGGGTTTTTTTAAAGTAATGATGCCTATTCTATATAGTGAATGAGAAAATGAAAATGAAACTGCAACTAGTTCAAAAATAGTAAAAGTTTATATACCTTAGTGATATGTGCAGAGAGCATATTAGGAGCTAAATTAAAGTTACTTAGAAAGTCTAATTGTGCCATTTCTTGTATTTTTGAATGCATCTATAAAACTTTCCTTATCTTTAAAACAATTTTATGCATGTAGTTTAGTTTATGTTTTTATGTCTCTAAAATACAGTTACAGGGACAGTATTTTAACAATAAATATAGAGACAGTATTTCAGAAATAATTTTGGGTTGCAAATAACTCATTAGAAATATAATTTTTTATTAAAGATGCATTCATTACGGTTACATACTATCATAAACTTACATACTATTATAAATTTAAAATATTTATTTAATTTAAAATTCTATATACATATATATCAAATCAAAGAATACATATCTTCAAGTTAAGACAATTGCATTACTTCTCTGAATGTTAAGGAATTTTTACTTTTCAATTGGACAACTAGAACAAAGCTAACCTAGATTTTTTATAAAGTTGCTTGGGAATGGAATAGGAAAAAATTGTATCTAGGCAACAGCACCTTAATAATTTTACAGGGTCTTAGATCCACTTATTCAATATTGAAACAATTTTCTGATCAAAAAAAGAACAACTTACATAAACTACTTGTTTTTTATGTTGTTCATATGTCTGGATTTCTGTCAAATGTGGGAGTTCCTCCACATTAACACACAGCTAACAAGAAGTTAACCGTTAGTTCACTTGTGCCTCTATTGTTAGGGGTGTACACATCAAGCTGCACTGACAGCAGTGCAAAGTGACATGTTTTGACAGGCAGTGACCTCTGTTCTTGAATGTAAATATTACATTGGCTTTCGAATGGCAGGAGGAGGTTGGTGTAACTGCCCTCCCTTTAAAGGATCTGGTGGCAGCTGCTTCTCGGGGAAACCAGTGTGAGGATGTTCTATTCTTGCTGTGTTGAGCTAGGAGAGAGCTGGGGTCTCCTGTTATTAAGCCTGTGCATGGTGACCCTGACTGCTTAGAGGGAGGATGGTGGGGCATTTGCTCTAGTCCCCAGAAACAGTCTTGGAGGGCAGGGGACAGGGTGGTAATGCATTGTAGACCATGACATTTAATAAAGTTATGTGTGCTAAGCAAAACGTCTGGGAAATGTCAGACAGGAAGGGAGGAAGAATTTGGGGAAGAGTTAGGTTCACTGGGGCATTTCACTTTATGTAGTGTGGGGACAGACTGGGTGTGGCAGCTTTTCCCCCAGGGAAATGAAGGAGAGCCTGGTAGTTTAGGGGAGTGCTGTCCAAGAGCTGTCAGTACCAGCTTCTCCTTTGGCATAGTCAAATCGGTCTCTAAAGCACAGAATCACAGAGGTGACAGTCTTGCTTGTGATCCAGCATCTCCCACTAGTTTGCTTTTCATTTTTGTTCATTTTTACAATTTAAGAGATAAATCTGGTCCCAGAAGAGCTTCTTGTGATCAGCACAGAATATTCTCATGTGCTGCATTGGCCAGTTACGTGCTGCATGTTCGTATCTCATGTGACAGTGTGAGCAAAGTGACCAATCAGGTGATAATAGTGGTACAGCTGGAATATTAAATTATTCAATAACCCTTACTTCTTTGCTGAACTTGGACATAATCATGTCAAGCGTTCCTGGTATGTTTGACTTCGTACCTTCAAGATAGATCAGTAATTTTTGTATTAGAATAAAATATTCTCTAAGGTATACAGTATTTTGAGCATGGGGAAGGTGAGCATGGACTACATTATGTTTACTTTAAAAGGTTATAGTTGGGTTTTTCTTTTGACTTGCGGGCAGATGTGACTACGCCATTCCTTTCTCTTTGGCATTTGTACATATCAGAAAGTCAGTGACAGCGCCTTGTCTAAACTTATCTGTGATAGAAGGATTGCTTCCAATATTACATTTTATCAGGACTAGCCGCTTTTGGTGTGTTGCTTCTGAAACACTTAGATAAAGTTCTATGTTTAATTTTCTTTTTCATTTACAAGACTGTCCCTTGGATTTGAAGGTGGTAATTTTTAATTTTTCTCTTTTAACAATAAATCCAGCTGAACCAGCATAAAAGAAACCTGTCTCATAAGCCAAAAAGAACATTAATCTGGAGGGCAAAATGTGGAAAAGGGTAAGTATGGGAATATATTGAGATCCTATGGTTTGTGGTGGTAAAGAGTTCATTATTTCTTGAAAGGAATACTGAAGGGGTTTTATGTTAGTTGGTTGGTTTTTTAGCCTGTATTTTTTGTTGTTGTTGTTTTCAGCTAATTTATTGAAATAAAATGCTCTGAAATTTTTCTAAGTATTTCTGGATGGCTCAGGAAGCTTATTAAACAGCCTAGAACAATGCTGGGGTACAACAGTGGGAAAAAACCTGCTCATAAATAAATTATATTTACTGACAGGAGGTCAGCGTGCTTCTGTGGTAATGATTCTAGCATGATAATGCAAACTATCCTGTAGTTCTTAAAGGATATGAGAATTTTCTTTTTTTTTTCTTTTTAATAATTTTTCAGCTGCTTGGGAATACCTCATTCTGTAAGAATTCCTTATTTTGGAAGAATTTATCTGTATCTTAACATTTGTGTGAAATATTTTTTCAAATTCCACCTCCTTGAGTGCTTATAACAAAGCCACACAGTAAATCTAAAACACCAATTATTTCTTAATGATCAGTTAATGACTTCTATTTAAGAGCTGGTAAACCTTTTTCATGGCACAAGTGATAATGTTGAAGTTGCATATCTGTATAGACATTTGCTGTGTGCTGCACAGAGCAATCCCATGTTATTTATTCTGAATAATTCAGGGAAAAGAAGGGCAATGAAGCTGGTGAAGGGTCTGAAGCCCAGGTCCTGTGAGGAGTGCCTGAGGGAGCTGGGAGTGTTTAGCCTGGAGAAAAGGAGGCTCAGGGAAAACCTGATTGCTCTCTACAACTGCCTGAAAGGAGGGTTTGGTGAGGTGAGGGTCAGTCTCTTCTCCCAGGCAACCAGAGACAGGGCAAGAGGAAACAGCCTCGAGTTGCACTAGAAGAGGTTTGGGTTGGATATTAGGAAAAACTTGTTCACAGGAAGGATGGTCGGACTTCGAAAAAGTCTGCTTTGGTTGAATCACCATCCCCAGAAGTGTTCAAAAATCATGTGGATGTGGCACTTAGGGGCATAGTATAGTGGTGGACTTGGCAGGGCCAGATTAACTGGTTTGGACTTGATGGTGATATTTGAGGTCTTTCCCAACTTAATCAAATCTATGATTCTAAGACTACCTGTAAAGGAGACATATTTTTAGTAGTAATTTACCTAAGAGCATGGAAAATTGCTGATAAAATTAGGCTATCCAAAACTCAAAATTGTCTTTTGGTTATCTGTGCCTGCTTTCTCACTGTTTTGAAGGTATGAAGCATCTGGACAACGTTTGCTTCAGAGACTGCCAATGCCCACCTACCCTCTCTGTTTTGTATCTGCATGAGAGCATTGCACTGCACTGTGTAGGAGACACATCGCATGAGATTCAGGCCTGGTGGATTAATTCTCAACCTCAGTGGGCCACATTCTGGTTTTGCAATGTGTAGAGGTCTAGAGCAAGATCTGTCAGAGCTTACTGGATTCTATATGTTTTTTCACATAACCTACTTCCTTGTGACATGTATAACTCCTATGAAGCAAGATTGTGAGGGAGATGTGGGACCTCCATCACTGATAATGCCACAAGACAATGATTTCATCTTAAAGATAGTTCAAAACTTTAGCAGAAGAGAGAGAGCAGACCTGACTTGCTGTTCCTGGTGAGGAGCTGATGGAGCTGTATTATGTATAACTGGGGCTTGTGGAAGTCCCTCTGAGCCTTGCAAATACTGAATTGCATTGGCAAAGCTGAGAAATAGCAGACTATCTCAGGACAGTGCCAGATAGGCACCACAGCTTGAAAGCATTCTGCAGTTGATTAAAGTGCTCTGCTCAGTGCTATGCTAGAGAGCTATGAGATAGCAGATACTTCCTGCAGAAAACAAAGCAGAAATTAAAACCTCTTTAAGGCTTAGAATTCAGCATACCTGTTATCTAAGTCAGAAAAATGTTATAAGGTGAGAACAAGGACTGAAAGTTGATTGAAGCAAGAATTTGTTTGATATAAATAAAGGATGATTTAAGACTAAAAGTCTATACTATAAAGAAACAAAGACTTGTCTGTCTCAGCTTTTATGTCATCAGCAGTCACAGTGGGACTCTGTAAGCAGAGTACATTCTGTATATAATGTGATCATAGTTACTTCTCTTTTTCAGATGGTAGTAGGAACAAATTTGAGTTATGTTTCTGATTTTGTACTTCAGGAAAACAAAGGCTTTAGTTCTTACACTGCTACAGAAGAAGTATTAATTTATAGTATGTACAGGAAAAAAATATGGAAAATTGTTCTTATAAGTTGAATTGAAGCTTACACATTTGAAGAAATTACTGCAGGAAAGCTGTGTTAAGGGATGATTTTGTGTTCTCTAAAGTGGACGTAAAACAAACCAGTTAATGTAACCTAGGATGACATATGCTCTGTGAATATATTGTTATATGAGTTATTAAGGTAATTAAATTACCTGTCTCAAGGTGCTTAAATAACTCAGTACTGGTAATGGTAATGAGGTTAACAGAGTTTGATCTCTAAGTCACCAGCTTGTATCAAGATGAATTGTGTAGGTGGAGCTAAAAGTAATGGTGCTCCTGGTCTGCTGCAAAGCAGTCCACTACCCTCTTTTAAAACAAAACCGACCATGTTCAGGGAATGAGTCTTCTAACTCCCAGGGATGTTGCTGTGAACACCAAGTGACATAGTATCTTATAAACAAACTTCAGCTGTTACCAGTCCAGGAATTTATGGCCCTGGACAAAAACAGTTTCTCTGTCAATTTATAAAAAATTTCAATTCAATAATAACGAAGTGTTATTTCTAATGGGTTTTGTTTAATAATATATCTGGGGTTTTGTGTTCTACTGTGCCAAAAATATTATTATTCAGTGCAGGGTTTTGCCTAGGCTTTGTTAGAAGGAGAGTGAGGTAGTGTAGTATAATTTCATGGCTATTTGTGACATGAATTTGTGTTGCATGATGTATTTGTGTACAATTATATCAATAACCTGATTCAACATTTACAGAACAAGGGCACTGTTTTTAAAGTTATGTTCCCTCTGGGCCAGTTTCATAAATTGAAATTGTTTGCTAATGACTCAACTTTTGGTGGTTTTTTTATTCAGTGATATTTTATATAGATCTGTTTTCTCTGCTATGCAAAGGGATTGGTATTAGCCAGAAGCATATTCTCTTCTTTTGTTTACACTGCAGAATTCAAAATATATTGTTCACTTTTGCATTTTTTCATAGACCTTCTTATGTTTTTACCTGTTGATAGAACTGACCCTTGGTAAGACCCTATTGGTAAGAGAGCCAGCATTTCCTAGACTCATTTTAACAACGGGACAATTAATTATCATTAAAGCTAATATGATTTAGGAAAATTAATCCAACTATATATTTAGCTGCTGAAATACATAAACAAGTTTTAACCTTAGTATTTATAAATTAAACAGAAGCTATTCAGCTTTGAGTAATAAAATGCCATTAGACGCTTCAGAATTGGAACAGAACGCCAGTGTGAGAAAACTGTGGTGTTGGTAGATGTGAGGTGTGGAGGCACTGCATCATTTTGTTACAAAGGTATCTTTTTACCTGGCAGCAGGTGGAGGGAGTGTTTATTGTAGCTCTCACTTTCCTGTCAATTTTTTGTATCAGTGTAGCAAAATGGAACCACAATGTTTATTTTCCAAACTGAAACCCTGTGATCTTGAAAACTGATACAGAATTTTCAGGTGCTTTCTGCAGGAAAAGTGATGATAACACCAGTTATACAGGTTATGCTTCGGAGTTATTTAATGGGTTAGCAGTCAGTTGTTTTGGGACATTGGTAGGATCTAAAGTCTCTTGCTAGCATACTCTGGGATTGAAAATACTCCAAAAATTATAGTAGAGTTGTTGAGGTTTCAAGTATGTAATGAAGAAAAAATTTGGGGAAGGTTTTATGGTCTAATAACTGTGGCATTTTTTCAGTTCTACTTGCGAGCTGCGTGTTGTGCTTTATTTGTGAGGAAACATGTATACTCTTGTGAGCAGCTGTTGAACTGGTATATAGTTAGCCTGCTAGTTAACTGCTCGTCACAATAAATGCAAAAATCCACCAAGGATAAGGAAAAGAGCAGAGGAATAACGACAGGCTCGGGAACCCTTCTAATACTACAAAGTACAGTGAATCAGGGACTTGTCATCATAAAATACCAAAGAAGTACTATCAGAGGGGGAATGTTGGGTCATTATACTTAGTTCAAAATCTAAGATGATTTAAAGAAGAAAATACCTCACTTACTAATTGGGGGACATTCCCCTTGTGGTTTGAACTGGCAGTAGAGAAATGCTTTGTTTGGACACCTCTTGCACAACTTAGTTTGTTCCAGTCTATGTCCCTTAAAAAGATAACACTTATTTGTTTGACCTGGAGACTTTCCATCCACTGCATGCATAATTACTCCTCATGTGGGAAGTCTCTGGAATCAATTAAAATGCATTGCTAAAACCATTGCAAAGTGCTTAGATGAAGGTAAGAGTGCAGATGTTGAAATGCTCTTCCATTTCATGGTCTTGAAAAATTGTTTTTATTGCCAGAAAGATGTCTTCCACTATGAGAAGAAACACAGCAGAATATTTATGTAGTGGAAAAGAGCTAGATAAATTTAATTTCATACTCAAAATGAAAAATGTTTTATGAAAAATGCTTTATGTAGTGGTTTATTTGTATATGCTTCCGGTGCGGCTACAAGAATTACCTTGGTAACTTCTCTGTGCAGAAGTCCTAACATTAATACTGCTGAAAGACATTGTTATAATGACAAACACCTTTTCTTGCTGTTATTCAGCCAGATGGTGCACATGGACATTAATCTGAAGCAGAAACAAAGTTGAATGATATTGAATATTTGCTTGGGATATAGTCCTTGCCCAGTAGCATTAGATACTGCTCAGAAGAAAATGGTGTGAGTTAACACGAAACTGAAGAAAAATAATAATTTGAAATTTGGTTTAAGTGGTTATTAAGAAAGGGTGAGAGTTCTGTTAAGAGCATTATAAAGCATTTTAACACAGTATTTATTCCTTTTTGGTCCAAGTTTAAAAAATTAAATAATTGACATTTGTCCAAAAGGTACTCTGTATGCATACTCTGTATGCTATGACTGCTGTAATAGCACAAAAAGATCCTGATCTCTGTGGTTGGTAGATTCTGATCCTAGAGACCTAGGGATTTTTTTAATAATAAAACTCCTTATTCCTGACTCTCTGTCAACACATAGCTTTCCCTTTTATTTTCTACTTAATAGAATTACTTAAATTCCACTGGTGCCTCTCTGGAAACCTTAACTCAGTCACAAATGAAAACTGGAGTGTGGAGTACACTCTGCAGCTTTCCCATACTTTTGAAAGTGTTGTGTTAACTCCTGAAAGTATGAGCAATGCATCTTTCTGTAGGCAGGTGTGACTGGGTTGTGTCCGTGGTGCTGCAGGTCTCAGGTCAGGCTCCTTGGAGCTATTGGTGTCTTTCTCCAGCTGAATTGCAGCCAATCCATCCTCACTACCCAAGGCATTTTGATGCCTGTTACAAAGGTGGATTTAGCTTCTTACTGAATTGTGACTTGGAGTATAGACGTTCAATTTATGAAGAGAAGCACATTTCACCCCAAAAAGATTCTCTTTGAAATGAAAGTACTTAAAATTCTCCCAGCTGTCCAGTTCAGCTGAAATGTAAGTCACAGAGTCTAGATAATTGCACATAATCTATTAATCTAGCAGAGATTTTGCTTGTATTGCCTCCCTACCTAAAAAACACCTGCTGTCATTTTCTACGCTCTCTGGGACCTCCCTTCCTCATGTTCAAACTACCTGGACTGGTATTCTTTATGCTGGTGAATAGGAGCTGCACAGCCCCATGCTTACATTGCAGTTCCAGCTATCCTTTTCCATTTTAGATTTGTATAGCTGAAAAATCTCTGCATGCACTGGCATTTCTTTTTTTTTTCATTTCAGTTGTTTTATTCTTGCATCCAGAAATTTCTCTTCAGTTTTCTGTTTCTGCACTGGTTTAATTTTCTTGTTTTGAGTGTTGTAATTTTCATTGCGCGTTTGATACTAGATGCTTTTCTTTATATGTATTTTTGGATACTGTTTTTATTGCCGTTACAGTTCTGTTCTATGTGGTTTTTTGCTTGTACTTTCCAGTAAGTCTATCTTCCATTTCATAAGTAAAAGAAGGTAAAATTTTAGGTTATATTTCTTAGAAACAATATTATTGGTGACTTTACTGGCAGTTTAAGATTTGTAGAATGACATTATAGGTTTGAAAAGCACTGTAGAACTGTCCTTGAATCTAGCTTGAGACACTGTGTATGTCTTTAATTGTCTGTTACAGAATGACATTTAAGCATCTACTCCTGTTTTTAATTTTTATTTTATAGCTACTCTGTAAAACGTCTTTACATGGGCTTACAAAGTTCTAAAAAAACCTGCGAGTTTAGTAGTGTTAGATGTTAACAGTGTGGTGAACTTCAGATGAATCAGTGGCACATCCAAGAGTTAGAGTACCCACCACCATCTGTAATGAGGAAAGAGCTGTGTCCTGATTATGAAAAAAGGCTCAAAGCTAATATTCTCTGAGTCATAGCTCCACCAAAGTTTGTGTAGCTGGCATAGTTGAAGCTCAGCTGTGTACAGAATATCTACAATTATCTACAGAATATCTACAAAATATCTACAATTTTTTCAAGTGACGCTTTGCCCAGATACAAACTCAGCATCTTGCAAAACAAAGCTGGAGCGTGGTTCCTCCTGAAGTCTTCAGACATAAAGACTTTTAACATGTCTATAATATCTACATCAGACAATAGCAAAGTATGATCTGTGTCTTTAAACTAATGAATATAGAGCTTCACATAATAGTAGTACTGTCCAAGAAAATAAGATCTTCTCTATCATCATCTTAAATACTAAAGAATACTTACAAGGTCTCCATGTTGCTAATAGTAGCTGTCAAAATTGGCAACAGCCATTACAGTCTGTACAGCCTTATTATGCAATTTAAAGTTCAATGAACACAGTTATTTTGAGGAACTGACTGTAATAGAGATTCCTGGTAATGGTGCCCCTGTAAAGAGGGCGGAAGGTGTCTTAGGGAGTCAGATACTACAGTCCTGAAGAATGTGAATCAGGTAAGAAGTCAAGTTAGGTCCCTGAACTTCAGAAAAGCAGACTTCAGCTCTTCAAGGAGATCGTCAATAGGATCCCCTGGGAAACTGCCCTCAGGGACAAAAAAACAGAACAGAGCTTGCAGATCTTTAAGGAAGTCTTCCATAGAGCACAAGAGCTGGCAATCCCCAGGAGCAAGAATTCAGGCAAAGAAGGCGAGAGACTGGCATGGCTGAGTAGGGAACTTCTGGTCTAACTAAAGGAAGAGAAGCAAATGCAGACAGTGAAAACAAGGACTCATAACCTGGGAAGGGTATAGAGATCCCTAGGTACAGTTGTGTAGGGATGGGGTGAGGAAGCCCAAGGCAATGCTGACCTGAAATTGGCCAGGAACATAAATAATAAGAAGGGGTCCCTCAGGTATTTTAACCAGAAAAGGAAGGTCAAAGAAAGTGCCCCTCCCCCATAAACAATGCTGGAACACTGGTAGCTGTGGATAAGGAGAAGGCTGAGATACTCAACAATTTTTTTTGGCCTCAGTCTTCAGCGGCAACCTATCTTCCCACACCTCTCAAGGGGATGGACAGCAGGATGGGACTGGGGGGTCTAAGTATTCCCACTGTAAGTAAATATCAGGTTCATGATCACCTGAGGAACCTGAGTATACATAAGTCTGTGGGCCTTGAGCTGCATCCCAGAGTCCTGAGGAAATTCACTAATGTAGTTGCCAAGCTGCTTTCCCTGATATTTTAAAAGCTGTGGGAGTCAGGCAAAATCTCAGGTGACTGGAAAAAGTGAAAAATTGCACCCATCTTAAAAAAGGGTAGAAATGAGACCCTGTCAGCCTCCCCTCTGTGCCTGGGAACATCATGGAACACATCCTCCTAGAAGGTGTGCTAAGGCACAGGGAGGACCAGGAGGTGATTTGAGACATCAAGCATGGCTTCACCAAGGGCAAGTCCCCACCTGGAGTGCTGTGTCCAGCTCTGGGGTCCCCAGCACAGGAAGGATATTGACCAGTTGAAGGACTGCCACTAAGGTGACAAGAGGGATGGAGCACCTCTCCTGTGAGGAAAGGCTGAGAGAATTGGGATTGAACAGCCTGGAGAAGAGAAGGCTTTGGGGTGACCTAATTATGGCCTCCCAGAACCTGAAGGGAGCTGCAAAAAATATAGAGAGAGACTCTTTACAGGAGCATGTAGTGACAGGACAAGGGGAAATGGCTTCAAACTGAAAGGGAGTAGGTTTAGATTATGTATTAGGAAGGGATCTTTTACTGTGAGGGTGATGAGACACTGGCACAGGTTTCCTAGCAAAAAGTGCATGTGAATTCCAGGGAAATTGTGCATGCCCCATCCCTGGAAGCATTCAGGGCCAGATGGGATGGGATTTGGAGAAGCCTGGTCTAGTGGAAGGTATCTCTGCCTTTGGACTTGATTGGAACTGAGAAACTAATATCCACAGGTGAAATAATGTGCCATAGCAATGAATGCAGCACTGATGACTGTCTGAGACTTAACACAGATATTAAAATATTTCAATGTCATCTTGCACTAAGTTTCCTGAATTTCCTCTATGCGTATGTTTCATGTGTAAAGCAAACAAATAAAGTGATGTAATATTGATAGTTAAGGTTGCTGGTTACAGCATGTTTGATGCCTACTGTACATGTAAAAGTTTCAGATATACAATTAATATGTATGTTTTTATATTAATTTATTATTCTTTCTCAATGGAACTTCTCTATATTAAGCTCTGATTTGATAAAAATCATTCTGTCACATGTCTTTGCAACTCTCTATTTGGTGTAAATCGTGTATAAATATGATCAAACTGCACAGCCAATCTAAGGATTTCAGTGCATTTCCTTCTGTGTCATCAGAGCAGCAAATTGCATATTTGGAGCTTCAGTGTTTGTGATTTCTGTTTCTCTAGGGCAATTTCTGCTGTACGTAGATCGTTCACCAGAAGTGTAGTTAGTAAAATACTTCAGTAGGTGGGATCAGTGGCAGGTAATAATTTTTCTTTTCACCCATTTGTTTTAGGGAGAAAGACCTCTGAGAGGGTGGGAGAGAAAAATGTTTGCAGTACAGAGCAGCTGGGATTCCAAGAAAGGAAATGTAAGCATGTGAAATGGCTGAAAACAGAATGGTTACATGTAGACAGTAAAAAAACTACAGAGGAAACTCAGAGAGAAGACTAGAGTTCCACAAGCACTGGACATTGGATTACTGTTTTACCCTAGGCTAGTGGTACGGTATGGACAGCTAAGGGAGCTGCCTATAGCTGAAAATCTATGGGGCTGAATGTCAAGTATTGTTATAGTATCTGCTATCTTGCATCTTCTACAATGATACCTTTTAAAAACATCCTGTACCTCCTGCTTAGAGTAAGAAAAGGTCAGAAAACAGTTACTTCATCAGTGGGAAAGTTTGTGCACAAAAACCATTTCGGGATTCATTTTGTATCAGAACTGGAACTGTTCCAAGATGCTTCAAAAGTTATCCACAGAGGTGGAGCATTTTTGTTCTTTTTTTCTCCTTCATCGTGTTTTGTTGTTTTGTTTTTTTTTTTTCTTTCCACAGCATTGTATAATATCTCTCTTATGACTCATGGGTTACCTGACATCTTCCCAAACAAAACTACAGCAGCTGAGGCTGACCTGATAATAAATTGGACTAGCTAGTAAGAAATGCTACTTGTGTGGGAAGTGAGAGGGAGATTGTTTGTATAAGATTGGATTATGATACCTCAGAGGATATCCCTCAAATCTGAACACTGGTGAAAAAGCTATGTCAGGGTGGATGTATAGCTGACAGCATAACTGTGACTTTTCTGCTCTTTAGCTGCAGAGTAAGAGAGTACTTGCAGAAAAACAAAACCTAGTTGTGTGGATAGTGAATCTAAGCCTTTATACTGCTATATCAGTAGTGTATTTCTTCTCCGAGAGAGTAATATTTATGAAGCATAAAATTGTACAAGTGTAAGAAAAAGTGATACAAATTTTGAATTGGCACATTTTACTTCTGAGTTCTTGCAATAAAACTCTGCTGAATTCTATGCAGTAATGGTTATTAAATACATGGTAAAAACCTCTATATGATGGATACTGTCTCCTGTCTTTCCAGTCCTAACTTAGATATAACTTCGATCTGTCTAGGAGTGTTTTGGTTTTTTTAATAGAAATAGGTTACAGGCAGATTTTGAAAATAAAGCACATGTCCACTGCTTTTCTTGAAAAGAGTGTTTGCATGATTTAGGGAGCTTTTTGGGTAACACTTCACCATTTCTTAAAATAATTAGTGCTCTTTTAAGAAAAACCATGAAAAAGTTCACTCTTCACTCATTTGAGGGACCTGTCTTATCTCCTAGGGTTTACAGCAAGCATCAGTATTGGGAGTACAACTGTTAAAAAGGTGGTTGTTTTCGGGATTTTTCAATGCCCATAATTTAGGATCCTAGAACTCCCCTTTTTTGTTGCACCCTCAGTTTATAAATCAGTAAAAATGTTCTGTGTTTCTGAAACTTTATATTAACCTATGGTGCTTAGTGATTGTCAGCCTTGAAGCCAGCAGATTTCTTTTTCTGCATGCATTTTGAGGTGATGCTTCTGTAGCTTGCATTGCATTTGTGGCTTAGTTGTGCTCTGCTTTCTTAAAATTTATTCTTCTCTAAATATTTAACTTGATAAAAAGGTGGTGAACAGATGGTGAGATTCCAGGACAGACCCTTGATCACGTCCAGTTGTTATCAGCCTATAGGTAGAGTATGAACCATTAGCCTGTGAGACTGATGGAGCCTTTTTTTCATTCATCTGCTTGATCTTGCAGACAGTAGAATCTCTGACTAATTACTGGGGTAATCTCAAAAAGTATCAGTACCAAGATTAGGAATGCTAGGCATTCTGGCCTTATCCATACCCTTTACAGTTGTTCCCACCCTGTTCAGCAAGGTGTCTCCATTTGTCTCTTTATTCTAAAACAACAAAAGAAGCTTTTCCTGCATTTCTTGGTATTCTTTGCCAGTTCTGGCTTCAGCTGAGCTCTGAAGATTTCCAGTGCTGTCCCTGTATATGCAGTCAAGATTCCTACCTTCCTTCTTTTGCAACCTCTCATGTTGCCATTTCCTGTGCACAGAAGCTCAGCTCTGAGTGCCTGCTTAGCCAAGCCAAATACCTGATGTGCTTGCCTGTTCTCAGTATGGAGACCCTACGTGTGCTCAGAGGTGGCTGCCCTTCAAGGTGTGCCAGACTTGCTGCACTCCTCTGCCTTCCTGTACTGCCTTCTGTGCAATCACATCTATCATACTCTGGCTCTTATTGATGAGACAGCTTTCCCAGAGGCAGCTGGGTATATTTGTCTTGGGGCTGCATTATGCAGTACAGACATACACATGTGCCTTAATGGTGTCAAACAGGATATATTTGATACTAACTTCAATTTCACAGCTTTGTCAACACTCTTAACATAATCAGGTTTTGTTGGATCTATTGGTGAAAGTAGTTCTGTTGAGGTAACTAAGAATATAGAATTGAAAAGAAAGCATGGGAGTGGGATGTCTAGACACAAGGGTTTCACTAACTGACTTAGTCTTTAAAAATTTTTACAAATACTGCCTGAGATAAAACCCAGCAATCCTTTGCACTGCACAGAGGCAATTGTCTCAAATATCCACAAAGCAGCAAGACCTGTCTGAAAACCCTTATTACTCTCCATTGAGAAGGCTGACAGATTTAATACAAAATTACCATTATTACTTTATCCTTTGTAAAAGCAAAACCTTTAATTAGGTAAGCAGGCTGCCATGCAGTAATTTTAACATTTCAGTACAATAAAAATACATAGTTTATAGCCTTTGGTTACATACAAAAGAAGGTAAGATTTGCCATGTCTTAGCAGCACCGAAGTCTGTAATGACAGCCAGAATGCCTTTACCCGAGTAAGAATCACTGGTCATTTAACTCATCAAGAGCTATAGATGAATGGATTTTTAGTGGGTAATTAAATTAAGAAAAGCTATATAATTAAGCTCATGGATCATGGAGAATATTGCTTGATACTTTTGCTTTGCAAATAAGTTGTCTCACTCTTGTGTATTTAATTACTTAGCACTTTCTGGTACCTTTTTTAGTGGGAACCACTAGATGAAATCGCACTGATGCTATGATAAGTCAACTAGACTTGGTGATATTTACACATATGAGGGGATTCACACATTCTGCATTTGTAATGTTGTCTTCTGCCGTTCTTACCTTACTTTGTAACCTGCACATGTTTACTGATCACTTAGTTCTCACCACTGCCAATAGCATGGTAGAAAAGGGGGTGGTGAATCAACAGGTCACTACCCTCCAGTGCAAGGTGTCTTCCATAGGATGTGTTAAAAACCCAAGAAACACTGTAAGATACAAATTCATCAAATCAGGAAGAGCGTGATTTTCTTGCCCTGTGCAGCCTTGCAAGATTACAGAAAATTTCCTAACTTGCATGACACTGAAAATTGTTCTGAAGTAGCAGAGAAATTTTGTGGAAAAAGCTGAGAGCAAGCTACTTCAGTATGTACTGTCCGCGCAAATCCATTCTGTGCACTAGTTGATCTTAATAGTTTCTTTTGGACCTTCCCCACTTTATGTGAGTTCCTTCTTCCCTTCACTTGCTTCAAAATTTTAATTCAAACTGTTTGAGAAATTCCTAAACATACCTAAATCTACTCCATAGTGTACTGGCAGTTACTATTTATAGGTATTGTTCAGATGCCCTGAACTACAAAAATCTTTCTGCAATTATTAATGGTGCTGATCTTGTGGGTTCCTAACTGTCTTTACAAAGGACATCTGAATCAGAAGCTATTATATAGAAGAGATGCAGGGAAGAACAAAACATCATCATGCTGTATCGTTTCACCTGTCTGAACAAAGCTCAGATCAGTCATCTCCTTGATTGTATCACATGAGATGGCCAGTGTCATAAAAGCTTCAGTTTTATTGCTTTTGTCTGCAGCTTGCAGGAGGCTTTATAGCTTCATGGGGAACATGAGAGGTTTTTAGACATACCATTTTGCTGCATTTTGTATGGCAAAATTAAAGTGTACCTCTCCTCAGCACTAGTGCCTCAGCAGTGGCAAGCATACAGTCCTGACAGATTGAACTAGCATGATGATGTATATACTGTGTATAAAAATAGTCCCAGTGTTCCCCAGGCAGACTTACAGCTCCAGGATACAAAGGAGAGAAAGGTTGAGGAAGTGGATACTACTCTTCACACAAAGAACAGTAACATAGAAATATTAGCAGCCTCATTTCAAGAAATGGCTAGCTCTGTAAGTTTGTAGGTTAACACATCTAGTGCCAGTCCAGCAGTATTTAGAGGTAAAATTTCTCAGAATTTTAAGTAGGATTTTTTTCCTGTGTCAGGATAACAAAATTGTCACTTGATATTGTTTTGTGTTGATTTATTTTTCCAGTTTCAAATTTTATGATGATTGTAAAATTTGTTATTGATAAAGTTATTTCAGGGTGTAATGTTCTTATTTTAGGGTGTTTTTTCATACTTAAAACTTAGGGAGTTTTTGCCTTTTTTTTTTTTTTTCTGACACTCCCACAGTATAAGAGAAGGGAGTACACATTTGCAATTCTAACTGTTCGTTTTGCTCTGTTTGACAGAAGCAACATCATATGTTAAGAAAAAGTGTATTGGAAAAAAACCAACTTCACAAAAGAACTTTATACACCAAATAAGAATTAGAAACTTATCAGTTACTCGGAAAGATAAGTAAAATGTTTGTTGTAAGAGCAAATTACATGTCCTTTTCCATTAAGCACAGTAATTCTTTCTTCAATTTCCTCAGTAATTTAAAGTAGCATTATCCCTCAGAGTGGCTGTGTTGTGGTAAGATAAGCTTGAGAATGAAAATATAAACTGTAGAGCAGAAAAGCCTTTTCATACCCCCACTTTCTACTAAATAAAATGGGTCATCTGTCATGAGAGTGGAGTGCACTGCCAGGTTATCTCAGCAAAGGTTGTACTGCTGCTGAAACTGTAAAAAAACAAAGTCAGGGTAGCTTGTGGCAGAACTGATGCATGAACAGATTCTACTGTAGTATATAGTGATCAGAAATAAAAGCAAATGGTTGAGTGGCCACCAGAACAAGAGCTTGTAATGATTTTTCTGACAGCTGCGCAAATAGATGCTGCCTCGTTTGTAAAGTGCAGGAGATAGTGTGTAGCTGAGGGTAGCCTTTCTTCCCTTAGAAAAAAGACTTTGGTCTGTGCATTTTTACCATCTTTTGACATCTTTCAAAGGAGATCCAGCTGGCTTTAGTTTTCCTAATTCCACCCCCCCACCCCCACACACATACCGCTGTCCCCTTTCACAAGCATAATGGCAGAACCAGTTGTACATTTCTGTGGTGCTGGAAGAAGTCTTATCCAAGCTCCTGTTTTCCCACCACTGCAACAGCCACAGCTTGCTTTCCCATATGTCTCTTGAAACTTCTAATACAAGCAGGATTCAATGGATCGTGGCCCACCTTGTCATGATCCACATATAGTGGAGAACCTAAGGGTTGAAGAGTAAGAAGTGAAAATTAAGTCTTGAGAGCACCAATAGTACATGTATGCATACAGTTTTTTACCCTGATTTATCAGACTGTGTCTATCAATTTTCACAGTGTCATAATATGTGACATTGTTTTGGCTTTTGAAAAATGCTGCTAAAGTTGTGTGCCAAGAATATCTTTTTGTACCTCTTTAGCATTTGTCCGTGTTTATATTGGCATAGAGTATCTGGATATGAGATCCTTGGACCATGATCAGGAGGCACAACATGACAGATTTGTAAATCTGTCACAACTTCTGCATATTCTAAGGAGAAGATATAAAAATGGTTTATTTTTCTGTATCTTACCAGTCACAGAGTAGCTAAAGAATTGGGTCACAGGGAAAATGTTATTCACAGTTCATCCATATTCACAAGATAGCTTATTTATTGTCCACTGGTCAACACAACTTCAAAGTGAGTGACATATTCAGCATAAATGGAGTATGAAAAATTAGATATTGCAAAATCCAATATGATTTATGTGTCTCTGTACTTCCTAGTTTCATTTCTAGATAGTTTTCAACCACTAAAATCCTTGATTTTGAATTGCCAGTAGCTAATGGTGAAAGAGAGAATACTAGCCCTTATGTGTCTAAATTTATACATATGTTATATATACTATTTATGTATTTTTTATTATTTTAAAAAAAAATTCATCTGTATTGATATGTTTTGTAATGCCTGCATTACTCTGCCCCCTGCCTGTGGTACTGCCTGGGATTGTTGTAACCCAAGGGTGGGACCCAGCACTTGGCCTTGTTGAACCGCATCCACTCGGCCTTGGCCCATCAACCCAGCTGATCCAGATCCCTCTGCAGACCCTCCCTGCCCTCCAGCAGATCAACACTTCTGCTCCACTTAGTGTCATCAGCAAACTCACCGAGGGTGAATCAATCCCCTCATCTGTCACTAAGATATTAATGGCTCCACTTCTGAGCCCTGAGGAATAACCAGTGGTGACCAGCCACCACCTGGATTTAACTCCATTCACCACCATTCTCTGGGCCCAGCCATCCAGCCAGTTTTTCACACAGTGAAAAATGCACCCATCTGGTTTCCCCCAGAGAATGCTGTGTGAAATAGTGTCAGTGGCTTTACTAAAGTCCAGGTAGACAACATCCACAGCCCTTCTTACCCCATCCACTAAGCAGGTCAGATGTTTAACACTGCATCACTTCTGCCGCTTTCCTTTTGTAAAGTCAGAATTTTTCTTTTGATCTCTGTGGTAAAAGGTCAGTTCTGGCAACTGCAGCATGTTTCCTAAGAAGCAAGTTTTTCTAACTTTCTGCTGGGAAAATTTGTACTTCACAAACACTCTAACTCCAAGATGCAGTGGTGTCTGGGATCCTCATTAACCCATCCTTCTACTGACGTAGTGCAGGGAAGAATGTGTATGTGCTGAAATCTGGTTGCAGGTGATTACAGGACTTGGCTTAAGTTATGCTCATTCAGTGAGTACCTCACTGTAAAAACGTTTTAAACACAGTGGCACCCACCCACATACAAGAATAAGTGGTGTCTTAAGCTGTCTGTAGGGGTCCAGTGTCAGCTGTAATACAGGGTTTCCTTCTTTCCTGGTTTTCTGAAGACTGTGAGGATAAACGAGTTTAAAATATTTTTTAAATTATGTGTATGTGAGACACCATCACAAGCAGGTAACAGTGCAAAGTCTGTGCTCCTCATAGACTCAACAGCCTTCAGGTGGTACTGTAGAAGATGCAAGGGCCTTCTGCCTCTCACTGAATGGTTTGTGCAGGCTGGGCTAGGATTTTCTCTAGATGGAAGGTGCGTTAAGGCAGTTCAAGACTAACAAAGCATATTAATATGTTCAAAGCTGACCACCTCTGGATATAATTTTTGCTGGCATGTTTCTTTCAGAAACTAATTTGAATATAGTATTTTAAAGCAAGAAACAACAGTGTAAAACATTTAGGACTTCTCAGGAATTACTTTGTACTTCAGATTGTGTATACTGCTAAGCACCTTCCAAGGCAGAGTAAACCAGTGAAATATTTAGTGGCCTTTCTATCTCTGTGTTTCTTTTACAGCCCACTACATGTCTTGAGGCTGTGTAAGAATACAGTCCAACTCACTCTCCCCAAGATAAAGAAAGCTGTCTGGGTGAAATGAACATGTTAATTGTCTGCGAAATGGACAGTAGCTCTGAACACATTGATAATTAGTCTCATTCATTAATTATGATAAGAGGCTACTGCTGTATTTCTATTTGTGGTTGTGATGTTTAAATTTTGACATTTGAAAACCTCAACTGGTTTGCTTTTTTGTTGCTTTTTGCTTTTACATCACCACAGAGTAATGTGTGGTAAATTTAATATTGAACATAAATGTTTTCTATTTATTTAGCAGATTAACATAAAGGATCATACATGTTTTGATAACCCATGCAGACTACAATGTGTTTTTATCCTAAAATTCATGACATATTTTAATACTTGCTAGTTTGGAAAACATGGAGAGGACAGAGGGAATAAAAAGTTCTACTTTCCCCTCTAGTGTAAGGTGACTGTCTTCTAAAACTTTTCTCATTATGTTATTTCAAATGGAAGGGGAATCCTATACATTTCAGAGCTTTATTTTGCATGGCCCTTTCATCTTATTCTGTAAAGTACAAATATTCTTTTTGCTGAAATGTAATACCTCTGGGATAGAAGGTGGAATAAAGCAGATCAGTGCCTGGCAACACAACTTACATGTTTTTAGGAAAACAGGTGAAAGAAGTGAATCTTCCACTGATAGGGCAGCATAGAGCACCTGCTGTTAGAATTACTTGTGTCATAAAATGGAAGCTAATTCATGTGTGTTACACCGACTGAAGGGCCTGTCTCCTTTATGCTCTGGTTTCCTTGCTTTTTTCACATGCCCTCTCTTCTCCTGCCAGATAGTACTCTTTTGCAGGTAGCAGATAGTAACCTCCACGTGTTTTACTGAAGCTGTAAAGTCTCTGTACATGTGGCAAGGACTGCATGACGTGTCTTAATGTCACCTGTATACTACAAAATGGAGAAGATAGGTGTCAGTGAGATGCCTGTAGATGTGCAGGCAGGCACAGTCCATGGGCATGGGCCTTTCCGAGTCTCTCAAAGACACACATGGTCTTTCTAAATGGGATGAAATTAAATAAATAAACGAATCAAAATAAACTATTGCTGTGTAACTGAACTTGACGTGAATATGCAGCTGTCTTTCTAAAAAGACTCTTAGGATAGCTCTTCATCTGCATTAAATGCTGAAAGAATCAGGTGGGCTTTAGTACCAAGCAGTATATTGCCATGTCTACATTTCTGCACTCTTAGTTGAGAATATTGTTCCCTTTATGTAGGTATGGTTTTATTCAGTGTGCACTGTCTAAAAGGTAATTGCCCATTTTTTCAGAGGAACATGCCTCTGGTGTGGTTTAGGAAGGATGAAATGGCAGCATTTATAAAATCTTACCTTTATTTTTTGTGAAGACTTCAGTATTTTTCAGACTTATTTTATCTTATCTTTGAAAGTAGTCTATTTACATGTGTGTGTGCATGTGCACATTAGCATCTACTTTGCTTGTTTTGTTTTCTGCATGGGTTAATGGAGTTTAAGAACACTTTCATTATGGAGTTTAAAAACACTTCCATTGTCGGTGATGGACTTCCAGACGCTGAGGGCAGGGAGTGGCCATAAAAATGGATTAACTGTTAAATGCAATTCCAAAAAGAATCTGTTGTCACTTTTCATATTTTTGTAAAAATTAAGAAATGTAAGCAGTTCCACATTTGCATCTTCCAAATCAGTTTTTAAAATTCAAAGTCCTCATTTTTAATGAGCTTGCACAGCCAGGTCAGAAAACTTCATACACTGCCATAGTTTATTCACATAAACTGTTAAAATTACAGGGAAAAGGCAGAAGGCAGCAACTGAATTTGTACATGAAGAGAAACATTCCTCTTTTCTATGAAACTTCAGGTATGTGTATAATTAGATCTGCAATGCCTCAGAAGTTTAACTGCTATGTAAGCCTGAAAGACTGACTGTAGAAGGCTGCAAATATCTTGAGATAGTCAATGGTGTAAATTTTTACAAGTTTTTAGCTGGCCACAGATCTTTTGAGCAAGGACCTGTGTCCTCTGTTGTTTGGGTTTTTTAAAATTTTGTTATTTTTTAAAAATCACATTTTCATCAGGATTCCATCAAACAAATTGTGAGCTAACATTAGCAAAAATGCCTTTTTCATTTTATCTCTCAAAAAAATCTATATATTCTTTCTAGTAGTAAGGCTCTGTTTTGTAAATTAGCTTAAAACTTACTGAAAGGCTCTAGTTTCCCTTTGTCACAGAAGCCTTCTTAGAGCATCAATATCTTGAACACGAGCTAGAACCATAGACTCATTCTCTGCAGCTAAGGCAGAGTTTGTTGTGTTGTTCTGTGTTGCATTGTGATCAGATGTGACAGTAGTCATGAACCAGAATGTGATATCAGTGCTACTGTATAATTTATTTTCAGAGGGATCTTATAGTCATCTTTCTCATTTCTTTGGTACCTCTTAGAGAGGAGAAGTACCTATCAGAGAACTGCAGACTCAGCTCTGCTTTTGCTTAATGCAGATATGTTTGTGTAGATGCATGGATGTCAGAGGTGCTGCTGGTGGGTCTCTTGTTTATTTATGCAGGTTTCGTTTCTTTACATTTTAAAATGACCTTTATCATTGGTAGCTGATACACGCAGTGTTGAAACAGGAAAATGATCATCTTCAAATTTAGATATTAATGCCTAAGGCTGTGGCTATTGCCTTCATTTTGGTAGGAAGGGTGTGCTCTTCTTCCATTCCAGGGACACTGACAGAATCCCTCTGCTGACCTCTCTGCAGCTCAAGAAGAAAAGCTGCCTCTGCTCTGTGTAGCATGCTCATAACACAATACAGTGTCAGGCTAAGTGGTGCCTCCGGTAATTTTCTTCTTATATCTGGGGATGTTCCGTCCATTCGTAACTCACTCAGTCCCTCTTCTCTTCTTTTTTCTCTTGCATACATCTCAGAAGCACAAAAAGGCATGCCACCATTTCAGTCCATCAGGGGGTCACCCCAGAAATGCCCAGTGGCTGACAGAACATTTCTGTTGTACAGTAGTGCTCTCCAGGCCCAAGAACAGGCCAATGCTTTGGGATATATTGCGCTTACATGGTGAGTTGAGACACAGGGCATCAGTTTAATGGGAATGCATTCTGTTTAATTTATATAGTGCTCATGTTAAAAAAAAAATAAAAATCTGAAGCTTAAAGCAGATCTCAGCAATTTCTAAGTGTGCTGCTATCAAACTGAAAGTGTTGGATGGGTTTGGCTTGTTATGATTGTAGTTAATAAGCTATCAACACTGCCTGCCAACAACGTAAGAAAATAGTTTGGACTGGCACTTTGCTCGGCTGTGTAGACTGCCTTTTAGATGTAGTGGCAATACGAAAACCAGAAACAAAATGTATGTCAGTACTAACAACAGTTTACATACAGGTTTTCCCTCACAAACTTCTTTTAATGTCTTCTCTTAGATAACAATTGATTCAGTGAGGGTTTCCAACAAACTCTTTTCCAAATGTAGCAGGAGCAACTTCACAATAGCACAGTTTGTACAGCTGCTAAATTGGTGAATCATATTTAAGCCATATTCTCTTATCCTCTAGCAGCTTCTGAATGTTTCCTGCATTCTCACATTTCCAGATGTTAAAGACTAGGCTAACTTTCACCCAGCAGAAGGCATGTAGACTAATATATGTTATGCAGAGGTGTAAACTATGCCCTAAATGGAATTTACTTGCTGTAAATTTCTCATACTGTTATTTTGCCTGCTATTTTTTTTTTTTTCCCAGGTTATGCCCTATTTATTTCTGCTAGACTTTAAGTCATTCCTGTATTGAGAGAAAAATTAAAATGCTTTAACTCTCTATAAAAATGGGCAGTTAATTTGCCTAACAAAGTCATGTCTGCATTACCAATCAATATTGTTGCATCAATGCTGGCATAATACTGATCAAATATTTGGACTCTGTATTGTGGAGATCTTAGCAAGCTGTAGACTGTTCCCTAGCACTCTTTACCTGCTATGACTGTTTTTCACTGCCTGTGAAATACTCCAGTGTTTTTCAAAGTTGACGTCTAACGCATGTAAGTCTGCTGGATCAGTAGCCAAGATAAAACATTCTTCATGAAGAGTGAGCATGAGCTCAGCCTCCCAGCTGGCAGCTTAAACCACTGCTGCAGAAAACACAGTTTTGTGCTAAAATGGAGTAGGTGAGGACAAGCAGTCTGGTGACATAGTTTAAGAAACCATGGGGTGCTTTAAATTTTCTGTCACCTGTGCCCAGATTGTGTCTGCTTCATGGTAAGTGTAGGCATGTGCCAAGTGAAGCAGTGGGATGGTAGAGATCATTGTTTTTGCTGAATTTAGAAGCTACATGGATGAAGCAAACATGTTAATGTGTGTAGTTTAGCTAAGGTGGATCATGTTCCATAAATATGCTCCAGATTAGGATGCTAACTGGATGGATACCTGGTCTGTGTTCTTTTCCTCTCTTTTTCCACTCCATATATTGTCATATTTTACATCTGCCACTCATCTGCCCTAAAGTACAGCAACAAAACCTAAAGCTGCAATTCTATCTACCTAGAGGAAGCAGCTTCCTTTTAAAGCCTCATGAAAATTGTTTTGGAGGCATGAGAGAGGTATGGAGATTTGAATGAATATGTCATTTTATGGTGTACACTCTTTCAAATATAAACCCTGTATTTATACATGATAATAGAGCATAATAGGTCAGGAGGTGACAACTGGTAGCATTCTAGATGAGAAAGCCAGTGCTGTCTACCTTTCTAAGCAAGAAACCTGAGAACTTCAGAAATTTTTAGTGGCTTTGGACTAGTTTTGCCACTCTCTTTGAATTTCCTTATTACCACCCAGCTGAATGAGCTGCTTGCATTAAAGAAACAGGCAGCTACCAGATTTTTTTTGGCACTGTGAAAAATATAGCACAGATGTCTTCTTTCTCTGTGGCAATGCAGTGTAGGGCAGGGCTCCCACTACTGATGTATGGTGAACTTGTAAGACATGTGGGTCTGAATCCAGATCCCTTTGCACAAAAGTAAAAAACTTTTATTGCCCACAGGTTCACTATAGAGACTGACTGAACCATGGTACTGTTGTCATCGGAAATAGAGATGTCATATAGGAATGGATTCTCTGCTCCTTTCCTGTACTGCAAAAAAACAGAGATTGGCATGTCTTCCAGCTGACACAGCCACCTTTTTAATACCAATTTCTTCCTTTTCTCATACTGGTGTCCTGCTGGGGACAGAGAGTGTTGAAAAAAGCACACAGTGTTCTGACTGTCTTCAGCTCTCTGTCAGCTTTTGAGCTTCTGCCAGCTTCTCTTTGTCAGCTCCCAAGGCCACTCTAAACCTCAGAGGTGCTGGGGTTGTGACCAGCTTTCTGGCTGAACTTTAACTTTGTAGAGAGCCAGCCCCCTGAAGTGTGTGTTTGGTAAACAGGCGGGACTTCAGTAATAAGTTTAAATGCATGAAATTAATTCTGCTATCACGGATGCATTGCAGTGTCTCTGCTATCAGCCCACTTCTGTGACTGGAATGCATAGCATCGATTTCAATTTTTGTCAGCCGTAGAGTAGTACCTTCCTCATCTGTCATGGTGTGGGTGCCTCTAGACAGGGACTTCCCTTACAGAGATACAGCACGGGGCAGGACTACACCAGCTCTTCCTCAGCAGTTCCTCCTCTGCCTTCACCCTGTTTTATTTCACTTACCAGAGGACAGCCTCCAGTGTAATGCAGCAGCATTGCAGCAAAGACTCTGCAGAAACTCCTGTCAGTGCAGAAGCTTGCGGCATACTTTCATACTGTGCACTGGCACTGAATGTGAATGACTTCCCCTGCATCGCTGGAGTCGCAGAAATTCCGCAGTATGGTCATTGGTAGTAGTTGGAAAGCAAAAAGCTAGATCAGATTGAAGAAAGGATTGTTCCAGCCACCCTCTTCTCTCCCCTTTGAGTACTCTGCCTGAAGATGAGAAATCAAAAAAGGGATTGAATCTAAATGAAAAGAGTAAGAACATGGGACAGGTCCACAATGCATATTTCTTAACATATAACAATGCTGGAGGTTGGGATTGTGACCTTTATGTATCCCTCTTGAGGAGAAATAGTTCAGCTGAGATATTTTGCTTTTGCTCCACACTGGCGTTACTGGAGAGCCTGTCCCACAAAGAGTTGCATTCATGGTTTGACAGCCTTTAGCAATGGCTTGTCTTTCACACTGACAGTTCCCGTGTCTTACGTATGTCACATCTATAGCCAATTTCCCTGGCTTTCTGACCTGCCTTCAGACTGTTAGTGGAACTCATAAACAGGGCTATGGGCCCTACTACTAGCAGCTGTGAGGACTAGCAAGGCCAAGCTATTGTATATATATAAAGGGTATTTAGAAGATGCTTTGTGAGAGAAGAAGGCAAGCCTTTTAGAGTCCAGTCATAGCCTTCCCTGCTTGAGTTTCCAAAATTCAGTTTACTTCCTGGTCTTTGAATAGCACACTTTATTGTTCACACTCTGAATCCAACAGCAGAGTCAAGGGAACTTTTAAGGGTGAATAAAGCTAGCCAGCCTGTGGCTAGTTTGGTGTTGTGGTGGAACAGGCCAGCAAACAAAGATTTCTAGCAGGAAGAAAGTGATTTCAGTGCCATCAGGGGACAGAGTATATTATTCCCTGATTAAATACATCTACTGAGTGACAGAAGGGAAAAGGAAAAGATAATCTCAGGCTTGTCTGGCAGATGCTTACCTAAACTATATCACGAACATTTCTGTTAGATATGCTGCTGATGTGAAGCAGTAGCAGGTGCAAATTAATGCTAACCATTTTCCCATGTGCTTTGCAAGAGCATTTCTTCATTTTGCTGTGGAGAAAGCAAAGCCTTAATGGCGTGATCAGTGTCTCAGTGCAACAGGAAATAAAAAATTAAGTTCTCTGGAGATTCTTAGATCTCTTTCACACTGTCTTCATGACCCATTACAGCTTCTTTGATAGCAGTGGTGTCACTTTGCTCCTCAGTTCTGTATGGGAAGGATCTTCTGGTGCTGAGCTCCAGGTGGCATGGTGGCCTGCCATTGCGGCTGTAGAGCTGAAGAAGAGAAATTTACTATTGAAATGTAAATGGACATTACTGCAACTTAAATGTATGTAAAATTTGGATCCTATTTTCATTTTACTACTGAAGTGGCTTTTTTATATTCTCATGCTGTGTTCTATTGACAGTCTCTATTTTGCACAAGTTGTTTACATATTTAAAAGGAAAATAGAATAAAATTCAAATTCAAATAATTTTAAATGCAACATTGAGTGTGATAAACTTTACTTGTAAAATCTGTTGTGTTTAATGGAAGTGTGGGGTTTGCTCAATTTCACTAACAAATAAATACAGTGTGAATGTAAAGGCTTATCACACACTTCTAGCCTCTTGTGAGATTTATCACATTTGTTGAGTTTCCTGAAGCTTTACAAAACTAATGATACTGGATCATTTGGCTTGTGTATGAGGACTACCCTTATCTAGATGGTTATTCTGAGAAAATTTAGGGAGACTGCTCTACATCAGCTGAAATAATTTTCAGTATATGATAAGACTTCTACAGCCTCTTAATATTTCTGAGATAAGGTGTCTCCATACTAATCTGGAAAAAGTCCTGTATTAATTCTGTATTTTGATGGCAATTGGAAAAGTCTAAAATGCAGCTAGTTTTGCTTTTATGGTGGGTTTTTCTTACAGTTCCTTTCTAATTTATCTGAATAAGCAGAAGAGCTCCTCTCTTGCTGATTGTTACTGCTGAGAATGTTATTTGCAACAAGATGTTTCATAATCTACAGAGAACCAGGGTCATGATCATAAATCTAAATTGCAGATGCCACATGTTTTCTGTGGTAACAAATTCTGATATCATAAATGCCAAACAGTGCAGGATCCACCAGACACAAAAATTAGCTTGCAAGTTGCAGTTTTTTTCCTATTGTAGTGTGTGGAGTGACAGAATTAAAAAAAAAAAAAAGTCTTGGTTAGGGACTATGCTTTTTTTAAAATAAAAATGTTCCTTTTCAAATGTTTTCTCCTGAAAAGCCTGCAATGTTGGAAAGCCTTCACCATATATACACAGACTTCTTCCCATTAAAATGTGTACTTCTCACTACTTTCTTTTGCAAGTCAGCTATATCTTCCTTGTGTTTGAAAAACTCACACAGCATCACAGCATTTTAGAGCCTATTTGAAAATTTTAACAAACCTGAAGGTAATTCTGTCACTGTGCTTCCTTATTGTGATAGAAGAAACTCAAAATGGCAAAAACAACATGGAAGAACCACACAGACCTGTGGAAGAAATACTGAGCAATCAGGAATGAGATATCAATAGGGTGACTTGAATTTAATGAGCATGATCTACAGAGAGCATTGTCTTTCTCCACTGTGAATTTGTAAGCTTCATTCATTACTCTTTCCCATAGCTTTCATATTAATAAAAATTTTCTTGCTACCAACCTGTCCAGTGCGTGACGATTTGATAGGACTGTGCTGTCAACAACCTTCCTTTGAGGACTAGAAGGTTGTGCCATGGATACGTATTTGGAGTTAGGAATGCATGCAATAAGGAGACTGTTGCTTTTCAGTCTTACTGTGGTATGACCACTTTGCAAAAAGGGCATTCAATTTGCATCATAGGGAAAGGCAGTGTATTGTGTTGGTAATCCATTTAAAGCTGTTTTTCTCCTCCTCTATAGAAACAAAGCTGCTGTCTATACTTGTGCCAAACTAGTATGTCATTAAATAAATCGAGCTGCAAACTTAGGTGACTGCTAGTTTAGTTCAGTGCGGGTCTTACTGCATTTTCAAGTTTGGGTAGCGTCATACCATACTCTTCAGGACTTTCTGGCAGCAGTTGTTTGACCTGTGAATTGTTCAGCACTCTGGTACAGTGCAGTGTCCTGGAATAGCTGGCTAATGCGTGTTTGATTTATATTAATATTTTGTGAATAATGAGAAATGGCAGCATCTTTAGAGGACTGCTGTATGAGATATTGAGTAAGTTATTATCACTGTATTCTATAAAAGGTAACTGGAATTTTCAAGGTATTCATAGTGACTGCACAAGCATTCTTTTGTCCTTTGACATGCTACATCATAACACAGCAATACACCAAAAAAAAAAAAAACGGGTTATTTGCACAAGTATATAAAAACGGAACAAATGGTTTCGTAACTATGACTTAACAAGTTTTGTGGTTTCACATGAAATCCATCTACTAAACCTCATTCCTGTTACTATGGCATATGTTCCAGCTCCTGTCAACATTTACCAAAATCTGTGTTCTTAATACTAACTGCCAGGAAAAAAAAAAGTTTATTTTTTTTCCCCCTAACTGTAACAGTCATGCCAATTTTTTTGTTTCTACTGAAACCATTCTGACCAGCAGATGTCAAATACATATTCTGCTTGGGTGGAAATAGGATCTTTATAAAATTGGAATTTACTCTAAGGAACTATATAGCACTGGTTTTCAGTCAAGTAAAAGATGAAGATACTAACAGTACAGCATGACATTATTAGGGGTAGAAGAAGTCTGTATATTCTTGATTTATAAAAATGTTTTCAGGATATAGCCTTCTCCCTTTAAAAAGCCTAATTTTAAATCTGTTGTAAAACAAGGACCAAAATGTTGATACCTTGAAATGACGTGGCCAAGGAGACTTCCAGTTTCGGGGTAGCTGTAGCTGTTAGCTGACAGAGTTCCTGAGAGCTTCTTAAATCTTTGGCACAGGAGAAGATCCTGAGCTGATGGAAGCTGGCATGGCTTCATGACCTTTGATAATCAAATCTGACAATCTTAGATACTCATGGAGTGGTAGCCTTAATGAAATGCTTTAATGGTTGATTTGGAGGATGAATATAAACAGACTGAAAAATATATCTAAATTTAGTCAATACTACTACAATGGCATAGATGTGGGCCCTATTGCAAATGCCTTTCTCAGACCCAAAGGTCCCACCTGACCACTTTTGATTTTGGCTTGGAAAAGGGGGGTGTGATACCCTCTTTTGAGCAGATTATCCCCTTCTGCCCCAAGGGGCAAGAACCATTGAGGGTTTAATTTTTTTTTTATCCTTAAAGCTGAATTCTTAATTTGAATTCTCATCTCTGACTTCTTGAGTGACTGTGGTCTTCAAGGGAAAAGAAATCAAAACCAAACGGTACTTGAATTTTTAAGTGGGATTTTGGTTCAGCTGATTTTTTCCTGAGATCTATCAGTGCTTCTCCAAACCAGAAGTTTGTCTGGATAATGGAGCTGAACACATTTCCTTGAGGGCCTGTAACTATCCTGAGAGAAGAGACTGCCAGCCCCAGAAGGGCTGAAGATTTTACAACTCATTCTCTCCTTTGACTCACCCCTGTTTGTAACAGTACTTGTCACAGAGCTTTACGAATTAATTTTCTGCTTAGCATGTAGTTTTTTTAGCCACCTTGAATGAATGGCTCTTGATGGTAACTGTGAGCCTAATACTGACAAGGTGAGCAAAAACTGAAAGCAAGTTTAGAAGAGAGGGGTGACCTGCCTTTTTGACTAAGCAGTGACCACTCCAGAACTGTTGGACTGTGCTTGTAAGAGTGTCATACATTCCTCAGCTAGGGTAATTATGACTGTGCTGTGAAAGAGAGGAGCAATTGCTATGGTTTATAGAAGTGAATTAGGACATTTAGGGCATCTGTGGGGAGGAAAAGATATGTCTTTGCAAATCCTCATCAACCATGAAAATATTTCAAAATGATGAAATGTAGAGCTACAGCCAAAAAGGGCTGAGAGATTAATTACTTTTGAGATCTTTGTAGCCTTCAAGTTGAACTACAGATATTAAAAATCTATTTTAAATATTTAAGTGCTAGCATATTAGCATACTGTTATTTTCAGGGATGTGTAATCTTTATGCTAGGAAGCTCCTGTTCAGATTTATCTGTAGTAGGATATCCATTTGCAGAAGATTCATTCATGAAACTAAAAATGAATAAGAACTTCTAGAACACTGAAACTATCCCTTGTTCATTACTCCAAACAGTACTGTGTTTGATTCTTTTGTGGCACTTCACTTATCTCTGTAGGGCACAAGTTTAGTGATACAGACCACACAAATTCATTTGTATTCAGATTATTGATAAGAGGGTGTCTGTATGGTTTTGCACATCTCTTTTGTACAAGAAAGACAGGATAAATACAGTTCCTTGTTTTTGTCATACTATTGTTGTTTCATTAATGCACCATTTTGGCTAATAATTTGTGAGATGCTAACAGAAAACAAACAGAGCTGATAGCTATTTCTTATTGCACAGATAATTACAGCCTGCATTAGTAAGTGCTTGGCCATGATGCACTTGCAGCTTTGTTGTAGTGAAGTGAATTTAAAATCATACAGATGTCTGGATTTTACTAATTGCATGTGAGTGACTGTGGGTATTCCTCCTCTTTATACTAAAAAATAGCATAGAGGACTTACCACAGCAGTTAAAACCAAGAGGGGAAAATGAAATTTTTCTTTTCTTTCTTCTTGTTTATTGCTGGAATCACTTCACTGAAATCAGTAGTTAATATCTTATATGGTGATTAATTTCTTATGACAAATACCATCCCAGTGAAAGATTAGTACATTCACTGGATCATATGCACCTGATTTAGTTGAGGGATTATACCACTAAAAGACTTTGTGACTACAATGCAATTGTTAATATCCATTTCGAATGGTGGTGCATAGCAGTTACTGTTCAAGTCTGTTATTGTCAATAATACTGACTGTAAAGGGAAACGTTGTCCAATGTATTACATTGTATCAGGGAAATGAAACAGTAGCACAATATAATTTTCAAATTAGTTTTCAAACTGAATATTTCATTAAAAACTCAGAGTATTTGCTGAAGTCTTACTACCAGAGTTCCCTTTATTTCTTTCTTTCTAGATAAGTTGAGTTGGGTATTTTATATGTAACTTATGTAACACTCAAGCTCTTTCATGGTGTGAATATAGGGGATTTTTAAATCAATCTCTGTATCTGTCTCTCTGTCTATCAAGTTTATATATAAACTCTTGATTTTTACTGATGTACTTCAAGTTGAGTCAATGTCTGAAAGTTTTCAGGCATGGGTGCCTCTTGCCTTCTGGATGGGTAGTGCCACACCTTGGGAGCTTCTTATGCTTTTGTGCTTAGGTATGGTTTCTATACTTGGTCAAAGACTGGGTCTCTGAGGCCTAAGCAGGAATATGTTATTTCTGAGTGTTTAACTTCAGAGTGTGTTTGAAATAAGTTTTTCAGAATGAATAATTGTTGTACTGACTTAACAGAAAAAAACCTAGCATTTCTACAAGGAAATGTAGATTTTTCATTTTTCAGTCATTGCTGAATCTGTTTTTCAGTCATTGCTGAATCTGTTTTTTGTTTTTTTTTTAATTGCAGAAAGTGAGTGAAAAAGTAGGAGGTGCAGAAGGAACAAAGCTAGATGATGATTTCAAAGAAATGGAAAGGGTAAGTCTAAATACAGAGTATATTCATTATTACCATGCATTTTTTCTTTCTAGGACAAGAATTTCAATGGTTTTGCCCCAGTATCACTCAGAGAATTTTGAAACACTTTGATTCAGCAGGACTGAGTTTTCCCTTTTCTATTTCTTTTCGTTTTCTGACCAAGGGGTATGTGATATATGGCACTCTATAATGGAAATATTTCATTCAGAGATTGAGGCTGAAGTCAGCTACAAATTACCTGCATTTAAACCGCTGTAGAGGATCTCTGAAAACTGAGTCAGTTTACAAGACAGCCATTTCAGTGGTGAAGGATGCTGGTAATTCTCAGCTCCTTGAGTATCAAGGCACTGGGCATGACGGTGGCACTGGGGTATTCATTCAGGTTCAGAGGTCCTGTTAGGCAGCCTCCACTGGCAGTGTGCTTCAGGTAGATGGGGCTAACCCTCCAACAGGCTGTTTGGTGATGCTGACAGTGGTAGCACTGAGCGTCTCAGTGGAGGGGGAAAAATAAGGAAAAAAAGCCACAGCTGTGTGTGGCAGTGATAGTATTTCACCTGAAAGGATCGGTAGGGGCAGCATTTTTTCAGGCTTCAACTTTGAAAGGTACTATCAAATCTTGTCATAAAAGCTTGTGCTAGGAGATTTGAAAGGTATGTATCTGATATATAACACTGGTTAAACAAAAAAAGAACCTATTTATCTGTACATTTGTATAATGAGGTGGGGAAAAAATCTTGGATGGAAAATAAAGGGCATATCCTTTCTGCTTCTTACAAAGAAAGCACAGAGCTGGTTTCTTCCTCTCAGCTTCTGTTTGAATGGGTAACCAGTACAGGCATTCCTACTGGAAGATGTTAACAAAGATTCAGAAAACTGGGGTGAAGTTTAGAGTGGAAAACAGGACATTGCAACAGCCAGGTGTGGGTCCCACGTTATGCCTGTGGGCGGGATGGGTTGACAGCCCAGGAGATGGGAGCACTGAAAGCTGAAGGAATGGAGTAAACTTATCAGTTGCCTCCACACTCCCCACCTGGCCCTGTGTCCACTGCCAGCTTTTCTACAGGCAATGGACATGATCCTTCTGCATGTCCCTGACCTTCTGTTCCCTCGCCCCCACTATCCTCTGCAGCCTCCGAGCCATTTCTGTGTTCCCTGCCAGGCAGTTCAGCTACTTATTCACCCAAGTCTGGCAGACCTCTCCTGCTTATCTATGTAAAGGATAGAGCAAGACCCGGCAGATGGCAGTGGCAACAGGAAACAGGAAAGACATCATGACAGCATGATGCAACCAACCTATCTCAGGTGTTCTTTTTTAAAATAGGAACTTGCCATTATGATAAAGGAGTTCACTCTGTGGGACACAAGCTACCCTGCAGGGAAATGCAATGTGTCCTCATAAATACAGAGTACAGGACATTATGGGGATCCCCCAATCTGCCAAAGCAGCATTTTTTCTCTGTGACCTGATTCTGAGAGTAAGAATAGTTGCATACTTTGCTACATTCAGTCTAGGATGTGGATAGGGACTGCTTCCTAAGAAAGGCAGACTTCTTACTACAGAAGAAAGTAGAAGAAAGTAATGCTATTCAATTCTAAGTTTTTCAAAATTCTAAATATGGGAATCAGCCCAGGGAGATATAAATGGTCAGTGCATTCATGCTGATAGGTTTCTTGAAACTGGGAACTGAGTGATATTTAGTCTCCCTTACCCCAATTTTACCAGATATTGCTCTGGAAGAGGTAAACAACACATTTTATTGTTAGTGGTTGGTTTTGAGTTACTTCTGCTTTCCTCTCATTTTGCCAGTTATTAGGGGATCAAAGATAGACAGTTCTCCAAAAAGTTGTCAGTGACTGTTTTATCAAAAATTTTTCCCTATTGTGGATGGTTCCCAGGCTGATATAAAGAATTAGCACTGTACGGTGATGAAATGTATCAATAACACTGTACAAAGTATCAAATTCTTAACACATTGTGAGGTACTCTGTACTAATGGCTTTTCTTGAGAATGGACCTGCTATAAACTGAAATGGTGGACTCATGCTTCAGTAGTTTTCTGGGTATTACCACCATTCTGGTACCAGGGCTGTTCTGAAGTACATAAAAATAAAATTATAAGAAGAGTTAAAAGGATTTATAAGAACAAAACGTGAGAAAAACTTCTTCCTTTTGTCTAACTTTCATGTTTCTTTTTGTTTAACCCTGTGTCCTCTAGAAAGTGGATGTTACCAGCAGGGCAGTTGTGGAAATAATGGCAAAGACAATAGAGTATCTTCAGCCAAATCCAGGTAACCTAATTTCACACTTTTACAATTTTGCAGCACTTTTTGAAAACACTCTTTCTTACCAGTATAAAGTCTGACAGATCTGATCCTCACTGGTGCAATTAAGGTTGACACAAAGTTGAAGTTACCATAAACAGCAGAGATGAGTACAGGCCTCTGTGTTAGGCCGTCACGGTGAATGGAGACTGGCTTTGGAAGGCTTGTTTCCCTTTTGAGTCTTCTTTCCTTAGGTAAGTGGGCAGCACATGCCCACGAACCGGGTGCACTTGTAGGAACCAGCGTGTCAGCACTGTGAGCGTGGGGGACTCCCCTGAAGCTGGTGATGGCTGTGGCTGCCCAGGGCAGCAGGGCAGGGCCTGCAGCCAGCGCCCGTCCCTCAGCTCCAGCCAGGAGCTGGAGGCGCTGGGGCAGCTGCAGCCCTGGCATCGGGCACAGCCCTGGCCATGGCGCAGGTGAGGCCCTGCAATCTGCCCACACCTGGGGATCAGGAGATGCATGGTAGGAGTGTCTGAGGAGTGCATGAGGCAGCTCTTTCCTTTACCTTCCCAGTCATGTGAAGGAAAAGGACCAGGCAGTCCTTGCAGACCATGGAAAAGCAAAGTTCCAAAGCAATTTCCTTCATGGCACAAGAAGAGATACCACTTTTCCTCTGGTCCTCTGGCAATTTCCCGTCCTTGTTACAGAAAAGGGATGGTGTGAAAGAGCTGTTGATGTCATATTGGAGAAAAGGTCAGAAAATCAAGTGTTATCAGACATGTCTAAATTGATCCCTCAAAATAGAAACTAATGAGTTTTTTCCATAGGGAGATGAAAGAACAGGTTTGATGGGGCTGACGGAGATCTACGTGTTCCTCTTTTGCCAAAGGTTTCTCTCAGGGACGGGTGATCTGGACCTGCAATTGATGACTCAGGTTTTAGCTTTTATATTTTTCAGATTCTGCACTGCTTTAGTGTAATTCTGAGCTTCATACTAGCGGATAGCAAGCTCTCTTCACAGAGTAGGTAGACAAAACAATTCCTTCTCTAGCTGGGGACCAAGGACAAGTGATTCAAGTTTCAGGCCCAAGAGCATAAACAACAGTAGTCTGAAGAGAGAAAAACAAGAAGGATGGGACTTCATAATCTAAAGCTATAATTGAACAATTAACTCCAATATGCTAGTGGACCAGAACTTATAAAAATGTGAGACCTCGTGACCAGTCATCCATTTTTGTGACCATCTTTGGTGCATCTGGGGTGTGGTCCTAGCTGGGCTCTTGTGCTGCACAAAGTGTATCCACTGAGGCCTTTTAATAAATACCTACTTTATTCCCTAACTCTGTCTGGTCTCTGTTCTAGGTCAGCCTTCTCAAGGCAACACAATAAACGAGTAAACCATCACACTGAATATTACAGAGATTTCTGTAGTGATCTAGGAACGCAAGTGTTTTGATACTAGCGTAAGTCAATGCCAGCATCACTGGTAAGGTCAGTGGACTTAGCCTGTGATAGATCACAGAATCACAGAATATGCAGAGTTGGAAGGGACCCTCAAGGATTATTGAGTCCTGGCCTTGCGCAGCACCATCCCCAAGAGTCATACCATATGCCTGAGAGTGTTGTACAAACACTCCTCAAACTCTGTCAGGCTGGTTCTGGGATCACTTCCCTGAAGATAAAATTAGGCCTTCTGTCTACCTTAAGTATCTTAGAGTTTCATGGAACTAGAGACCAAATTCACACATTTACACTGAGAAATTTTATTCCTAATAACTAGAAATAAATTTGAACTGCTGTGAAATGTTTCAATTCATGTGGTATGCTGAAGGACTATTGCTGGTACAGATTGGTTGGTGATATGTTTATGATAGACCGCAGAAGAGGAGATAGTATTTTGATGATGCTGACAGTGGATTGGGAAAATGGGGGAAAAAAAAAGAAAAGAAAAACAAAACAAAACAAAAAGGAGGAATAGTATTTACAAGTTCAAGAACTTCTAGAGAGAAAATAATGATGACCAGATCAGTTTCTGTGTCAGCAGATGAAATTCTGTTTATGATTCGAGGCCACAGCTTCATTGCTCATCATAGTGTACTCTGCAGGAAAAGCAGATTGGCAAACATTATAGGGATAGTGATAAAATTGTTAACTGCTGTCAAACTGCTGTTAAGCAACACTGTGTAGACTGAATAATAAGCTTTGGCTGTTTAGTGCTTCTCTGACTGCCTTCTTGACACATCTGAGTGGTTGTGATTGTTGTGAATCATGAAACAGGCTCATGGCAAAAGCAGAGAGCAAGATTTCTGCAGGTAGCCAAGGGTGTGATTTTAGGCACTTCAGGCTGATGTAAATTTGCACCTTCTCCATAGTCTAGCTACATATCCCTTCCTCTGGTTGTGGCACATGCAAGTATAATAAAAAACTGACATTGTAATAGGCAGGAGGAAGATAGACTTTCGTGCCTATATAATGAGATCATGTTGTTCATTCCACAGGTAAGAGGAAAGTAGGACTAAACTTTTTCAGCACTTACCTGATCTTAGATTGTTTTATGTCAGTTGCAAAAGGGCTCCCTATAGTGAGAAGAATTGTAATTTATTTTTTCAATAAAAAAAGTTTTTCTCTTTTAAAATTCTCCCTACAGCTGTATTGCCTTTTCACCAAAATGGGTCACCAAAAATGCCAGTTTCTAGTATTTCCCATTTGCTTTCTCACTTTCAGAAAAATTAGGAATATTACACTGGGAAAAGAGAGGGAATTGAATTAAAACAAAAAAAACAAACAAAAAACCACAAAACAAACCAAAACAAACCACAAACAGGAAACAGACTCTTTAACAGCAGTATTTTAAAGATGATTAAAAGTTTACCTGGGTTTGGTAGGAAGAAGAGGAGTTGGGATGTCACACATTCCTTGATAAATAAGACGTGCCTGGAAAACACTTGAATAACATAGTACTGGGATAGTGCAGATCACCTGAGTCATGGTGTTTTGAATCATCAATAAAAGAAGTATGCATCATTGCCTAACTTTTGCTTTCTACTCTTACCTTGCTATCCAAAATATAGCCACTTCATTTTTTTATATTCCCTCTTATATTTTTCTTTAATTTCTGACAACATTCCCATTTGCTTCTGATTTAATTCAGCTTGCTGCCTCCATTACCCTGTTAATTTTGTTTGTGCCTTATTTTCCTTTATGCTTCTGTGTTTTCTTATTGCTACCATCATTTCAATGACATTTAACTTAGTTAAAATGCAGTTTCTTATACTGAACAGTCAGCAAGTCTGCTGACTGTAGTTTTGTAGTGGGTAGAAACAGAAGGCATCAAGAAATTCAGATGTTGAAAAACATAATCTGATGGCACTCAAGGGTGGTGGGAAAACTAAAAAAAACCATAATTACTAAATGTTAAAAATATGTTGCCCTTTCATAGCTGCTTCTCAGGCAAAGTAAGTACTGTGAGACTTGCTTGATTTTCCTCTGTCTGTTTCCATGTCTGAATCTGTGCAAACAGATACATAAGCTGCAAAGAAAAACATACTCAACAAGATCTCTCTCTTGATATGCACTTTTAACAATAAATATATGAAAAACATTTGTTGACTCCAGTCTGCTAATATTTCGTTTTGCTGAAGTAACTTGTGCAAGGTTGAGTTTTGACCAATGAAATCAGCACAGAAGAGTGTGAACAACTAATGTTTTGTAGACAGAAAAACTAATTTTAAGAGCACCTTACAAAGTCAAGTGTTTGCAAGGGGGAAGGTAGAGTATTCATAGCTGCCCTCCAGTAGCACACACAGTAATGCAGATAAGAAACATGCTCTGAGTCTGCATTGCTGGCAATAGGATTTAGCTAGAAAAATCTGAAGTCAAGTGGAATTAACTAATTCACTCTTCAGGCTCTTCACATGCTGTAGTTGCAAAAATTCACTAGAGCACATCAGCAAACAAATTAGTTCTTTTATATTTGCTGTCTTTGTTTCCATCGATTACGATATTTGTGTCCTTTCTTTTAATATGTGTTCTTCAGTTGTGTGCCTGAAATAAAATACAAGCTAAAGTACAGTTTAAAACCTAATTGAAGTAGGAGTTTCCCTAAATCCACATAAAAAGCAAAAATATTGCAAAGGTTGTTGCACATCATGTTTACGGACATAGGCTTTCCTTAGTGTTCTACAACAGAAAAACTTTCAAACATTTAAAAAATGGGAGGTGCCACAGTTTAATCTTGAGTGCACCTGGTCTGGACTTTTTCTTGAGGGGAAGGCTGGCTCAATCTGGTATCCATCTGGTACCCAGGGATTTTAAGGTTAAGATGAATTTGGAGATATCTTAAAGATTTTCTTCTCTGTCACATGTCAAACATGGTGTCTTGGGTGTGTTCCTGGGTTTACTCCTGTCCAAGTCATTTCAAGGGAAGCTTTGTCTTAAAAGTTCAGGACAGGGACTCCTCTCTAGTCTGCCAGCAAAATAAAAACGGTATTGACCAACAGTATTTCATTCCTTTGCTCTAAAAAGAATTGATGAAAAACAGGGCTTAGTCCTAAACTTCCATTGCATCTTTAATATACGTTTGAAGTTGCTCAGATAAATTTAAACAGAAGAATGGATTTATGCCTGTGTAGACAAATGATTGCACGTTTGTAACGTCTGTCACTTGCCTTCTTCAGCTTCCAGAGCTAAACTCAGTATGATCAACACTATGTCAAAAATTCGAGGCCAAGAAAAGGGACCAGGCTATCCTCAGGCAGAAGCCTTGCTGGCAGATGCGATGCTGAAATTTGGCCGAGAACTTGGAGAAGAATGCAACTTTGGTAACTTGTTTACTTCTCTTTCTATTATAATGCAATAAAGATGGTAGCTTTCATATAGCTCATGTAGCTTTCATTATTAAAGGGCTGCACTCTTATAGAGGAAGAACATCGTCAAGAAGCATTAGAGTTCTGCTTCTCTTCAAGAAGCATTAGGGTTCTGCTTGATCCAGTTTTTCCTTTAAGGTTGGTCTAGGCCTCTTTTGAGTACCTTTTGAAGATTACGACTAGAGAAGCTTTTCTTATAAATGGAAGTCAAATAGTTTCCATTTGTACCCATAGGCTTTAGCTGTCTGTCATAAATTTTGATACTGTGGCTGTGTTGGATTGAAATATGTACATGTACAGAAATTGTATTATAGTCTATGCATGTATAGAACAAAGCGCTTTTGTCCTCAGAATCCTTAAACTGTTACTGTCATCATTGCAGGCAAGGGATAAAAACAAATAGATTTTTAATAGGCTTTGGCCCTTTTTTTCTGATTCAAATTCCACATTTTAAAGCACTAATGAACACTCTCGTCTTATCTGTTAACTGCTCCTCCCTCCAAGCTCAAATGAATTTACAGCTGTCTGAGTTACAGATGTTAAACTGACCCTTAAAACTATGTTCAGCAGTAGAGTTCTGATTATAAAAAGATGACATTCACAACAACATACTTGGTCTTTCTGTCTTGTTTGTGTGGCCTTCTCTTTGACCATTTTTATGTGGCAACACACAGGACCCTCATGTGGGGGTGGGACTGTGAAAAATCCTATTCTCTATCTGAATAGGGACTGTGGGACTGTGAAAATCCTATTCTCTATCTGAACCATTGCAAAATTGTTTTTCTGACATAAAGACATTTGGAATGGAGAAAGTACTTTCTTACTTGTTTTATGTAATTCACTAGGTAAGCTTGACAGATGTAGTTTCATTTGTGCTAAATACTACTGATTTTTTTTCAAATTGGTTGCCTCTCATTTACTAAATTTCAAACAAATTTTTAAAAGGAGAATGGAGAACTAATATAATCTAGTTTCTGCAACTTGCTTTTTATTCTGTGACAACTGCACTACCATGCAGCAGAATGGATATGGCAATTATTTTCACATTCTTAGCTAATAGCAGCTGTTACGGCTATTTGTCACTCTTTGTCCAAATCTGGAAGGCTCTCTCATTTTGCAGTGCATTGCTGGCATCTTCTGCTTGGGAGACAAAGCTTCTGATTTCTCACATATTTTGGTTTTCATACCCTTCGTATTCTTTGAAAGTGGTATTTTTTTATTCCTTACCTATACCTCAAACCAGGAGGTATGTTTGAGCTTCTTGCTTTTCTTTTTATGCAGCAGAAGTAAAACAGAGTGGTAATTTTTGTGGCCCTCAAGTTAATCTTGAAGGAAATTTCAAAAGGCAGTTAGGGTTATTGAAGTTTATGAGCTTCATACACCTACACTTGAGTAGTCTGTGTAGTAGACCTCTCAAGTGTAGTAGTACTATGAAGTCTGCAGTCTCGTCAAAAAAAGCTCTCATTAAAAAAAAATCTGTGAAATTGTTAAGAATTTTTACATTTGGTACTGTCACCAGTCTCACTGAAAGAAATGGGGAGACCTGAACTCGAATTAGAACTATTTTTTAATGCAGTGTGGTAATGATAACACCGAGTAAATACAGTTAATTCTATTCTAGCATATTTATTTCAACAGTGTGAGGAATGAGCAGACAACAAGAGATGTGGAGGAGCCTGTCTTGACACAGCATAGAACCACTGTATTACATTACAAGGCATGAACTCTGGTGGCTGCAGGAGTGTAAAATCTATGTTGCTCTTTCACATGGTGCATCATCCTCTGTTTCTTTCCTAAACTTGAGACCTAAAATGAAATACTAACTGAAGTTGGTTGCCATGCAGTTTCCATGACAGTTTCATTCTACAGTGATTCAAAACTGAGTTGACTGCATCTTTTCTTTCAGGACCAGCACTTGTTGACGTGGGAGAAGCTATGAAGGAGCTTTCTGAAGTCAAGGACTCTCTAGACATGGAAGTGAAGCAAAACTTCATTGACCCACTTCAGAATCTCCATGACAAAGATCTGAGAGAAATACAGGTATTGCCCTCAATGCAGCATTTTAATAATACCAAATGTGTGGACTGTCTATATGTTTAGAGTTTCGTTTGTTGTGTAGTTGAAAATGGGGCATTCAGGTTTGGAAATGACCTGATCTTTGTCTCTTTTGGCTTGAATTTTACTTTTCAGTTCTGTATCTCTAGATGATGCTTTAGAAAGGAAAAGATAAAAATTTGAACATTTTTTGATAGCAGAATTTTCAGTCTTGTGCAGGCAAGAACACAGTACTCTAATCTTGCCATTTGAAAGCTCATTTCACAAAATAGATGTACAGATGTTTACATTCCATTTTCTAGTGTATGGCAAATGCTTATCTGCATAAGTAGCTGCTCTTCTCAGCTCAGGAAAGCTTTCATACCATTAAATGTATGTGGATGAAAGATATCTTGGACTGTTTGATATAATTTAGAAAGTGGGTAGTTATAAATATCATAGTGGATGATAAATTGATTCTTCTGAGAGAAAGTAAACACGTCAAGTAATCAGGATCATGCTAGTAGCATTAACTTCTGGCCAGTTGGACGTGGCAGCTGCTAAACAGATGAACGTCAATGTTACCTCAGTTGACAATCTAGGGAATCTTCAGTGTAGGATAGCATTAAGATAATTTAGTGGTCTGATAGAAATGATGAAAATAAATCCTGTGTTCCTCTGTTTATGAGCACTGTTACACAGACAAAAATGTACTAAGTTGGGCTTTTAAAAGTATTCTCTCCTGAACATCTAGCGGAAAAAACATAGTGTTCAGGTAATTCTTCATCAGAGTTAAAAAGTGAGAGTTAAAAAGCATATCTTTTATACAGATGGCAATTGAAATTGTCCATTCTGCATGGCCTTTTATTAGTGTTGGTCTGTCATTTAGATCGTTGCTTCTTAAATGATACATAAACTCACGTATTTCATTGTTCTGTATTTCTCTCCACTGGGAAGGGGTTAGTAGACCACAAACAGCATATGCTTCCAAGTGTGCATGGACTACCTGCTTACAATGCAGTAACAGGAGAGCTGTGGAAGGTCCTTCATTGTCTGCTTGCATTTGTGTTTTTTTGGTTTTTAGCATCACCTGAAGAAAATGGAGGGTCGACGCCTGGATTTTGATTACAAGAAAAAAAGACAGGGCAAGCTCCCTGATGAAGAACTTCGTCAAGCTCTGGAGAAGTTTGATGAATCAAAAGAAATTGCTGAGTCAAGCATGTTTAACCTTCTGGAGATGGATGTGAGATAACCCCTGTTAATTATTGGCCAGAGTCTTAGAAAGATAGTGGAAGCACTTTCCTCCTTGTTGGACACAGTGAAAGGCTCAGAAGCTACAGTAATGTACAGCATGTTCATGTAGGAACAATTTCTTAGGTATTTTATAGGTAACTGAGCTAGAGAATGTGAGTCTTCTGTAGCATAGTTGTGCTTCCTAAATGCAAATCATTACTTACAAAACCGAAGTATCTTTCTTCTTAGAATTATGTAAATGTAACTAATTATGTTTATTTGTGGTTATAGGGTTTGTGCCAAGGCTTTTGCTCAAGTGTGTGGGCTGCTGAGAGGACTGTAAAGATCAGAAATTATGAACTCCCAACCCCATGGTCTCTGCTGAAATCAGATGCAATAGTGAATAGAAAAACCAAAGTTACTGTGACTGTTCATATCTGACTCTGCAGAATATGTTTTGCTTAAAGATTGGTTTGGATTGAGCATTTTCTAGGTTTATCTTATGTTCTATTTATAGTTAATGTTGGAATTGTAAAATTAAGCAAGAAAAAACATCTCTTTAACACATCAGCTGAGGTCTGTCTTATAGAATATGTAGTCAAAGGAAATTAATTTTAAGTATTTCTGTTGATAGGAACTTTTTTATTTATTTTGAGTATACACATATTCTAACTCCTCATTTTGTTACCAGGTTGCTGTAGAGGAGCTATAAAAAAACTGAAAATATTTGTGTATAGAACTTAATATTTGCATAGGAATTAAATATTCCTGCACTAAAATGAAAGAAATATAACAAGTTTTAGTTTTAATCTTTGTGGTAACATCCACACCCATGTATGCAAATAGTACTGGCCAACATTACACCATTGTGGCATTTTGCACTATGGAAACTGCTAGCAATTTCATTGCCCACAAAGTGGGGGTCTAGGTGTTTTTCCCCTCGTGAAGTGGAATGCTCTCTGCCCTCACTACAAATATTCTGCATCCCAGAGTATGTAGTATGTTTCCATTTTGGTCTGCTTCACAGGTCAGAATACAGCAGAAGCATGACCATAGTCCCTGTGGTTCTGTGCCCTTCAAAGGCAGGGAGGGAGAAGGTGTATTAAACTCTCAATACAGTTTTGTTTTTACTTTCATAGTGTTTGCTGAATGTGGTAGGTCTGTAGGCTGCTGTTCATGCAAATCAGCCATGGAGAGAAGAGTTGCAGTTACCATTCCAGATCAGGTCATAACCAGACGTGGTAATGAATAAAGACTAATATGTAAATATTTACTGCTAACTACAAAGATGAATCCAGGTTTTAGAGAGATAAGTTAAACTACCTTTGCAGTGAGTAGTGGTCTTTATTCTCTATTGCCTGAGCTGTTAGTATTCACCTAAGATCTTATGTTTTAATGTCAATCCTCAGATTGAACAAGTGAGCCAGCTTTCTGCTCTTGTGCAAGCCCAGCTGGAGTACCACAAGCAGGCCACACAGATCCTACAGCGAGTTACTTCTAAACTGGAAGATAGGTAATGCACTGTTTGTAAGTTTCTTGAATAGTTTGTTAGTTTTACAGAGGTAAAAAACCTATGAGTAGAATGCAGTGCTGCTATCTTTCTCAACTTGGTACTTGTACTTCTATGAAATCGAGGGCCATTTCATTAGATGATTGCAAGCTGAGATTTAAATGTTTTGGAGATGCATCCACTTCTAAGTATGAGTTCAGGAAAGCACCTCAGCTCAGTAAAGCTATTAAATGTGAATTAACTGAAAGTAAGTGTTTATAAATACTGAATTCAGTGACACTCATGTCTTTGGATTCCTTACTGTTTGTGCATGTATTCACAAACTGTGCTCATTCTGAAAGAAGATGTTAAAAATTGATTTTGCAAAAGAGTATCTTGTTGCATTCTTGTCTACCTGAAGATCTTCTGGGGCCAGTAGTGAGACACATTATTAACCACTTTATTAAATACTCCTCCTATTATCAGATCAAACTTGATACAAGACTTGAGCTATCTCCTCCATCCCCATTTGTATAACTGCATATGCTACAGAATTCCCACAACATATTTTTTGAAAGAGTTTCGTAATTTTTGCTTTAGAACTTTTGTTTCCATCAAAAGAGATTGATCAGTTTCTCACACACACATCCTTCTTCAAAGACATTTAACATTCAGGAAAGGTTTCTCTACCAATATGGTTCTGGCAGACTCTTAGTAAAAGCAGGATATAATTCCCAAGAGGAGATAGTTTTCACATACTGTGCGAAGGCAGCTGTTTTCTGATGTCATTAGTATAGATCAAGTTGCTAATACTGCTGGGTCTGTCAGTATTAATTTTCTCAGAGCATGCATACCGAAAACCTCATTCAGTTCTAAGTCTTAAAGTCTTTGTGACTAGGAGCAACACTTCTTTTGGTGGGTAGCCTGTCATGCTGATTGTTCCTGATACAGTTTGCAGTACTGTCTAAACAGAAAAAATTTAGCACTTGCAAAAGCGTACTGCAATTCACTTACTTTACAGAAGCATTTAAAATTCCTCAGGAGCAGGTATTTTATCTGGTAGTCCATAAATTAGGCCATTAAGTGAACATACATCTCTGCGATAGATTTCTCTTCCTGTATCAATTCAGATGATCCTTTGCCCTTTTGAAATTTCTGCTAACTGGTCAGTATTTTTACTTCAAGTTTCAGCTGCGAATGATTTTGGCTTTTCAAGGACCTTGCATGAGAATGCTATGGTAATACAGTTGAACTAAATCTTTTGCATCCCTAATCGTAAAGAGGCTTCTGGCTAAATCATACTTTATCCACACAAATTGAGTGATGTGTTCACACCAGAGATGAGTCAGGGATGTAGAGCTGTTACTATCCAAACTACTAGTCTTTCCCTGCTGGTGATAGGCAGGTAGCAAGTAATACATAACCCCTGGGGTTTGGTTGTTTTGTTGTTTTTTTTTTTACTATATGGACCAGAAAATAAATCACTATTTACTTTTAAGCTGAGCAAATTTGTTACTGTTCACTGTCAGTGGTGTCTGCAGCACATACTGCCCATTTTCTAGGTACTCTTTGAATGGAACCTGCTCATGCTAGCTTCTGGCATGGACAATGTCTTAAAACTACCAAGACTGTCCTGTGTAAAGTATTCACAAAAGAATTTTTTGAAAGTATGAGATAGACTGCAAAAACTATGAAAAATTTAAGAATACACTTGTCTTCTATTTTTTCTGGACTGTTTAGATTATACTTCAAGACTTTATTCATGAAGTACATGTGATAGAATTTCATTTTTATTCTACACATTAGTGTAAGCCATAAACTTCCTTAAAATGACATTATTCCAGGAACTGGGAAACATCAGGAGCTTGGTGAACATTGAGAAGCTTTCAGTAAAATTAACAAAAACTGGAAGGTCAGGAAAGACTATTTTAAACTCCCTTTTTCACCAAGTGAAATGAGGATGCAGTTTTCCCAACACAGTATCATGATAGAGCAGCTGGGAAACAGGAATGGTTTCCTTGGAGGTATTTTTTTTCTTAAGAAACATGGCTCATGCTGAGCTTTTGGGTAATTTTTAGCAAGTCACTAGAACTTCATAGTTAATAATCTGAAAAAATGGTGTTTGTTTCATGAAAGCATTAAGTATTAGATTAGGAACAGAATATATACTTAAATATGTGCTTAATACATACTTAATACTAGATTAAGTGTTTCTTAAAAATTTTATTGTCATGAAAAAGTAACTTTTGCTAATGAGTGAAACAAAACAAAGGCTTTATATTTATTTTGACCACTTGAATTATTTAAGCTTTTTTTTCTTTTTTTTTGGGTTTGGTTTTTTAATGTGAGATAGAAGCACTCTCTGGGAACTGACTTCTATTGGTATTTTGGATGTTGAGGAAAGCCTTGTTACAAGGATCAAAAGTCAATAAGTTAGATGCAGATCTTTTCAACAGATAAATCAAAATGTGCTACCAGCAGCAAGTCTAGGGCAGATATAGAAAAGGTTAGAGAAATCAACTTGTCGTATAAGTATATACGAAGTGTTCTTTCATATGTGGAATTAGAAATACACCTGATAGTTGTTCTGCATAAGCTCCTCTGATTCTGTTCATCTCTTCCTTGGATTTTACCCTGGAATCTATAAATAGACCCTTCTCTAGAAACTCTAGATTTCTCAGATTTCTTAGAAGAAATAGTTGGAATTCATTATAAATAAATGGTTATTTTGAGAGTTGAGAAGACTGGACTTTTGTCCCTTTGTGAAACAAGTATTCCAGATTGCAAATTAGCCAAGTCTGCAGCTGAAGTCAGTACATTCCCACAGAGTCTTCTTAAAAAATGACAAGAGTTGCCATCAATCAACTAAATAATTAATGCTTGCAAGGGTTATAAGCAAAAATTCATGCTAAAAATGGGGACAGGGGTGTTTGTATGTCCCTTCTCTAAGCATTGATAGTCACATAACATTGATAGTCACATAGTTTCTTTTTTATTATGAGCTCTTTGTTTTTGCTAGGTGAAAGGAAGATAGACAAATTGCTAGGTTTCTAAAAGGAATGAAGAATTAACAACTTCACGGCACAGTCACGTCGGCTGGTTTTGGTAATTTAAACTACTGTTGTAAACAAATAAGCTACTCTGAATGACTCAACTTGTTTACTATGGATGAGAATTTCAGCCTTGGAAATAAAGGTATTTGGTGCATCACATCTGCTAACAAGATATTAACTCTTGACATTTAGCCTTCATGTTTTGGCAGAATAAAAGAGGCATCATCTCAGCCCAGGCGAGAATACCAGCCCAAACCCCGTATGAGCCTGGATTTCTCAACTGGGGACAATACACAGCACAATGGAGGAATATCTCATGCCACCACACCCAAACCATCAGGTAATGTCAGAGTTTTGTGTCAATGAAGAATTTGCATGCTTTCTTCTGGAGATTAGTTTTTCCGTGTAGGAAAATGAGAATGGGGATAGTCTATAGGAGAGAGATGTTTGAACTGTTGTTTCTTTGGGAAGTGTTCATATTCTCAGGCTGGAGAATAGAGATGGATTATCCACTGCTTTAAATGTGTCTTTTGGTCAAAAATTTCTTTTCTCCTAGAAGAAAACCCTAAAATACAGATCTTTACAAAATATGCATTTAGAAAACCAAAACAACAATTCAAAGTTTTCCCTGAAAATGCAGAAACCTAAGGCCAGCCAGACCTCCACAGCCATATTGTGCTTTTTAAAATCAGGTATTGTAACACAATGAGCCTGAAAGTAAAAAATAACTGAAAAAAACCTGAGCTATGTGAGCTATTTTCTTTGTCCAAGTGGGAGCAGCGCAAGCAAGATAAGGCATTAATATGAGTGTGCATAATTACTATCTTAAAGAATGGTTTATTTAATATCAGCACGTACCAGGGCATACCAGGAAGGCTTATTATTTGTTTCTTACACAATAATGATCTGTTATCCCATGGTATGGTGAGGGCTGGCCTCTGTCCAGACCCTGATTTTAGTTATTCCAGTTTACCTCAGTGACAACTGCTATCATGTTCCACCTTGGAAGACTAGATTTTTTTCACTAGATCTTTAGTCAGGGTTTCCTTTCTTTCCATCATTTTCTCCCATGTATAGACAGGAACAGTACCTCCATTTGGCACTGGCAACTGGAAATTGTCTTACACAACCTTGCAAACTCTTAGCAATCTCCTCACTGTGCTAACAAGGAGAAGGATATAGTAGAGATTCCTTGTGCGTGAGGGTGGCTCAAGTCTTGCATGCTAGAGCTCTCCTCATTCCACTAGTCATTTTCTTCTTCACTCCTTTTTTGTAGTAGCACTTGTGTGTGCTAAGCCAGAGCAGACTGATGTTCATGTATCTCTCCAGCATTTTTATTTCCTTCTCCAGAGAGCAGTATTTAACATTTTCTTCAGTAGGGGTTCTTTTATTTTGAAGTATTTATTGGTTTCAGGGGAATGCCTTCTTTGAAAATTCTTGAATATATGTTTGGGGTGATTAATTCAAAGAGTTTATTTGCTAATTCTTCTAAATTTCAGCTGGTAGCAATGAGGATACCAAATACACTGTAAGGCTTGTTGATGTCAGCACAGTAGTCTTCATGACAAAGAAACCAAAATACACTGTGAGCAATATGTAAAGAAAAGAAAATAAGATTTCACTATAGGATTTAATAAATTAAATCTGGTATTTGAAAAATTTGCTCTATTGATATCTATAGAAATGGAAAACTTTTGTTCTAAAATAACTGAAGCATGGGCCTTCTAACCAGAGTGAGTGTTCAAAATGAATATGCAGAATGTTTGAATCTGAAACCTACTCATCTTAAACGCAGTATTCATGAAAATGTAGAATATATATTCTTAGAATTATTGTTATGGTGAAGTGGCATGTGTTGGTTCATTCAGACCACTGGAAGTGTATGAACTTACACTATGGAAATTCAGGTGGGGATATGATTTCTGACAGTTTAGTGCTGCTAAATCCTAAATACTTTGATCAGTAACAATTTTGGTTTTGGTAGGCTTGAAGCTATAGAGACTTTAGGGGGAGGGAAGAGGGAGTATATTTGTTAATTTCATATAACATATGAAAACGTGATCAAACTAATGACTTATAATAATATCCATTAGCCATCCTAAAAATTTTATGGTCAGATGTTCATGAAGTAGCATATTAGAAAGCTCTCAATTTGAAACTTTTTTCTGAATCTATCCTGATGGCCCTGCAATGAAGTGTTTTGTGGGAATGAGAAATAAAAGTCTTTGGAAGTGTGATACTAAATTTCAGAGGATTAGGAGCATATTCAGTGGTATAGCTGTACCAGCAAAATTTCCAAATAAAGGGCAAACACACAGTTACATCTTCACTATTGTTTTAAGCTACCACTTACACTGCTTACATGAGGTAAATAGACAAAGCATCTCTTTGCCAGTAAAGCTGGAAAGATGTTAGGGCTTTTGCTTGATTTTTTTGTGTTTTATAAACAGATAAAAATTAGATTCCAAATTGATCATAGTTGTGCTTTCAGGTCTGGGGTTGACTATTGCTTGGTTCTTTTGGGATTCTCAGACTTTTAACAGCAGGCACTTACAGTAACTGAAGATTGTCAGAACCCAATAGTTGTTTTCTAACAAAGTTTGGCAGTCCAAATATAGGTATTATCAAAGAACTGTCACCAGAATATGAGTGATAACAGAAACAGCATAGGTACAGTAGTAAAATGGGTACTCTTAAGTGCTGAGATTTTTAAGCATGTTGTTTCTGTGTTTCTTCTCCTTAGGTGTTCACATGGATCAGCCATGCTGCCGAGCTCTGTATGACTTTGAACCAGAGAATGAAGGGGAGCTGGGATTTAAAGAGGGTGATATTATTACCCTCACTAACCAGATTGATGAAAACTGGTATGAGGGGATGCTTCATGGCCAGTCAGGTTTCTTCCCCATCAATTATGTCGATATTCTAGTTCCATTACCCAATTAGGAATGCTGATCCACCACCTGTGACACAGATAGCTGTGTCAGTACCACTGCTTTCAAAATGCTGCTTCTTACACCTTACAAGTGCAAACTGCAGTGGTTAGAGTTACCAATTCCTAATGAGCATCTTTGGTTTACGTGTTGTCATACTATGTGGTGGTGATGCGTTGTATCTTCTGAGCCAGCATAGCGTGGATTAGTTTATTGACTGTGCTGGCCTGGTAGTAACCAGAGCCATTAGTGAGATGAAACAGGGAAGATGATGGCAAGCAAAACAGGTAATTCATAGTGAAAGTAGCAGGAGGTGAAGGTGGTATTGGGAAGATAATGCCTATCACCGCCGTATTACTTTTTCAGTCTTAGTTCTCTATAAAAAGAGGGAAAAGTTCTTGCCATTCCATCTTTCCCTTCCTAATGATACAGTCAGGTCTAACATTGACTAACCAGAATTGTATCTTCCAACCAAACTGACTGGCTGTTCTCACAGAGAGAGCGTAAGTGTAGGTCCTCTGGTTTCTCAGAAAGTGAACCACTGTACTGTGTGTCCTGCTGCTCTCTGCTAAGTTTTGTATTTTTAATTATTGTTAAAAGGCCTATTTCCCTGCAGAGGTAAACTGTAAGCTGTCAAATGGGGATTCCTGTAGTAGAAATGTTGGACCACAAACCACCTGAATTTGCCCTTCAGGAACTTTTAGCATGCTCACCAAAATGCCAGTAAATGGGCAAGATGGGGAATAAAACTGGCATTTATTTAATGTTTCTTGTCAAGTCTTGGCACAAAACCTTGCTGCTTAAGCACCAGATATCCTTTGTAAACTCATTCACTGAGGAATACAGTAACCAACCAAACACAACCCTCATTTCATTTGTTTCTGTCTGCCATGTGTTCTTTGAACATCATTTGTGCATACTCTCTCCTCAATGAGGACAAAATAAAACATGTTATTTTTCTGTTGAGCAGCTGAAGACATGTGGCTGTATATATAAAAACATTTCCCATCTGTTTAGTTGGTTCTCCTGTGTTCCTCCTTCCTGCACTTGGTGTGTACAGTGCTGTGCCTAGCTTCTTGGCATTCTTTTGGTAACAGTTGCAGAAGTTCTGTTAGTTTAGTTATCCAGAGTTCTATTTATCTAAATTGTACAGACTCTATCAGAGGTTTAATGTGCTGCTTCGAATGTGCCACTTCAGTACTGGATGATGTGAAATGAAGACAATTCCCTACTGCTTAATGTATAAACTATATAATGGAAAGTATTGTTATTTCAAATAAATGCTGAGAGAATAACTAGAATAATGTTGTGGATTTTTGCTTTGTTGGTTTAAAATCTGCTTTAATAACTTCAGCTAACAAGAATTTTATTTTAGAAAGCATTTCCTGCAAATGTGAAAAGTCTTTCTTTTTTTTTTTGGCATTATCATTTTACTTCAGTCAAATAAATCTCATGCATATAATGGCCTTTAAAAGCAGGATGAACTTAACACTGACCACATTAAATTAGTGTCTCAATGACTAGCATGCAGTCTTGTAGACACAGGTTATTTCTTATCAAAGTATACTAGTGTCCACAATGCTAATGAAGCTTAAAGACTTGGTAACTTAAAATTTATTTATGGTTTTAAGTAAAAACAGAGATACTGTCACAAGCAAAATGGACTTGACTCGGAGAAAACAAATTTAAACAAATTAAAGTATTTTTGTGCAGTAAGAACAAAAAATCTCACTTTTCCTGTGCCAGTTCCCAAGCTCAAATTCACTCCTGACTCTCCCCACCACCTGCTCACTGGCATGGGTACTTGCAGGTGTACAGTATGTCCATAAAAGCTCCTCTCTGCAGCTTCTCCCTCCTAATTTTTTCCCCCTTTTTCAGTGGTGAGTCGAGCACAGGACTCATTGGGAATATCTGCTGGTGCGTCACGGACTGTCTCCACCTCACTGTTCTTCAGCCTTGGGGTTCCCTCTGCTAAGAGTGTTTCTCACTCTTATTTTCCCCCTCTTCTGCTCTCTGCCATATGTTCACGTCCCAGTGCACACTGACAGAGACTGACAGAGTACAAGAGTTTTTCAGAGACAGCACCTCATTCAAGGCTCAGTTCAAGGTCAGGCTGGAGGGGGGTCTGAGCAAATGGGTGTGGTTGAAGATGCTCATTGCAGGGGTCTTGGACTAGGTGACATTTTACAGTCCCTTCCAACCCAAACTATTAATAAATATAGATACAGATACAATTCCTGTACCTTTTTATTACAGTTCAGTCCTAAATCCTATGGCTGGCCTCTAAGGAGGTTTCTGTCAGTGATTGGAAGAAATGTGTTTCAAACTCAATGAACCTGAAACATTTTACAGGTGCATTAATGGTACTACAGTTACTGTTAGTTAGTATTACTATAAACAGTTACAGAACTATAAACTATGTTAGTTATCAAGGTTTAGCAGTCGCAGGTACTGCACTGGCATACCTCTGTTTTGTCAGATTATTATTCTGTAGCATTTGTGGAGAGCATGCAGAGAAAAACCTCAGAGAAAAATGTACATGATTTAGAGCAAAAAGGTGGTTGGCGTGCAGTGCTGCCCCACCCTGCTGAGGGGCCCTGGTTTTAAAGGTGTAGAAAATGGTAGTGTCTTTCAACAAATGGGACCAGAAGGATTGCACAGAATAATCATCATGATGACATGGGCCTAGTCTTGACATGTTGCACAATTCTTGGCACTTCCTTATTGCTCAGTTCTGTGTCTCCTGCAGGTAGAGGTGATAGGATCAAAATCTGACTTGGCTAAGAGAGGAATTATCAGGGCTGACAAAAGTTTTTATCTAGACCTTCAGTACTCGGATAAAGAGGGTGATACAAAAAAAGCAGGAGGATGTTTGCTTTTGCACGTCAGGTAGTTCAAAGCTTTGCCTATGGAGCTCCATGACTCTTTCATTCTAGAATAATGTAAGACATGTTGTTGATGGATAAAATCTTTTTTCTCTGGGAGACTTATAACTTCTGTCATCCTGCTTCCTAAGGTGTATGTTTTCAGAAATATAAAAATATGACATGGGTTCCTAGTTACCAAACTTGGCTGCAGAGCTGCTTGTCACAGCGGAAATTAGGAAACCTGCCAGCACTGAGCTATCAAGTGCCAGATATAGCTAAATGTTTTAGGTTTGATGTTAGTTTCTTTTTTTCTGTTGAACTGTAAGGTTCTTAGCCTGCTTTATTTATTGCAGAGTGAATCCTTGTGAAAAACATAGCAAAATACCCCAACAGTTCCCTGAACAGTTTTCCTTCTAAATAAAGAACTGATTGAAAATGTGGGATTTTTCTTCTTTTCAAATAGCCTCTTCCTCCAGAAAGAAAGAAGATGGTAGTCACATACAGAATTTTGTATTCGAATCTGGCTTACAGACAATTCTCCCTTTGAAGATAGTTGTACTGCTTTTCCCACATGAACTACTTTGACAAGACATGAAAACTGCTGTGAGGACTTCTTTTCTGGTTTCACACTTCTAGGTCTTGCAAATCTTTATGGCCACTCATACGCTGAGCAGTAGTTCTGTTTCAGAATGTATCCTAAGCTTCTCGTATCTCATGAAGGCAAGGATTCAGGTGCATGTAGGTCAGTGGAAATGGTTCTTCTTCCCAGCACAGGAGTGGGCTTACTTTGCAATATGCAAATGACACAATGAGTTTGGACATATATTCGAGTAACACTGTTTAAAAGCAATACATTCTATAGATATATTTAATTTTTTGTAAAGCACAGTAGGTTGTCTTAGATGTAAGCTCAGAATGTCTAGAATGTTCTGTAATTATGATTTTATCATTTTTAAACGTTTAGCACTCTGGTAATTCAAGCACAGACTTGGTGAAATTTCCAGAAGGCTTTGCTGTCTTTTCCTTGCCATTTGATCTAACGTGTTGCAGAAGATGGGAACAGATTTGTCATACATATTCTTGCTGTGCACTGTAATGTACAGAAAATTTCTAAGCTGTTTATCTTTCTTAGTGTTTCCTTGGAGATGCAGCACAGTGGAGCAGTCAAAGAAATGGCAACTTCTGCTATGCCTTCCTGTTATGCTGTCTCTTGAAAGCTCTGGTAGCTCTGAGATCACACACAGAAAATATCTCCCTTTCAGGTGCCGCTAGGGCAAACAGTAGTCTTTTAGTGAGAGCTGTCTTCTGGCCCACAGCTCATTTGGTGGGCTAGTGGCAGCCAGCTTCATGCTTCTTGTTCTCCCTTGCACAGTGCTTAAGGCCCGTGTCTTTCACTTTCTCTCCACCTTTTGTAAAATGTGGAATTGAAAAGAAGCACTAACAATGCAGGGAAAGATAAAGGGGCTCAAGCTCCTCTGTCTCTCCTCATTTCTGAATGGAGAGGCTCCAGGAGAGGCTGGGCCTCTTTCTGACAAGATCTGCTTTACCAGAACCTGCAGATACAACTGCTACTTCTTTGGGTCACTGTCTGAACCTGGAAGATTCAGGAATTTATCCAACCACCATCAACAGTGCTTATCTAAGGACTTTCCTGTCCCTCAACAGTCACTGACTTGTGGCATGTCCTGTGCTCAGAGCCTTCACATGGGCAGCAAGATCCTTCAGTAGGCACTAGCTGTAATACACATCACCAAGACAGCTGTTTTAGTAGCATTTCTAATGATCCCCATAGTCACTCTGTCTTGTCCCAGACCAGAGGTTTACAAGATCATGCAAGAGGTTTGCTAAGGACATGAGGACTGATGCAGAGAGAGAGAAAGCATGGCTTCAAATAGGGACCCTGTGCCAGAGTGTTGTGGGGATGCACATCCCTGGACTATGGGTATAGTGTCCTGGACTTTGCACCCCACAGTGATTTCCCGTTTCACCTCCCTGCTCCCCACCACCCTCCATGGGCTGCAGGAGTGACCTCCTGTAGCTCCCTGTTAGCTGTGCTGTGCCTCCATACCACAAAGACCATCTGCTTAGGTATTTCACTTTCTTGAACTTCATGAAGCCCATTTCTACAACCTGTGCAGGTCCCTCCAGATGCTAGAACAAACCTCTGTATCAGCCACTCCTCCCTGTTTTGTGTCATCTGCAAAGTTACGGAGAATGCCTAATCTTCCAAACTATTAATAATGAAATCACAGTGTCATAGAATGGTTTGAGTTTGAAGGACGCTTTGAAGATTCTTTAGTTCCAAGCCCCCACCCCGCCATGGGCATGGGTGCCTTCCAATAGATCAAGCTGCTGAGAGCCCTGTCCAACCTGAGTTTGAACATTTGCAGTGATGAGGAAATTACTCTGGGCAATCTGCTCCAGTGTCTCACCATCCTCCTTGTAAAACAATTACTTTCTTACATCCAATTTGAATTTTCCTGTTTCAGTTTAAACCACTTGTCCCTTGTCTTGTCTCTACAGTCCCTTTTAAAAAGTCTCTCTCCATCTTTTCTATAAGCCTCTTTTATATGTTGAAAGGCTGCAATAATATCTCCCTAGAGCCTTCTCTTCTCCAAGCTGAACAACTCAAACCCTCTCAGCCTTTCCTCGTAGAAGACGTGCTCCAGTCCTCTGGCCATGTTCATGACCCTCTTCCAGCCCTACTTTAATGAAGATGAACAAGTTGAGCAAGAGTGGACCCCTTACCAGTGGTCACTGGTGTACACCTTTCAGGTGCCACTGAACACAGCTGTCTGAGCCCAGCCATTCAGTCAGTGTTCCATCTGCCTCACTGTCCCCTGGTCTGACACAGTTCATCAGTTTGACTATTATGATGTAAAACCTCAGAGAATGTTATATCACAGGACTCTATTAAATTCTATATATTTCTGTAGCAGTTGTCTACATGTAGAGCAGACCATGGTATCCTAAAACACTTTGAGGCTTAAATGATGGCCAGGTTCTTAAATATTGAATACAGTAAGTATGTAGTCTATTTTCATGTTAGTTGGTAAAACAAGTTTTCATAGAACCAAGGAAAAATATAGATTTGTTGAGTCTAATTCAACCTTCTTCTCAGAGGAGGTATGACTAGATAATGCTGTTCAGTGCCATATCTGGTTAAGTCTTGAGCATTGTAAAAGTTAGCTGGTATATGCTATGCTTTATGACTCTCTGTGACTGTTACAGCTATAATGGCTGACTGAAGTATTTGAGGGGTACTGAGGCATCTAATGGTGAATGTGACAACATGCCACTTGCATAATTGCACCAAGTTGACTGCAGAAGAATTCCACAAATACCTTGGCAAAGTTTCACACATTTAACGTGCATTTGAAATGCCTGTATTTGAGTTTGGTTTCTTGAAGTGCCCACTGAGTTTTTACTTAGCCAAGTTGCCATCACAGTTTTTGTTGGTAAATTTCCTCAAGTATTTATTTTTTCAGAAGCAGTGAAAGCTGGGCAAAGCTCATCTGTGACCTTTTGCAATTGATAAGCTAGATAATCCTCTGCAAGTAGAACTCAGTGCAGTATGCAGTTAAATTTTCTTGACTTAGGTTGAGATCTGTTGGGTGATTTGATCTTCAATACATCTAAAATGCTGAGCAAAAATTGGAGCACTTAATCTAACTGGGCAGTCCCAGTCAAACATTTCATATCCACACCTGCCTGGTTCTTCCACAGATCACAGCAGAAGAGCCCAGAAGACCCTGGGTAGGAATGTAGGATGTATCATATGCCTGAAGCTTCAGCCCATGTATGGGGTTGCTTGATGATCAAGGCCTTCATAGCTTTAGAAGAGAAAGAAAGGAAGTTCAAACTGCTAGTAGGAAGTTCTACCAGAACCATCCTCTTTTATTGCTGAATTTTCAGGGGATACTGGAAATGAATACTTCCTAAATCACAAGGGAACAGCAGAGTAAGAAAAAGAGGGAGGAATTTTATTTCTTTTCTGTTCTTCTAGAAAAAGGATGTGTATTCCTGGAATTTCTCTGATTTTAGCCTGGAAGTGAAACATGATCAGAGGTGCTCCTAGAACAAATACTGCACAAAGAGAAAAACAGTCATAAATGGAAAACTTTGCAAGCATAATTTAATTTTTCAGCTTGAGCAAAATGGTGACCTCTCACAGTGTTTTTGCATTAGGCCACAATGGCTTTTAAGCAGCTCCAGTTACTATAATGCAAACTTGAACCATGAGGAAAAGATACAGTATGATGGTAGACATTGCCACACGAGTGGTGATGTCTAGAGGAAGCTGCAGATGCATCAGCTTCATCAATCCTACAGTGATCTTCTGATCAAATGTGGTACCCAGTTCCTCTCTGGGGTATAGGGAAGAGTGGAGCTAAGGCAGCAGATCTGTTTCTGCAACTCTTCTAAGCAGGTGCTTTTAAGTGTCGTCTTTCAGGAGCAGCACAAACTACAGATATTAAGTAAACAGAAGGCAGCTGGAATGTTTATGCCATCATTTTAACACTTTCTGATCAAGAGGATAAAAAGCCTGGTACACCACAATGTCCAATATGACAGAGCAGAACTGGTATCTTGGCTGTGTGTAAATCTGAGATAGCTGTTAAAAATAAGTAAGCTTCCAGAGGTAGGACATTTAACCACATCCTCAGCATTCCTTCTCCCAGAAACTGCTCCTTGTTTTCACTTTGAAGCATCATGAAGTTACTCTTTGCTTTGGGCTGGAAGTCTAGCAGCATCTCATGGAGTTCCCCAAATCAGAAGGTCACATGCTGCCTGATCAGTTTTAGGTTTTAGGATGAAAATCAGCATAGATTTGATTTCCCATGCTGACAGAGATTTGTTGCCTGGGTAATGCATTTAGATTTAATTCTCCATCCGTGCAATAGGGATGATAATAACTCCATATTTTACAGAGTGTTTGAGGATAGATATGAATGTGCATAAAGCTCTCAGAGTTTACACTGTGGACTTGAGGAAAAAAATCTGTTGCTTTCTTTGTAAAACTATGGTAATTATCCAGCCACAACAAAATTTCTGCTTTTATTCAAGGACAGACATTTTACTTTTGACAGTTTAAGAATATTTACAAAGCATTAATACTCTCAGCTTCAGCAGAGAGTCTGAAAACAGAATTAAGCTGAAGGGGTCTTTGCCTGAATACTGGGATGCCGTTTGGCAGCAAAGGAGAAGTATTAATCCACTGCAATTTCACAGTTATCTGGAGGTCATAACATTAGCACTTCACTAGACTGCAGCTATATGGTGATGTGCTCTCCACATCTTCATGTCAGAGGGCCTGTCAAGTAATACTGCAATAAGCATTGGTGCTTCTATTTCTATTCTGATTCTCAGCTTGAAAAAATAATAAATAATGCCCAGCTTACACATTTTTCATTCCATTAGGAAAGAAATTTCTAAACGACCTTCATGGAATTCCAAAATTCCCTGTAAACCAAGAAAGTCTCTCACTTCCAGCTTCTCTGCAACATTGAAGTATGAAGAGTGGTATGAAGAAACAAGTCTGCTTATCTGGCTTTTATGCAAACTTTGAGAGATACTAATACTAATACTAAAACCTTGGTAGAAACTGGAAGCACAGACAGGTGTTAAAATCTTCCTCCCCATATCAGACACTGGATGCTGACGGTCAGCAATTAGGTGCTGCTATGTCAGAGCAAATGTTTCCATTTTGCACAAGAAGGTTTTCACTTATATCTGAGGCATCTGTTTACTTGATGTTTGTCTCCCTCTTGATAGTGTGCTACTGTCAATCTTTTTCTAAGCTCAACACAGGTCAGTAGCCCATTTTTGTCACAGCTCCTGTGGGGAACTAGAGCAGGGAAAGATCGTGCAGAAGCGGGAATTTCACAATCCTTGCTGAACTTGTAGGCTTTCATGAGATGTAGAAGATTTAACAGAACATGCTTGGTTTCTATTTTCACACCCTGGAAAGCATTTTGTCAATTGATGATGCACAGCCTTGCAGCCTTGTTGATGTATTATGATTGTGGTTTGTGCACACAGCAGCCACTGGAGAAGCCTGTCAGTTTCTTCAAGCTGCATACAGCATGTGGTAACACCACCTTTTCTAGACGTGCGAGGGATGTAGATCTGTTTTTAACGAGTGCAAGATGTTTGAAATTAAATGCAGCAGTCGATCTTTTAGATTTTGGACTACGGTGCGTTACAAATGCCTCATTTTTGTTACTGTTCGGTGCTACTACTGTGAGCCAGTAGAGGGCACCCTGACATTTCATTTTAGTGTAACTAACTTCAGATACGCTGACTTTCTGAAATTTAAAATTTTAAAGGATACCATTAACAGACGTAGAGACTTCTATAGATAATGGCTATTGTACAATGACAATTTTGAAAGTCTGTTTTTTCAATATCATCAAACCCTGAATATTAGAATTTTAAACCCCCCAAACAACACAAAAGCCCAAGCTGTGGAAATTGCTAAAGTTCACCCTATTTACTTTCATATGTCACATTTTCATAATCTAGGCAACTTTTTTTTTCATATGGACCTTCAGAACTGGTCATATTCATATTGCTTCAAACACACCTAAGGGTTGAAAATCCAGTAAAACTGTTGAATAGCTTCCACATCACCAATCTGTCCTGTATAAAGTTATTTTTAGCTTTCAGCTTGCTACAGATCATTCCACCACAAAAGTTTATTATTTCCGTCAGGCACACACACACTTAGACTAAGGTTTTTTCTCTCCTCTGCCCAATATAGAATATAGAATTGCAGATACTCACCTTCAGAGAACATAAAATTAAAAAAGAAAAATCTGAATAGCTTCTGAAATTGTTCATTCACGCACAAACTATTTGTCACAAAATCCATCTGTCAGCCTTTAGCTAGAAGGACAGTTGCATACTTTGGGCCAAACTGTCTTGAGGAATATATTCGAATGTGAATATTTTGACAGTTCATAGTATCTTTCATCTGAAGTTCCCTGAATATTTCACATATATTAGTTGACGTTCCTTCTAGTAGCAGTTTTTTTTTTTATTTTAACTAGTTTATATTTGAGCCCTTGAGGAATAAGTTATTAAAAACCTCCTTTTACAAAGTGTGTTTCGAAATCATTGTCTCAGTGCTCACTGTGAGCATAGGGTGATTACAAATGTGTTTTGTTTTGTTTCTCTAAAAACGCATTAAAAATAAGAGGAGGTGTGGCAACTAATACTGTCTAAGAATTTAATTGATTTGTAACTTGACTGCCAGCTTTAAGTGAGAGAATAAGGAACAATAAGTGATTTTAGGAGTGAAGTTGCATTCTCCAGGGACATTCCAAATGTTATCCTTATTGGTGAACAGCAAATTGCTTGAAAATACGTGTTAAAAATGCTGAAATAAGTAGTTTTCATGGGATATCTTAAAACCATCCACATAGCTAGATTGTAATCATAGCAACCTTGTGCCAATGTGCAGAAGGAGAGAGTGCACAGAGCAAGAAGATAATAAACTAAGGCACTGGTAACTTGGCATAGATGAGGCAGAGAAGACTCGATGTCAAAGGTACAGGAGCAATGCTGGCAAATCCTTGCCATGTGTCTCTGCATGACTCCACCCGAGTTGTCATCATCAGTGCCAAATGTCATCATCAATGCCAATGCTTTGTAAAATGTGTCTTGGTCCAGCATCACACAGAGACACATTTTCCTTAGACTTTCACTATTTCTAGCTATCATTTCGACCATTTAGAATTAATTAAAAGGAAAAGAAAACAGTCTGACAAAAAGAAACTAGGTCTTTTTTAGTCCTTATTGGACCAGAAAAATAAGTGAAGAACACAAGAGTGGGGATAGAGCTCCATGGATACAGGCTTCTGCTTCCACCAGCACACCACCGGAGGAGGGAAGGCTTACAAGCTCTGCTCCAGGCATGACAGTGTCAGCACATTCCTTGCAAGTATTGTGCAAAGTAGAAATGTTTTGTTGATGAGCTCTGGAAAATCCCTTCTAGCAACCAATTTTTGCTGTCTTTATTCCTTGGTCCTTTCAAAGCATCGTTAGTGACAGCAGTTGTATCAGCTAGTTCTTTGTTCCTAAAGACCTAAGGGAATTCCTTACTGTTAAACCCATCTGGATTACAAAACACAGGGTTTCCAAGGAATGTGCAGTCTCAATGCCAAATTATTTGGATATTCTGTGCTGTGATAGATTTTCAAAACTTCTAGACAGTACAGATGGCAAAATATCTTGTGATAGCTGAAAGCAAATCCTTTTCATAGGATGTTTAAATTTTCATTGTTTCCAAATACTTGATATTTTTGTCTCAAAGTATTTTTTATTTGCTGCAGGATTATTGCAACCATTTCCCTAAGGTACCTAAGCATAATAGACCACAGGTGACAGGCAAGCAAGCAAGCAAGAACTGAGTGGAATGAGCCACAGTATTGGCCATGGATCAAAAACTGCCAGGAGAAGAACCCCTGAGACAGCTGGAAAGGCCTAGCGTGATACCATTGTGTATCCATATCCATATCCAGCGTGTGGCTATAAACATCCCCAGCAATAAGAGCTTGGGGAAGCTGGTATGTGGACATCTGGCACCATGAAGAAACAGAACATCTGGAATTCAACTGTTCAACCATTTTCTGCCAAGCCCTTAGGCAGAGCCCATCCGGGAGCCACTAGACAGTGTCACTTTTTCTGCATCCTCAGCATTCTAGCATGAATCTCTGTGCATGTGCACATGTGTGCAAAATCCTTTACCTAACACAGTCTATCCTGCTGGTTTGGTCCACTTAATAAAGTAGTCAACTCATCTATGTCATGTTATCTGGTGTTCTTGTGCCCCCATGAGATTATGTTATTATCAAAGAATAGAAGTTACCTTGCTTCAAAATATTTTCTCCCTTTTTGTGAGAGATAACTTTTGTTAACATGTAAATTTTAATTTCTTACATGTAAATGTCTCAGCACTGGAGAATTTTTCTTTTCTTTGTTAAATTCATGCTTTTTACCCAAAATGGAGAGTGAAAAGATTTAATGTTCTGCTATCTTGCTTTTCATTGCTCCACTGAAGCAAAATGACTGCTTTTTTCCTTGCTTATGCATTCTATATGCCATATTTTGCCTGGGTTTCAGTAGAAAGAACAAACAAATAAATAAAACCCTGAAAAACTAGTATTTCTAGCTTTAGAAGAAGTATTACAAACTTTTACTCTCTTTAGGTGTTTGAGTCAGTATTCTAAGAAAAAGGCCACTGGAGATAGTTTGTAACTAAGTCATAACTTTTTCTGAGAAAAATAAGTTTTAGCAAACAATTTTCAATAGGCTCTTGAGTATGTCTATAATTAAAGATGTTACCTACAGCAAGACAACATCTCTTGCTGACTGTTGCCATCATTCCATAATAGAAGGCCACCAAATTGGTCAGGCAGGATGTGCCCTTAGTAAATGGCTGTGCTGGCTGCCTCAGATCACCTCCTTATCTTTCATGTGCCTTAGCACATCCTTTGGTAGGATCTGCTACATGATCTTGCCAGGCTGGTGAGGCTCACCAGTCTGTAGTTCACTGTGTCCTTCCTTCTCCACTTTTTAAACGTGAGAGCAATGTTTCTCTTTTTCCAGTCACTGGGAACTTCACTTGACTACCATGGCTTTTCAATTGCATAGAAAATGTCTTGGTTACATCAGCGAGTTCCCTCAGGACCCTGTTATGTAAGATGGTGTCTATAGATGCTTTGATATGGAAAATTACTGTACAACTTGCACTATGTCTTTTTCAGTCTACAGATTGAAGCAACAGCCTCTTATTTTACATTTTGTTCATGTTTTATGTGGGGTAACTTATGTTTATGTAGAGGATGCACACCTGCTTGTTAAGAAGCTTGCACTGAAGGAGAAAATGTTGATAAAATAATTTCTGAATCTCTGATATCATTATTCTTTTTACTTTCATTTTTTCCTGTTATCGCATCTCTCTTGCGTATTCACTGTAAACTTTGAGAACTGATGTTCCAGAGGACACCAAAAATACTACTTTAAATGTCTTCTGGCTGTATATTAGAATAGCATCAACAATTCTTTTCCATTTGGCCTTTGTCCTTATCTGCTTAACGTTCTGTAAAACTTTATGTAGCTTTTCTATTTTTGTTGTGAATCAGACAACAGGGGTATAGTTGAAAAGCACTTTTTAAAAATTCCCTAGATTTGTAACTCCTGTCTGCATTTAACGGTGCACTGCCTCAGGCTGTGTGCATCTCCTCTCTCTTTCAACTATTTTGTTTCTATGACTGGACAACTGGTTACTTATTTCTACAGGATTCAGTACAGAAAGAGGAAAAAATTCTCCATATTTTTTTTAACAAATAAATGTGGTGTGGTTCTACAGTAATTTTGAACAGCAATGCTTAGAAGCTGTAGACATAATCCTATATAATACCCATTATATCTTAAACTAGACTGGAATAGGTTTTTTCATATATTTTCTATAATATTATACTATTCAGATCTGCTGTAAAAGGTCTCCTGTATGAAGGTCTGTATTGACAATCTAGAGTGTAAGGACAGCCTTTAGATGCTGCTGCTCAAATGCACAGAGCAAACAAGTAGCAGTCAAATAGTCTTGCATTAGCAGTGTTCTCAAACAGCTCATCCTGTGGAGTTGGTATCCTTGGGGTCAGCACTTCTGCAGATTGGAACCCGCTAATGGGGGTATCCACACACAGGGAGATAGAAGGAATGCTGGGTCCCAGGCATCTGGTAAGGAAAGGGTAATTAGAGATTCCTCTCTGGTTGTTATCAAGAAGAATGCCATGCAATTCCTGCTCAGTTTGACACAAAGGAAATGCAAGATACAAGAAGCTTCTACCTTAATATTCTTCTCTCAAAGTAATAAGAGGGAAATTAGAATATGTTCCTCTCTTCCGATTAGGTCTGAAAACATTTTCTTGTGTGAGCATCTCACCCAAGTTTCTGCTTTTATTATTTCCAGTTAAGAGCAAAAAAGCTAACCCTTCGGTCTTGGTTTGAAAGACGGGTGTCTGCCAAGGAAGGCGGGAACCTCCCTTGGAATAGAGAATGTGACCTCCCTCCCTCCAAATTATTGTAACTTCGAACTTAAGGGGCTTTCAGGCAAAGATATGGGAAAAGGAATAACAGTTCTTTACTAGTATGTATGTGTATAACAAGGCAAACAAACAACAACAATGGCAGCAACAAAAAAAAAAAAAAAAAAAAAAGGGGAAAAAAAAAAAAAAAAAAAAAAAAAAAAAAAAAGGAAAAAACCCCAGAAAACCCAATAAAAGTCTCTTCCCGCTCTTCAGGCACTTTCCCCTTGGGTGCAGTTCCAGGCACAGCCGGCAGGAGCGCTGGTGGCTCCTGTCCCGGCAGGGCAGGTGCGATGATTCCCTCGCGGCTGCAGGGGGCGCTGCGGCACGAGCTCGGGGAACGTGCGGTAATGGCGGCTCGGCTGAGACGGGAGGGGATGGAAGAAAAACTTTCTTTACAAACCCCCAGGGGCAGCCAATCCCAGTGCCCCAGCAGGTCCCTTGGAAGCAGAAGGGGTAGAAAAAAGACATCAGGAGACGGAACCCGGCAGGGATGGTGAATTCTCCTCACAGTGACTGCAGCCTCTCTGCCCAAGAAAGGCCGAGAGCCCAAGAGAGGTAGGAGCTGCACCCCCTTTTCCCCAGCCCAGTTCTCCTGGTGTCTCTGCCCTTCTCAGAGAAACACCCAGGTAAAAAGGGAGACTAGCCAGCTGGACCCCTCTCCTGAGCTGTGGCCACTTCTGTCTCTTTTAAGTACCCCGTCATTATTGTCTCCTAGCAACACATCTGGGAGAAAATTCCCTGAGAGAAAGAAACAACAGAAAGAATTCTAAACTCCAACACCTTCATACAAAATATATTTCCAAAGTGTTGATTTACTAGTCACAACATTTTGTATAAGCTTCTGTGTGGATATGCTTAATATATTTCTGAGATCTTTCAAGGAAAAAAAAAAAAAAAAGGCTAGATTTTCTGACCAGCTTCTCTTATGTTACAGCTGCAAAAATCCAGAAGTCTTTCCTAGTAATTCTGTACAGGTGATCCTACATTTAGAGGAATTTATATGAGAAATACGTGGTTGATTTTAAGAAGGGATAAAAACTCAGTTCCTGGTATCTGCTTAGGCTATCAGAACAGTCTGAAGATTTGTGAAGCTTTTCATCCCCTGTTTTTTACTCTCTCTGGTATTCTTCACCTCTACAATCTGTTGGTTCATTGACAGAGCTGAGGAGTTTGCTCCACTGTGAATTGGTTTTCATTCTGAGCTGCTGTTAAAGAATGATTAGCAAAGATCATGAAAATAGTGTCATGTGCGTGAGTTTTATACCGTTAAGCTTCTTCTAGCAATTAAAAATAAATCTGCACTTCCATACTAGCAACAATGCATCTAACTTTCTGAAGTGTGTAAATAGACTAGTAATCAGTAGATGCAAAGATGCAGAGTTTTTGTGAAACTGATGCCAGTACACTACATATACCTCTAACATCAACATTTACAAAGAAATGAAAAATGTAAATGTGGGAAGATACTTGTTAGTTGTTTGAAGGTGAGGGAAACACCCTGGTAAAACTCAGTCCTTGTTTAGCTTACTAAGAGATAAAAATAAATAAATTGTTGTAGAAAAATATAATTTTGTATATAAATGGAAAAAATAGAGAATGTATTTGGTCTACCAAAGCTCATAAATACAATGAGGAAAGGCAGCTGACGAAAATATAAAGGGAAAAATGCATTCCTGGTCTGTAGGTAGCTGGGTCCCTTCCAAAATTCAGAGCATATAATAAGGCACACTGTATAGATGTCGTTATGAAGTGGCAAATGAATTGAAGTTCTGATGCTTGAATAAATTTGTCTATATGTTTAATAGCCCTTACCAAAGAAATTGATAGGGAAGAAACCAGCAGACTTGGAGAGTAGAGCAAGCAATGAACACACAATCAAAAATATGTAGACAACAGGAAAATAGAGCAACATGACAATAATGACTTCCCCTTGATTAAATTAACAGCACTGTTGGTTTACTGGTAAGAATTTCTGTTTGAAGTACATGAAGAATGTTTTAATTGATACATTATGCCAGGCTTTCTCTCTACAGTCCTCTCTCTTTTCTTGAAAGGATGCTGAATGGATCACTAACCCTTACTACAAACAAGTCAGACAGACCAACATTGTAACCTCAGATTGAGGGATTAATAGAATCTGAAAAGCTAACATCTCTCTTGTATGCTGTCAGAATCAGCTAAATATTATAATCTTCCACTATGGTAGCTAGTTATTAGTGGTGATGAAATCCAGAAAAAGTGTGTGTGGTGGGTTAACCCTGGATGGATGCCAGGCACCCACCAAAGCCGTTCTATCACTCCCCTTCACAGCTGGACAGAGGAGAGAAAATATAACAAAGGATTCCTGGGTTGAGATAAGGAAAGAGAAAGGTCATTCATCAGAGACTGTCACGGGCAAAACAGGCCTGAATGAGAGATATTAATTGAATTTAGTAATAATAAAATCCGAGCAGGATAAAAGGAAATAATAGAAGACCTTAAGAAGCACCTTTCCCCCCACCCCAACCTCCTTCCCAGCTCAATCTTCTCCCCCCAGCAGCACATGGAGACAGGGAAGGGTGGTTATGGTCAGTTCATCACATGTTGTTCCTCCCACTGCTCAGGAAGGGGAGTCCTTCCCCTGCTCCAGCAAGGGGTCCCTCCCATGGGAGACAGTTCTCCATGAACTTCTCCAGTGTGAGTCCATCCATGGATGGACAGTCCATCACAAACTGCTGCAGTGTGGGTCACTCTTCCACAGGGTGCAGTCCTTCAAGGACAGGCTGCTCCAGCACGGGTCCCCCACGGGGCACAAGTCCTACCAGGAAATCTGCTGTGGTGTGGGCTCCTCTCTCCCCAGGTCTGCAGGTCCCTGCCAGGAGCCTGCTCCAGCACAGGCCTCCCACAGGGTCCCAGCCCCCTGTCAGGCATCCCCCTGCTCAGGTGTGGGTCTCCTCCAGGGTCTGCAGGTGGGTCTCTGCATCCCTGTGATCCTCCATGGGCTGCAGCTGCTTCACCACAGTCTGCACCACAGGCTGCAGGGGAATCTCAGCTCCAGCACCTGCTGGAGCATCTCCTATCCCTCCTTCTGCACTGACCTTGGTGTCTGCAGAGTTGTTCCTCTCACAGGTTCTCACTCCCATCTTCTCTGGCCACAAGTACATCTGCACAATCAGGTTTTTTTTCTTCCTAAATACAATATCACAGAGGCATTACCACCATCTCTAAGTGGCCCAGCCTTGGCCAGCGGTGCATCTACATTGGAGCCACCAGGGATTGGCTCTGCCAGACCTATAGGAAGCTTCTGGCAGCTTCTCAGAACCCACTCCTGTGCCCCCCCCCAGCTACCAAAACCTGGCCATATAAACCCAATAAGATATGTTAAACAGAAACTCACAAAAGCATGATAATATTTAATGCATTATTATAAACTGCAGTTCTGGGTCAAAAAGATAGCAGAAAAAATAGTGATGTTTTAAACTACATGGTTTCTCAGTATGATTTAGCATGACACAATTGCCTAAGAGTGTCAATTTTCACTTAAATGCTTCAAACAATCAGAGAGCTTAGGGGAATGATTGAGATATTCTTAATGTTTAAAGTGTGTTTTCTTATATTTGTGGTTCACAGTAATTATGCAGCATTCATTATCTGAGGGAACTTTGTTGTGTCTGAAATAAATAAAAAAACTAAAAATAAAGGCTAACTCACAAGAACAAATTGAAATATTTTAATTTCATCACTGTTTTTCTTTGGAAATTTATAACTAGTTCTTCCTCACTTACACTTCGCCTTTTCTCGTGTTCTTCAAAGTGGAAGATTCACACTTGTGTAGTTCAAAAAGAGAATATAGCATAAAGACCTTTCTAACATATTCAATCATGTAAAGAATTATATGTGATATTTCACCTCCACAATCCCTGTATTGAAAATTTACCTTACTTCATCCATTTTCTTTGATGACATATATATGTGTCTATAGTACCTGAAGAACAAGGTAGTTTATATTAATGATAAGTAATTTAAAAGTTTTTAATGGAAGCTTTAGCCCTATCTAGACCTGAAGAATGTTCTTCAACTGTGTTTGGGTAGTTCTAACTGCATGCTAAAACAGCACAGTGCAAAAGAAGTGTTATCACACTGAAAATCTCTGCCTATCTGGTACACAAGTACTTTTTCTTTCTATTTTCTGTTACAGAAAACATTCCTAATGTCAAGCATTACTAGCACACCTCTGGATTCCCTGCATATTATCATTTTACAAGAGAAGCTGCATTGTCCTCTCTTTTTTAATATAACTACAGAAAGAGATTAATTCCTTGTGGAGTAAGTACCATAAAAATAGTTGAGTAACCTTTGAAATGTGTCTAACAGCTCCTTCAGATAGGGTGAGTGAAATATATAATGTAAATCTCATAGAGGCATTTAGCTAGAGATACAGAAGACAAACTGATAGATGACAATGACAAATAATTTAAGAAATTATCTGTGTTTTCTTTTTCATGCACAGTTAGGAAGGCTTTGTCTTACTTTCAGCTCTTCAACAACTTTGAGCAATTTACACCAGGCCAAGATAGATACTTGCAAGTACATTTAATGTACTGAGAAAGGGTTGCATAGCATTCAGGGAAACTGAGAAGAATCTTGGTGATGAAAAGGGAAATGCTGTTTGCATTTGCAAGTGTTCAGTATATTGCTCCATTTTTTTCACTTATTCTCAGAAAGCACCTTTTAATAGAGTTTTGTTTACCTCATCATTAATATCTTGAACTCAATGCATCCAAAAGTGGCTTGTGAAAAGGTAAATTTGAGCCATCAAGTTTGGAGGTAGAGAGACATCAACAGGGAGGAGGGGGAAAATAATGCCCAGAATTTTTGCCTGTTTTAATGACTGCACCGAATTTTCTGCTAGAGCCTATATCACAGTATCTGTTGTCTAATTATTCAAACTTTATTGTCTATTTCTTTGAAAGATTTTTAAGTTTTCCCATGCATCTTAAAATCAGAATTCATATTTAACTGCGTGGATAGTAAAAAGTAAAAATCCACATTTTGGTACATTGCCAGTTGATGTCCAAGTGTTCATCTACCAGCACTCACAGGTCCTTCTTGGCAGGGCTGTTCTTTATCTGTTTATTCCCCAGCCCCAGCAGTATTGATACTGGGGGTTGCTGTGACCCAGGAGCAGCACCTTGCTCTTGGCCTTGTTAAACGCCATGAGATTCCCACTCTTAAGCTTGTCCAGGTCCCTCTGGATGGCATCCTATCCGTCAGGCATGTCAGCTGTGCCACTGAGCTTGGTCTGGTCTGCAAACTTTCTGACGGCACATTTGATTCTACTGTTCATGCCATTGACGAAAATGTTAAACAGTACTGGACCCAACACAGATGTCTAAGTGTCAGCACTTGTCACTAATCTCCATTTGAACAGTGAGCAATTGACCACTGCTCTCTGGATACAGCCATCCAGAAAATTCTTTACATACCTAATAGTCCATCGATCAAAATCTTCTCTCCTCAGTTTAGAGAGAAGGATGTTGTGGGGGACCATGTCAGAGGCCTGCTTACAGAAGTCCAGGTAGGTGACATTTGCAGCCCTTCCCTTGGTCATGGGTGGAGTTACTCCACCACAGAAGGCAAGATCTCTCCACCACCATGTTGGTCAGTCAAGACGTGTCCTAGGTGAAGTGATGCTGGCTGTCTTGAAATACTTTACTGTCCTCCATGTATAAATTGTATTTGGAGGCCAGTAGCTAGCAGAGTACCTGAGGGGTAAATACTTGGTCCAGTTGTGTTTAATACTTGCATAAATGAGCTGGATCATAGAGCAGAGTGTGCCCTCTGCAAAGGTACATAAAGCTGTGACGAGTGGCAGATACACCAGAGGGTTACTTTGTTATCTCACATGGATTTTGTCTGGCTGGCGAAATGGGCTGACAGGAACTTCATAAATTTCAACAATGAGAAGTGCAGCGGTGTGTCATTGCAGTAAAAAAAATAAATGGTATCCTGGGCTACATTAAGCAAGGGTAGCATTGGTAGCATTGCCAACAGGTAGAAGGAAGCAATCCTTCTTATCTACTCAGCACTAGTGAGGCCACATCTGAAGTCCTATGTCCAGTTCTGGGTTCCTCAGTATAAGAGACACATGAATATACTGGAGAGAGTCCAGTAATGGGCAGTAGCAATGGAACTCTTGAGCAGCACCCCACCAACCCCTCTCCCACCCTATCCTGTGAATTAGTTGGACAAGAGTGTAACTGGCCACCTAAATGTGCCTATTCCCACATTAAATTCAAAGGCAAATGAGGAAAGAAACACAGAAGATGAATGAAATAGCCCAAGCTTTTGCCACCAAGTTGCACCCAGTGGACTGAGAAATTACACTGGTTTTCAGGCCTCATGTATTCAAGAGCATAGAGTGTTCCCAGTGGAACTTCTGGCTTTAGACTTTGGAGTTTACATCAGTCAGAGATAAATGGCTGTAGGTCCATTCCCATTGAATTTGCTGCTGAAGATATAGAGCAAAAGTAAGCAAAGCTCCCTGTCACAAAGACAAGTTTCTGTGTGTACAGCATTCAGGTGGAAGCTGACTATGTTTTGGGTTTCAGGGTGGAGAGGAATGAGCCAGTGCTTTGGGGATTAGGACCGTCAAATGCTGCCAGACTCTGATGACTCTTTCCTGTGGTGAGATGGAGGGAGTACGTCCCATGCCAAAGGATTTTGTCAAGGAACTTTGGCAAGGAAAGTGAGTGAGAATAGCATGGTCTTGTGCGTTGCTACCCTACTATATGTGCTGCAGGTCAGGAGAGAGGAGAAAGGCTCTTACTATGGAAAGCTCAAGTCAACTGTAGGCTGCCCCAGCAGCATCTGGAAAGGCAAGACTCTTTACTTGTGTCCCAGAGCCGCCGGGGTTTCCAGAGCTGGTAGCTCTAGCAAGGCAGACAGCTGCTGTTGCTGCTGCTTTTGGTCACTGCCTAGGACTGGAAGGACAGGGCAATTTACCATTGCAGTAATTTACAGCCATAATTTACAGCCATCTCCAGCAGTGATCCTTTGTGGAAATTTCCTGTCCCACAGCAGCAGTCACTGACCTTTGGGATACATCCTTTATCTGCTAAATCCATATCTGCATTGAGATGCTGTAGCAGGTGCCAGAAGTAATTCACATCACAGTCAGAATTATAAACTCTAATAAAATTAGGCTTTCTAATGATCACTACACAGTCTCCTCCCACATCAAGATGGCAAAGGCTGACTGAGAATATAGGGAAGTCATGCACAGAGAGGTTTTAGCTCCAAGAGGAGACTTTCTCAAAGGGCCATGGGGCTCTACACAGCTCTGGTCTCTAGGCATGTTTGACATCCCACCATTTCACCTCCTTGCTGCAGTAAGCAGCACTTGTTTCCATGCTTCAGCTGACATAAACGGGCAGCAGCTGGGAGTGGGAGGAAGAGGGCCAGGCAGATCCCCTCACAGGCAGAGCCCTGACAACATTGCCTTGGGAAGGAGCATGCCATAAGTCCTGGGGTACCCCACAGATACTGTGGTATCCTGCAAAAACATGGACAAGGCAGCGAGCTCCCTTGCAGCAGGATGATGATGGCTACTCAGGGCTGTCTGGCACAGCCAGGCAGGCTGGCTTGGTGCAAACAAGGCAGCTGATGAGCAGCCTGCCTTTGCTCTCCTTTTCTGCAGCACTGCAGCATCCACGCCCTTGCTGGCTGCTGTCCTGGGACTCCTGAAATCCTGCCAGGCTGCTCTTGGCTCCTCTCCCTGCCCAGGCAGTCCCTTGTGATCTTGGAGAAGCCTTTCTCCTCCTCCTCATTGCAGGAAATGAGGCTCTCCTGCAAGCTTACATGTTCTCCCTGGCCTGTCTGGCCTGATCTCCTCCAGGAGGTACCCAAGAGAAGAGTGTCTGACAGGGCTTCCTATCTTCCTCTCAAATTTGATTCAATTTGCCCTGTGCACCTGTGCAAAATGTGTACTTCCTGCAATCCTCAATAGCACTTGCTAATCAAATATCATTAATATTGCCCAACCTGGTAAAAACTTGCAGTTTATAGGATAGTTACCACAGCATTTATTCACCTTGCTCTGAGTACCAGCCTGATACATAAAATTATTTTGGTGGCTGTAAAAATACAGAAATTGTTGAAGTATTCCCCAATTTGGATAATACACAATTTGTTTGCACTATTTAAGGCAAATATGCTTATATTTATACTGGTAAAACCTAAACTGAATCCTAATGTAGTGTTGCAGTTGGTTCAATAGGTGTTGTATCAGAACTGAAATCCTGTAGTGACCAAACTGATGACCTCTTCTACCTCCAGCAGCTTTAACAGGAAGAATAAAGCACTCTCAGTGAAGCACTTGAAACACACTTAAAAACACCAGTAAAATAATCTCCCATAATCTTCCAATAAAAATCCTCTTTAATCTGCTTATTATATTTCATCTTCTGGTTAGGCACAAGAACAAATAAGTGAAAAAAAATGCTACATGCTTCAGCCAACATAAATGAGGAAAATACTTCCTCTGTTTCTGTTCTGACCTGATAGAGTCTGAAAAGAGCCTGGATTACAGATTGTTTGCAGTCTGGCTTTGCTCTGTTAATATGTGCTTTAAGTTTTCTGCTAGTTGCTATGGAGGGTAATTTCTTTGCCAAGGAAAGAAGACTCTCTTCGCCCTCTTTAACTTCCTCCCTCCCTTGCCCCGCTCAGTGAACACTTAAAAGATCAACTGTTAGGCACTGTCACACTTCTCTGAAGCACTGCACTGAAAATCAGGTAAATGTAGACTAAATGTGACTACTGACAATAATCTTTATCTGGTGTCTGACTGATGAGACAACTAATATCCTCATGATTTAACCAACTACGGGGTTTGGAGTAAACAAATAATTTTTCTGTAGATCAAATTAGAACAAAAATTATAGTTCTTTCTTTCTCCTGACTAGTGTAAAAACATGGTTTCTTGGTGAGGATCATCTAGGAGGTTCACCAAAGTGGGGTTCCATCTAGGAAGCTGTGAGATTTGTGAGACCTTCTGTCCTTTTTGCTCACTTCCTATGTTTCTTTATACTTGTGGATTTTCTTCTTTTGATTTTGACTTTTCTGTAGGTTATTGAGAAGTGTTGTAGGTTCTGTGGTGACACACAGAATAGAAATCCTATAGCTGAGCCTTTTTTGCAGTGTTTTTTTTTGTCATTTTGTCTCCGTTTGGGAGGAAGTGAGTTTTTTGGGAAGTTTTAGTTAAACCAATCAGTGGTCAGATTCGAATATTGACACCTGGTGTGACCACTGAAGACGTGAGTCACCTCTGCAGACACACGGGGTTAAAAGCAGAGATTTCCCAGAGTTCGCTCTCTTTCGCCCGTGGTAGCCCAGGGAGCGGCACCGTCTCTGCCCCGCCCGGCCACATGGCTGGGTGGGGGAGGGGAGCCATGGAGGCCCAGGCTGAGGTAGGCCGGAGCCCCGGAGAGAGAGAGAAGGTGGAAGGGAATGGAACCGGGCCAGCTCCTGCAGGACCGAGGGGTGGAAAAAAGCACCGAGGTATCTTTTGTTCCCCCCCCCCCAACCCAACCCCAGAAGAGCGAGCGAGCCTGTGCCGGCAGAGGAGGCGGCAGGGGGGGGGATGCCCAGCATGTGGGAGTGCCACCGTGAGATCTCAGTGCCCTGAGGGCAGCGGAGCTCGGACTTTTAACCCTTTCCTGGGTGAAGGAAACTTTGTGAAACATTAGTCCTCCTGGCTGGTGGTTGGAGAGAGAAGAGAGACAGTCTGGGACCTGAGATGTTAAGAAGATGTGGAAAAGCTGAAGTGGGAGGAGATGATGGAGTGGCTTTTTTAGCTGGACTTTTCTTGTATAGCCATAGACTGAACCAAGCTACCTGTAATACATGAGACTGCATTTGGGTGGATGCTATAGCCTGAGCCAAGAGACTGACCTGCTGTAATGGTATTATATAATGGAGTGAACAGAGGAAGATGAAGAGGGCGTGGTGGTGCCTTCCATCTTCAGGGAGAAGAGCTCTGTTCTTGAGAAAACCCTCGGCCCCAGGGGATGAGAAAATGGGGGGGACTGTTGTCCCAAAAATGAGACACGGTTGTTTTTTTGGCACTTGGCAAAGCATCCTTGAAGAGCATGCTCTGAGCAGTTTCGGTCCATGGACGGTGGTGAGAGCACTGTACATGGAAGGAGGATGTCACGATGGCAGAGTTTGTCCGGGCGGTGCCACGTGTGACAAAGAAACATGGGGAGTTTCAACCCTGTTTCATGGGGAGGACTCTGGTACAAGAGAGACTCCTCTCTCCCCTGATGGACTGAGAATTAATTACTTGAGTGTTGGTAACTTGATCAGGACTCCAAGATTTTTGTCTCACTGTGCTTTGGTGAATTTGGGTGGGAGGAGGAGGAATTGTTTAAAAGGTGTTCACTCTGTTTTCCTGTGTGTTTTTTGATGTTAGTTTGTAGTTTAATAAAATTATTGTTTTTCTCTCTTTTTCTAAGTTTAAGCCTGCTCTGCTCTGTTCCTGGTCACATCTCACAGCAGTTAAAGAAAATACATTTTCATGGGGGCACTGGCATTGGGCCAGTCCTAAACCCTGACACATTTCAACAACTGGACTACAACAACTACAGCAGACATCACTGTCTTACTAACTTTCTGCAACCGTGGACGCTAGGGCTGTACCTAAGAGTGTCATTGAATCTTCAATTACTAATCTTAAATTTCCAGTATGACTGTTGATTAATTTTGATTGTTATAATTGCTTTGGAATAGGCCTTTTGTTTAACTGTATATACCGATGTATCTTATTACCAGGCCTGTGAGATTTGCGCATTTTATTTGACATGAATTGAAGAATTTATTCCTGCTGCTTGCTTAAAGGTTTCCTGTGATTCTTTTATAATAGAATTTATTCCTTTTCAAAATTAAGTGGCTGCAGAAATAAGAGACATTCATTCCCTGACTGTCCTTCTCCTTTCTGTGTCTACCATGAAGTAAGCAAGGTAGAACTGTAGAGCAATTTAGTGCCTAGTTACTAGGGAACTGTCTGTTTTACCAACACCTTCAGAGGGCCAATATGAGGAGATCCCTGCCAGTATAGATGTCTGTTCTCTTATTTTGATTATAATTAATGATGATCTGGATTTTACTTATCTAAATAAAGCTTCAGTGCACTAAGTGTAAGTGATACCCCATTTCCACTTCAGTGTGGCTATCATCCAGTATTATGAGCTGACTGACTGAAAAGCCTTGGAAACTAAATAGCTAGTTCACTGCTCTTTTTTAAGTCTCAGGACTGAGATTGCATTTACTCACCTTGGCTCACACCAAAATTTCAGTTTATATAAGAAGTCTGTGTTCATATAGAACTCCCAAACACTGGTTTTAAATATAATTCACAATTGTGTGATGAACGATGCGTAAAGATGAAGAAAGCAGTAATGTGTTTAGGATCCAATTTTACATTGCTGGTAAAGACTTGATCTTATAATTACTGATAGTAGACACAGAGGAGTGAAACCAGAATTAAGTTATGTTTATGGCTTTTTACATGGCATTGTTTCAGGTCTCTTGACCAGTGCAGTCAAAAGGCAAAGTTCATTTTAAGAATTTCTTGCAATATCTCCAGTTTCATTTAAAAAGCTCTAATACTTGCACTGGGTATATGAGAAATCTTTTAAGTATGTTTCTTGTCCTCATAGAAGCTTAAAACACTTAGAAGATCTCCAAATGCTTTTTAGAGTATTAAAAAAAAAAAAAAAACCAAAAGGAAGGGGGGAACAGCTAAAAAAGGAGAATTTCCAACAATAACTGGAATCTAATTATTTTTAATAATCTTCTATTTTTGAATGGCAGTTATGCCTAATCTTCATGGAGTGCAGTCTGATACATGTCTCTGAAGAATCACAAAAGACAAGTAAATATATCCTGTATGAAAAGGAAATTCTACATCCCCAAATTCTCCACTGAGAGAAAAAAAAATTGTATTTCAAAGATGATTTTGTTACCATGCTGCCCTTTCAACTATTTGGATGAAGCTCTCTATAAATAAACACAGGTGCTCTGGGTTTTTAACTGCAGCTGACTAGTTTTAGCAATGCATCTCTTCAGTGAACATGTCATTCAGCCCGCTGTAGAGCAGTGGTAAATGGTAGTTTCACTTCTATTTCTGCTGATTCTGAAACATGCTAGTTCTGAAACACAGGTTCTGGATGAGGTGAGGCACATGTACAATGTGTGTGGCACCTAAGGAAAGAGGACAAGGGCCCATGCAGCCTTGGGGAATACCAGATACCAGAAGCGTTTGACAGATCTCTTGATTTTGACGGATGACTTTTTCTTTACAGAGAGCGGGAAACAGGGAATGGTCAAGTTGGGCATGTTATTTTTGAGAGCGGCAGGCAAAAAAAAAGGGAGAGAAACAGCAAATAGTAGTATAAGCAGATGCTGAACCTCTGTTTTGTGGCAAAACCTTAACTTTTTCTGTTGGTCCTTTTCTTGGCCAGATATTTAGCTCAGCTCTCTTTATTGTGTGCGTCTACCGGTACAAAATTTATTATAATGGGCTCAGACTTTGTTTTGCAATAATTATTCTCCGAAAAACTGCTGTCAGGTGCTTTTTGTCTCAGTGTTTTCATCTCACATTATATACATGGAATACTTAAAATATCATTAAAAGCAGTGGCATTTGAAGGCCACAGTTTATCTTTCTGTGGTACCAAATGAATTAATATATGTGTAGCAAACAAGGAAACAAAGAAGTATTGCTTACTCAGATTTTTATTCAAGAGAAAATACCCCTCTTATCTTTCAAGAGGAAATATTCTGATGAATACCAGAGACCTTCAAGATTTCCAAATTACTTAAAAATGTTAAGAATTCTGAGTGATATGTGAGAAACCATGCAATGAAGAAGTGAGCAGCTCAATAGATGGTACTTTGTGCTTACCAAGCAATGCAATACTGTATGCAAACAAAACTGATAAAAGGCATTTTGTTGCCTCTTAAATGTCCAGTAATTCTTTGTCATATAAAAGGTGTAACTGATGGACACATAATGCATAAATATTTTGTGTGACTAGTAGAGATTGAACAGTTAAAATTTTACCTAAGTGAATATACGAATAAGTTCTAAACAAGAAAATTTAAAATTAGTTGATCCAGTTCCATAATAGGGTAAAGCGCCTCTTAACATATATTTCAAAATGTTTTCGTTTTTACAGAGCTCAATCATTTTACTTGCTCAGACACATGCATGTATTGTAACTCAGCCAGAGCTCCAAACTAAGGCCCAAATCCAAACATCTTTAAAACTCGGATATGATCAGATCCAAAGTTTTGGTTCAGCTCATTATAAGACAGCTGCAAAATCTGGATTCTGATGCAGTAACTTCCTCAGAGTTTGTAGTGTCCAGATGTTTGGTGGGGAGTCTTGCTTGTTTGGGTCATTCTAGCATTTGTTCTTTGTCTTTATTTTTTAATATATTCTTACATGTTTATATTTGTCTTTTATCCGACATATCTGTTGAGACAGTAAGCTTTATATTGAGTTTGAAACACTGAAATGTCTTTAATCCTGGTTTGCTTTTTTCTTGTGTAATAGAAACAATGGATAAGCATGATACTGTAGAGAGACTATCTTGCACGAATTTGCTGTGAGATTCTGCTTCTGGACACTGTCTTGGATTCAACCTTGAAGTGAACCAATGTATCATTTCAGAGGCTGGAAAGCCTCAAGACCTTCCTACTGACTTGTAAGACCAACTAAGCTAATCACTGCAAATTTAAAACCATGGAGTAAAAGTATTTTAGAAGTTTTATCTCACTAAGACAATGGTGTCATGTTCATACTCAGTTAATAATGTCATTTAGATATTATATCCAAGACAAGTAGTTTTCAAATCCAGGACTGTATAGCTGGTGAAAACCACACCAGTAATACACTGGTAAATCAAACATTTACATTTATTGTTCATGAAGTTTTTGTTCCTCCTTTTGGAATTTATTTACTCCAACATGTCAACTCAGCTCCCTCATTGTTACTGATTTTTTGCTTCTTTACATATGATAATCATTCCAATGAGTTGAAAAGTGACATCGTTCTTGAATTATTGTACCCTCTCTGAACTGTTCATGGAAATTAACCTGGAGGGGTAATACTTTTTGATTTAAACTAATGATATCACTGAAGTAAGTACCTTAATTATATCAGAATACACTTCAAAAGACTTTGTTTTTCTTTCTGATGAAATTAAGCCCAGAGGCCAAAATCAAGGATGGACTTCTAGGTCAATTTATCTAATTTAGAAAACAAGTCTCCTGTGACAGTAAGTAACTGGCACTAAAAATAGTGACTGTTCTCCTGACTCTATATTATAGGCTGTGCAACTTGCAAACAAAACCTTTCTTGGAGGGGCTGTAGGCAAAAATAATTTGCTCTGTGACATCTAGACCTAAAGAGAAAATGAACTCTGTGTGCCATAAACATACTTCCATTCTGCAACAGTGTAGTGCAGGTGGTGACCAACTGGCAGCAAGGCTGGGAGTACTATTTAGCAGAGAGCTGGAACGTGTAACGCTTCTGCATGCTCTCCCTGCTGAAAAGCCCTGGGCTGTAAAATGGTGTGTGTTGGGGTGGGGAGGGCAGGGCCATTCTTTGTGTGTCTCCCGTGCCCTACGATCAGTGTTCACTTGGAGTGTGCTGTGTTCAGTCAGTATGACTTCATTAACAGGGGACAGTTTCAATATGTGAAGGAAGGAGGAGCAGTGCCTTCTAAGTCACAGGGATGTTGACAAAGCTGAGCTGCACAGGAACAGCGTGCAGACAAATGTTTGGCATCAGAATTACACTTGGGCTCCAGCAGTTTAGCTTCTCAAGTCCAGTTTTGCTCTGCAGCCAAAATCACAATGCTCTGATTTCCCAGTTTATAGAGACCTTTGTGCCTTTATATTAGGCTTCAATCTCTGCTCAGTTTAACCTACTTCATAGTATATTAGGAGGAAATACTGGCAGTGCCCTGAAAAGGTGTAAATATTTACTTACAAGAACAGCATAAGATGTGCATTCTTCATAGAAAAAAAATTACAAAATTATTGTATTGGGAGCTGAGCAGGACTTCCAGCTTCTGCAGCTTGGGAAGGTCTGAAAATATGTAAGTATGTATACTGGCTAAAATCCTACTGAGCTGTCTAATAGCAAGAATTTTAAAGGGAGGACTCAGGGACTCTTTTGTGTGCCATCTTTACTGGCAATACTGTTTTATTTCATAAGTAGCCTTATTGATCTCTGAGGTAATTCTTGGATGGTCTTAAAACATGTAAGAAAAGCAAAATTATATCATAAAGCAGAGTTACCTTTACAATCATAGTGAATTAAAGCAAGTGGTTTTATAGTGGGCCAAGGAGTTGCTGACCTTTTTTTTAGATCTCTGCTCATCTAATCCCTCTCAACAACCAGGGCTCACTCTCTGGCATCTAGCAACAGTGTCAGGGAGTGTACAGAGTGTACTTCCAGCACCAGAGAAGAAGTAGGAGGCTCCTCATTTGCTTTCTTTATGGTTCCTCCTTAAAGAGTGCTTCTAGTGCTTCTATCTGGCAATCTCCATTCACCTACATGTAGAGGCAGAGGCATGTTGTACTTCTTCATGTACTTTTTCCTGGCAATCTGCTCAGTAAGAATTTTTGTATTCCTTCTAGCACATAAACAAGATCAAAGGTGACATTTTCCTTATTTCTTAAATTAACTTTTAACTTTTGTAATAGTAGATGTTAAACATTTTGCAGAACAATTACATATGCATGTTAGTGCTATGAAAAAAGGATCCATCCTTTTCCTGACACATGTTAATTACACAGAAGAAAGGATGGAGAATTGCTTTGTATGGTACCATGGAGTAGAGCTGGACGTACTGGAGTCAGATGATAATAAAGAGAAATTAGCATAGGCTGAGAACCAGAAAAAGTTCTTAATGAGTTCACATCCTGAGAAGCAGAGGGAAAACTCTGTTATATGGAATGCTTAACATGTCATTTTTAACGTTAGACTGCAAAACGCATTGAATGTTTTTCCTGCTCTGGCAAAGGAAGTTACTTATAATGCAACTGATAATTTCAGGGCCAAATTCTCTGCTTGCATAAATAAGCCAAACTCTGCCGAAGTCAAAGGAGACCCACCCTTTCATGCCAACAAAGGATATAGTCTTTCCTGCTACTCTGAATGTAGCACAGTTTTGAATGGGGATCATTAATCCCCATGAAGCAAGAGGCCTGATAGAGTACTTGGCTTTCCAGGAGAGTTTCGGGGTTATGGTTTGGTTTTGTTTGGGGTTCCCCCAGCCCCAACTATGATGAAAACCTGAATAAGAAAAAGCAAACTGTGGCATGCTTTCTTTAACCCCCAGTGTGTAGTGTTTCTTGACTCTCATAGAAGTCTTTGTCACAGTTGTGTCTCGTGTGATTTTTTTTCGAATCTGGTACTGCAAAAAGAATTGCATTGAACTACATCTTTAATTTTTTAATGAATATGTTTGATGCAGATAAGGGCATCAACCCAAAGAACCAGCATTCTAACTACATGAACATTACTAAACAACCCTTGTTGTTTTGGGTTTTTTTATGGTTTTGGGGGTTTTTGGAGTATTTGGGTTTTTGTGGAGGTTTTTCGTTGTTGTTTTTTACTTTTTGCGGTTGTGATCCAATCAGTGTTTATACTTAGTTTAAACAGCTAAATCTCTCTCCCCCCTCTCTGCCCTCTGATTCCATCAGCTTCATTCCAACAAATAATAGGCTCAAATGTGGTATTAAGATGTATTCTGGGAGATCATCTAACCTCTCACTTTCAGACCTCCAAGTTTCACATGCCTAGCAGCAATTCACAATTTATTTTTTCTGCTAACTGCTTTTCAAGGCCTGAGAGAATTATCAAGACTTACTAGCAATTCCAGTGGAGAACTTTTAGGCCCAGAATGAAAGTTGCTGTCATCGGATAAAAAAAATCTGGTGAGATTTAGTCAGAAATAAAAATAAGGACTGCATGAACCTGCTGGACTGTGATCTCCATTTGTTCATAACAGGCATAGGCATTTAGACCCCATCAGAACACTGCTTGAAACCCCAGAGTGAAACAGCTAAGTGCGATTCTGTGCATCATGAGTGCAGAGGAAGCACAAAATTTTTGCAAGCACGTTAGTATGTTTTTACCTCAAGATTTGGGATCAGATTGGGCTTGACTCTTCCTTCTGTTCCCCCTCAGACTGGGCAGGACCACTGCATTTAAGAAATTAAGAGAAATCTTTCCACCAATATTAGCAACAATATGCAGAAGTGCCCTGCAGACAGTCTTGATGGCAACTGCCTACAGCAGCCTTGCAACAGAAGTTGAAGGGTACAGTTTTGCTGCTCAGGATTTTGGCGTACCTGCAAACCTTTTTCAGTGTGTGTTTCTCTTGGGGTGTTAATGCAGTGCCCGTCTTCAAACATATTCTGTTCAATTTCAGAAATGGCCTCTATCAGGTCATTAGAAGTACTGTAGAATAATGCTTTCCGCTGCCAGAAGGAGGACTGATTAACAGGTCAAGAAGGGACAGACATTGTGACATCCTATTTCTAAGTGTGCACTGATAGCAACACAAGATGTCAGTCCAGGCTCTCTCTACTTATGGTTGAACACCAACCTTTTTTTTATTTTCAATGTGTAAAGAGCTAGCTGCTCTGGCTAATATAATGGAAAATATAATTTCTTAGTTTGAAATCTTCTGGGAAATATAATTTCTTAGTTTGAAAATATAATTTCTTAGTTTGAAATCTTCTGAGCTAGAAACATTTAAATTGGCAACCAGATACTTATGTGATAACTATGTAATTTCTTCAAACACTTCTTAAAAGAACAGGGCTTTGCAAGATAAATCTGTGTAGGGTTGGAGCCTGGACGTAGTCTCTGTGATTCTCAAATAACACCATATATTTTGTTCAGAGTTTTGCCCTGGGGTTCCTGTGATGTGCATACTTAGTAAAAGCTTCCTCAGTTTCTGCTCTCACAAGCAGAGTTCATCATCAAACAGAACCTTATTATTGTATTAGAGGCAAATAAATGGTGGGCCCTGAGACTTTCACATGACAGCCCAACAAATTTGGTAAAAGAATATCTACAGTTCTGGCCTGTTGTTCCAACAACAGTCAGACCACACATTATTCTCAGGCATTATAGACAGGCAGTAATTTGTGTTCTCCAAAAGACATTTTACAAAATAAATTTTCACAGGGATGTTAGGCCATGCCACAAGAACAGAAAAGGGATTCTTCCAGCATGTGTCCACGGTCAAAAACGGAAGGTTGTAAAAATATTAAGTACTCTTTGTCATAGACTACCTTCTGTGTCTTCTGAGGGTTCTGGTTTCTATTGCTCACTTCTCCTAATTTCTAATGATAGAGCAGTGCAGTATCATGCTTTTCTTAAGGTCATCACTGGCTGGATTTATAATAGAGTCCATCATGAGACCTCTCAGTGCCCCAAATTTATATTTTCGCCATTTGTTGCAGTTAGAGTGATATCATTAACCTTCAAAGAAGACTTGTCTCCAGACTGCAAATAGCCATTGGATTTAGAGTCTGATGACACAAATTTCATAATGTCCTCATCTGGAGACACACAAATACTCCCTAAGCAGTTGCATACAGTGCCCTCGGTGGCTCTCAAATGTCACAGAATCTGTGCCATGGTAAAGTCAGCAGTACAGCAGGGCATGTAAGACATTGTAAAGTTGGAGGCCTCGGTATGCCATGATGAAGCACACTGTGAAAATCTTAGTGCTACACTTCAGGATCACACATCCTTTGACAGTGTCCACATCTTTGTTGGTAAAATTGACATGGGGACACATGGCGAGCCAGAGAGGAGATAACCCTACAAGTCATCTGATTTTCTTAAAATGGTAGTGTTGGTTTGGTTGAATGTCTGTCTCAATTCTTTCTGTGGAAAGTTCAAAAATGGTTTTGAAATTTGGCATTTGGTAGAATTTTTTCTTAATATGTTCAGGACACATCTTCCTTCTGCCTTTAATGTGCAACATATTAGCCTTTTTGTCGTCATCTCTTTATCAGGCTGGGTAGCCTGAAGCTTCCTACTTCTGTTGGAGGTGTAGTTTTAAATAATCTCTGGAAAGACTTCTACCCACTGATGAAAATGTCAAACCCCATAAATTTTACAGCCTTTCTTCAGAGACTTCTTCAGTTCCAAGGAATACCAGGTGTCCATAAAGGATCCTTCTTCATTGCTGTGGATGCAGAGAGTGTGGCAGCTTTCTGCTCAAGCGTGGCATAAGGGAAACAGTAGCTTGCTTTTTACCTTAATGGGAAGCAGAGGGAGAAAGAGCCCATGAAGTGGGTAGACTTCTACTTTGAACATGTGAAAGCAGGCTGTCACAGTGTCAAAAAATAACTCCAGGGTGTTCTGGAGGATAATGTTTTGTTTGCTGGTGAAGAAGTAGAGGCTACCAAAATCTTACTGGTGCATTTTTCTGTCAGTGTCTGGTTTGTAATAAAATGAGAATTTTTTCCTGCCACCAAAAATCACTTTTCTGGGGCCCAGCAGACAAGTCTAAACACTTTGTCTAAAAGTTTTCTAGGTCTGACTTTTTTCAGTGACCCTCTCATGAACAGGTTTGGATCTGATGTTAAAACCTACCATTTTCAGGTAGTCCGTCTTTCATTATGTTGTGTAATATACTAATCCAAAGCTGGCCCCTGACAGAGCATTCCAGTTATTTTCATGGTAACATTCAATACAGACATGGATAAGCATCCATTAAATTAAGAAGTAATAGGAACTGTAGGACTGGATGGACATCTAAAAACATAGGATCCTGCTTTGCATTCAGCATATTGTAACAGATGACAAATTCGACTTTTTTTTTGCCACATACATAAGTGGCCAACGAAAAGGGCTGAATGTCTCTTTTTTTCCCCTTTGTTTATAGTCGTCTGGAGGGAGGAGTGTAACTGTGCTATCCTTAAGGAACATAAACTGGTACATAGACTTGCAAATAGAGGTCAGTGTAATGTTGGGGTTCTATACAGCAGTAAACTTTCACCTCTCCACTGTCCTTTCTCTCAGAATCTGCAATGGGTCATCACTGTATTTTTATTTTTGCATGATCTACAGCCATCTTCAAACATTTTTACATCCTGTTTGCAATAATAACTGTTTATTTTGCAAGTCAAAAAACCTACTGATTAGAATAGTGCCATGCAAGAACTGCTTTTTTTTTTTTTTTTTTTTGTCTTCAAGAATCATGCTGTTCCCTCCATAATAATCCAGGGGTGGAAAAGGGCCCACATAAGTTTGATTTTCAGCAGTGTTGGGAAAAAAAAGGGGAAAATAATAGCTTTCCTCATAGACTGGGGAAGGCTACTTAGCTTCACAGGTAAAAAATTTAAAGAGTATATGAAGTTTCTACTCATGAGGGGCATTTTTGCGCATACAAGTTTACCACCTTGGGTGATAAATTGCATGTGCATTTTTCATTTAGAAGCTGACTAAATGAACAATGAAGTAGCCATCACAATCTTTGGCATTATGTGCTAGTAAAATACAGCCCTAAAATTTTATGGCCGTAAATAGCTGAATGAATTTGCTGCAAAACTTGCAGCAAAGCAGAGATTATTATCACTGTTGCTTAGAGCAATTAAATATTTCAGGTTTTTAATCCATAATTTTGGATTAGGGGATAGGTTGCCGGGATCTGAAAATGCTGCCATATATGTTTTCCACAATAATGACAGCCAGAAAGAAAGTTTGATCAAAGCTTTGATCACTTTGAAAGTGAGTACTCACCTGATCTAAAAAAACTCTGTTGCATTCATTGTGTAAATAAGTAGTGGGAGAAATAAAGAGTCAGTCATGCTGACAGCTTCAAGATGGAGTTGAGCATAACCAGCAGGTTCAACCATGAATAAATGTTTTATAAGCTTCGAGTACAGATTTTGGACTTAAAGTAACAAATCTGTATTGTTCTACATTGTGTCCAGCTCCAAGGTTCTGAACTGTCCAACATGCTCCCTTTTGTCACCACCTAACTTCTTGCTGCTGCTTTGTGCTTCAGAATAAATAATCATAGTTTTTGCATGCTAAATATTTCCTTACTTTCAATTTCTGTAGCCCCCACAAACTGTCTTGGCTACCCTTTTATCAGCAACATCCTGCTGATGTTCTCTGAGAGCATGGAACTGCAGTCTCTGTCCAAAACTGGGGTCTTTGGATAGCATGCTCAGCCCTCCACCTTATTTGCAACATCAAACTAAGGATATGAAGAAACATATCCTTAGATGAAGAACCAACCCCTACCCCATAATGGTGTTACAGGTAGCTGAAAGATCCGTCACAACTACAGGGAAAGAGAGCTTTCCACCACTACCATCCTTTCTGTGTGACACTGATCTTGATATCCAGTTTGTGGTTCATGGGCCTATTGGCCATTTTTTCTGGTCCACCTGGTCGTCTTTTGGATCGCTTTATATATTTTCGTTATTGCTTCCCTCCTGCATGTTCTTCTGAAATTGGCATTTTGCTCTGGTTATCCACTTTTGCAAACATCAATGCCTGTGTCTTGTAGCACTGAGCAAAGCCCCAGTCTGCTCTATTGGCCTGTGTGCCATCCTGCTGGACTGAATGAGGGCAAAAAAGCCTTTTGGCTCATTAATACATATTTATTTCTAGATAAGTATATATGCTGGATATAAATGTATGTATTTTTGTATCTGAACTCTTCCTGGCCCAAAGGGCAGAGGCAGGCAATCACAGGGTTGCCTGAGAATGTGTGTGTATGATGGTGTCAAGAAATGGCCATCAGCCAATCCTGGTGCAGTATGAGAACATGTTAAACACACATGTTTAATTACAGGTGCCATAAAATGTATGAAAACACATGATTTTCCTGTAACTGTTTTGGTACTGTCAGGTCCCTTTACACTATGTGGTGTTCGTATCCCAGCTCCTTGAAGTAGGTGTTGACTTTGTGGAATGTGCCAGACACACATACATCTATATATACTCACCTTTTTTTTTTAGTTGGAAACAAGCAGAAAAGAATTGAAGGGTTTGACCCAAACAAGCAAACAACATCTCTCTCAAATGTTCTACAGCCTTAGAAAAAAAAATGAGGTGTAGGAGTTGAAACTGCCTCCAGGCAGTTTGAAGTTTTAGGATTGGCACTTACATAACTGATCATACTAGGCCTTACTGAATTTGGCAGCCATGTGGGTGTTGTGTTTTTCACATGGACGAACTGTTCTTGAACAATTTCTCCAATGTATTGAGCACAAACAGCCTTTTCTTCAACATCAAGCATGCAGGTCTTTTCTTGCTCTTTCTCACCTGTTTCTCCCCCGTCCCATCCTCCCACCAACAAATGAAGTTATTGTGACCACAGTGGTGGTGGATTGTATCTAACAAAAAAAGTATTTCTGATAGCATAGTTCTAAGAATGGGGGAATGGAAAGAAGTAAATCCACTTTGGGCTGGGTCACAACCCACACAATTGTGCCAGAGAGGGAAGACATAATGCTGTTGTCACGTGGTCAGATACTTTGCAGAGCAGCAATAACCACAATCCCTGGGGATTAGCAATTCTCCAGAACCAACAGCTCAAATCCCTGACATACTGTGGGTTGCTCACCTGCTGTGCACTGCACCCTCTAACAGAAAACATAGATACTGCTGTTCCACTCCGGGGAGCAGGGGGGAATGTAACTCTGCCCTCCCCATGTAGCATTAGGATTCAAGGATTCAGAGGAGAATGGAAAATCTTTCTTTTCTTTACATCCCAGGATACAACAAGCACAGGAAAGGAGGGGTAAAATATCTGTGGTATGCTGATAGTGGCTCTGTATCCTTGACCCACCTTTTGTCTAACTTTTGGGTTGTTTTTGAAGTGGTTTTTGTAGTTTTCACCATATGGGCAACACAGAAATATGAAAGAGCTTTCTGAAATTTTGAAAAAATGGAAACCATAACTATTATTGCAGCTTTAGAGTGCAGTCTTTTCTAAAAATATGCCAAATAGCTATTTTAAGAGGAATAGGGAAACTGGTACATTCAACAAAGGTATTAAATAAATACTAAAAAAAATCCTTTTTTTTCATTTGAGGTCACATCAGGAATACAGATTGGCAGAACAATGGTGTATAAGTTATTTATTCTTGCTGAATTAGTCTGTGAGGAAATAAAAACTAAGAACCCCCATATATTATATTAGAGTTAACACAAATGGTAAAAAAATCTTATAGCTCTATCTCTCAGAATTTCCTTTCAGATTTTTTTATACTTTTGTTTTTACTACCCAGGCATATATGAATGAAATTTTGGATTTATGAATGCTTAATTTTTGTTATAGTCAATCTGATTTTTTTCATGTATTAAGGTTTTATATACCCTGCTATATTTCTTAGTGCTGCCTTTTTTTAACCTCATAGTTTAATATAAAATCTGTTTAAATGTGATGATGACTGTACTTTCTGTATTTGTGTTTTAGCACTTTCAGCAGTGTTTACTTTGAACACATATGTTGCTCATGTTTTCTGATTCTGAAGTATTAAGGCACCAAACTACTTTTGGTTAGGTGATATGGAGAATCTATTTTACCAAATACTGCAACCATTTTACATGACTGACTGGTTTCGCAACTTACTGAATTCTTTTTGGTTTTTTACAAGAAGTAGCAGCATTGAAACAGTGATGAACTAATTATTTGATTATCAGAGATGTTAGGCTAGCCAAGACACTTAAAACAAGAGCAGCAGGTTTTTCTATACTTTTGAAAATCAGATTGTAAATGGGTGAAAAACAAAGCACAGGACTTAAAAAAACATCTGAAAGACAAATGAAAGCAGCGAGACACTTCCTAAAAAGTCCCATGCAGTTGTGCTTAAATAAAACTGTTCCGTATTGAGTAGTGAATATTCCCCATAGGACATTCTAGCAAGATGATGTAAAGTAGTTTGGGTGTGGGAGGCCATACCATGAAGCACAGGAAATACTTGAAATCTTTTGATATGTTTATAATACTAAGTAAATGGGAAAAGGCTACAGCTGAGGTTGTCAACTACTTCACTGTCTGGCAGATGGTCACATTTCACTGTCAAAAATTCTCTGAAATTGCATACAGAAGCAAGGTGTGCAAGCAGTTCTTCAGCTGGTGCTCAGAATATTCTCTTAAAGCAATTTGCTTTCAATTAAAAAGTTTTTCTTTGCTATTCCTTTTCTCCTCTGTGAGGTTCCTAAATAGTCCACACACACTTGTAATATGTAAATACGGTGGGTTTTTCTTTTCACTGATAGGGTAGGGATGCTCTTCACTGAACATGCTTTTAAAACAGTCTGCACCACCAGCCATGACAATCTTGGAAGGCACTTCTGTTCCCTCTGTTTTGCTGTTTGTAGATTTCCTTCCTTCCTTCCTTCCTTCCTTCCTTCCTTCCTTCCTTCCTTCCTTCCTTCCTGGAATCCTTCCTTNTTTCTCTGCCTCTTTTTTTTTTTCTCTGTAAAAAGTCAGCATATCTCCTACAGGATGCCTCAGGGAAGGCAGGTTTGTGCCTACATGTCCTCTTTGGAGCCTCTGACACAGTAATTCAGAGTTGTTTAGAAAGTCTCTGGGTGAGGGGACAGTACAACAGAAAACTAAAACCGTTGAGACCCTGATCCAGGAGTGTCTTCTTTCAGTGCACTCTTACTACTTCTGAAACTAGGAGGTCTGAATCCAAAACTCAAAATAAGGAGTTTACTTCACTTCAAACTGAAGCAATTTTGTTTGGCTTTTGTTTCCCAAACATTGTATAATGTCACCTCATTTTTGATAGATTATAAAAGGAAGAAAAAAAGGCAAACTAAACCAAAAGAACGAAAAAACCCCACTGAACAAAATCAAAGGCTGACTAAAAAGGAAAGGCTTTTTTTTTTTTTTTTCGATTTCCCTGTTCATGTGTGTTGTTTTAATATAGAGGAATGTCAGTTCCTATTCCTATTCCTATTCCTATTCCTATTCCTATTCCTATTCCTATTCCTATTCCTATTCCTATTCCTATTCCTATTCCTATTCCTATTCCTATTCCTTCATGGGTGATGTACTTCCCAGTTGTGTTCCCCTGAGTCTCTGGAACCACAAAACAGCCCATCTTTTCCTGCCCATGCAGGCTTCTTTGTAAGAGAAATGAGGGCAAGCAGGGGGCTGATAGACACGCTGCTCTTGGCAGCACTTGGAAAGAGACCACAGTATTTATGTGGGTCTAGAAACATTATTCCATGTTTTAGATGCATTTATTGAGTGATCTTCAATCACTAGGCAGGACCAAAACCAACATCTGTCCAAAGAGAGTTAATACATAATTGGTATTAAGGCAACTACATATAAAAATGCAAATACTGGGCAAAAATTTAATTAGTATTAGTTTGACAAATGTTATAGAACACAGTTTAAGATTAAAGATTATGTTGAATATCTGGGCAGACTTCTTACCCTGAATGACAACTTACCTTGAAGGACAACTTTTATATCAAAGAAGTATTATGATTTGCCAAATTATCAATATCTATAAAGGTCTCTGCTACTTATAATTTATCAGCTTCCTTGTTCCTTTCTAAATTTAACTTGCAAGCAAGCCACTCATCATTGCATCCAATAACTATGATTATTGTGGTTGGGATAGCAAAATATGAAGGTTTAGTGAACAAGAAAAAGTAGGAGTCTGTTTCATGAGTTGTTTTGTTTTTAACTTGAGGGACTTTAGACCTTGTTTCATCCTACAACAGCTACAATACAAAAAGCAATACTGCAGAGTTCACCACAAGCACATCTGAGCCCTGAACAGGATGGGTTGTCATCCGCATCCCTTTCGTTGTAACTGTTATATACAAACTAAGTGGTTTGTTCTGGTTTTGCTGTAGTTTTCATCCCCTGAAAATTGAAAACCCATTTTGTTTGGAAAAAATAGTTGGAATGAGTAATATTTTCAGTACAATGAGAGCCTTTGTGTTACCCCAATTCTGCCTGAAATTTTTATCTATAATGTGGCACTTGCTCATAAAATAGGCTTCAGTGAAAGGCTACTACTCAGTACCCTTTAAAATACAGTAAAAATAGATGGTTATTCAAAAATTCTTGTAGGAAACTCTATAATTATATATATATACACAAATCTCTTCATGTTGAGCCTTTTTTCCAGGCAGTAAGGAAATGCCACTTACTGCCTCAAAAAAAGTAAGGTAATTCTCTGGCCTCAAAGCTAGACATGAAAACATTCACTGCTTATTAGAAAAAGCAAACAACAAAATCTGCTTTTCTTCATTCACACAGTTTAGTTTATGTGAATTTATAATCTCAGAGAATATGAGGTAATTCCCTATATGTAACAGAAAATCCCATGCAGATTCTCTTGTAAGAGAATCTTTCCTGTTATAGAGCTCATAAAATGTGTTCAAGCCTGTCCGTGACACACAGCAGCCTTTAGTAGGAATCACCTATTTAGACAATGACTTTAATTCTTCATTCTGATGTCTATGGACTGGTTGCTACCAGTGACACTATAAGAGGGAGGTATAATTCATATCTGGATGTTCAGTATGTATCATGGGTCTTCATTTGGGTTGGGTTTTTGCCTTCTGTATCACACAAATGTGCTGGAGTCTTAGATGTGCCTTAGATGAAGGTAGCTCCAGTCTCCCTTGACTACTCATTATAGAAGAATTACTGATGTAAGAAAACATACTTATACTTTGAAAGTTGTACATCCTGGTTGAAATATAAAGTGGTTTAAAAGTGATTTTCAAAAATTAATTAGAACTGACTTGCTTAGGCCTGCAGCTACACAGTTCTTCAACCAAACCTGATCTACATGCACCAGCATCCCCATAACAACATACTGCCACTGCAAAATCTCTTCTAAAACTAACGAAGAAAAATACTTCATATTAAACATTTTTGTTATACTAGACACTATTCTCTTAAAACTATCCCCTAATGTCTTAGAAAAAGACCTATTTTGAATTGGTAATGTATTCTATACTGGAAAGATTCAGACATGGTCTTCTGATGTTTCAGAAGTAGAGTCTGAAGTCAGAGTAATATGTTAGAACAGTTTAGCTTCCTGGTATTAAGTAGTGAAGTATTTCTATATATTTATTGAACAGTAAATGACTAAAAAATTAAAGATTAGCTATCGTAAGTCTATATATCTACACATCTCTCTGTATATGTATATAGGTGTTATATCTTGTCTTCTTCCTTCTCCCACAAGGTTAGCTTTGAATGAAAATAAACTAAAACTGACTATTGCTGTGAAATCCTGTGGGCTTTGTTTGAGTGGTATCTGGAAAACAGGTATAAACTGGATTGACTGCATTTTTTCCCTTTCTTCCTATTTTTTAGTGGAAAAAATCTTTCTGTAAGAAACTCGGATTCCTGGGAATTCCAAGGGAATATGGGTAAATATGTAATACCCAATACAGCTCAAACATGTAAAATGCTATTTGTTCCCTTACATGTAAAAATATGAATTCTGTCAAATACATTAGCTGAAATTGATAAAGCCCCCTAAAAACCCAAAACAACTGAGGTTTTAAAATTGTTTTTATTTAGACTGATGGGCTGTAGGCCTTTTATGTATTTTGAAGTTAATATTGCTTGGCAATATAATTAAACATGTCTTTCTTGATTCAATCAGTCTAAATACTAATTTTGATTTAGCCTGAAGGGATTAGTTCAGGAAGAAGTTATGCACCTTTTGCAATATTCGTAACCTATCTTAGGAAAATGTGGAATGCTGCAAAAACAAGTAAAGTCACAGACTCCTTATCTATTTATATTAACCCTCCAAGCAGCCTCTGCTCTCATCTCTCCACTTAAAGTGTGAGAATTCACTTAAAATCAGTGATATTTGCATTGTAGTGAAGTGTGAAACACTTGTTTTAAACATATGCTAGCTTTTGTGAATAAATGTAAATTCCCTGGGGTAAACTTTCTGTGAAACAGTTTTAATTTGCAAAGCTAGCAGATTTTGCAAATAAGCTTTGGTGTCCTATTTCAATACTTGCTAGTGTATTCAGACACTAAGTTTTGGATGTTGTGTTAATTTACAGGGTAACTTTTACAGATCCTTTGCATATGTCAATAAAATTGTCCACAGTTTCTCTGTACCTCTTTGTACATACAGTTGCAGTTTCCTCTGTGCATATTTGTGAACAGGAAACTGCAAAGTACTGGCCCAGTCCATCTGTAGAAGGAGTTCACTTTCCAAATTCAATGTTCATTGATCCTGTTCTTTTTAGGTAGCAGCAGGTAGATGGCAGCATTTTAGGTTGGAAGTGACGTCACTAAGCACAGAGGAAAGCAAAAGAGCTCAAGTCATTCATTGTCTTAGCAGTTTACTGCCTCAAATGCCTTAACTTTAATATATAACATCTCTTGACATCCACGAGTTTGAATTGGGGTGTGTGAAGGGGTCTCAGTGTACAGACTTATTGAAAGTGGGATTTTTATTTACTGCTTAAAAGAGGTAGAATTCTTATTTCCTATATATAAGCTTCATGTTTACTCTTGCTCCACAAAGGAAGTCTGATGTGGGCATTCTGGAAGTCCATGGATTGTTTCTAAAGGAAGAAGAGGTAATTTATAATTGTGGCTATTTCTTATATGAAGGTGTTTCTTATGTAAAACTGAATACTGGCAGTATCCATGCAGTTCATATTAGAAAATAGTTCGCTGCTGTCATGATAAAACAAAATAAAACCAACAAAAACCTCTTACATAGGAATCTGCATTATAGTATATAATAGCTTTCTGTTATTACCTGAAAGAGTGAATGTCATGTAGAATGCAAGGATGATGACTCTTTGCTAGTTTCTGGTACAGAACTAATTAAAAATTTCCTTGAAGAAACCAGTACCAGTCACAGTTCTATCTGTGCTTCTGTTCTGTAGACAGGCATGAAAAAGGAGCAGATAGCTATGCAGATACTATCTCAAAGGAAGATGAAGTATTGAAATTATTAGATTTCTAAGAAATACAATAATTTTTCCTTTTTTATTACTTAAATTTTCAACAGGCTTTAAGACAGCTTAAATTCTTCTATAAAAGAGTATTCAAAACATACATAGAGATCATGAAACAAAAATTTTGTTTAACAAAATGAGGGATTTCCGTTTTTAGAATTTGATTTTGTGCAGTGTCAGATCTTTGATCATTTAGTTCAGTAAGAGTGATAACATTTTTTCATTTGACTGTTATTTACAATGTTGTTCCTCACAGAGTTTTTTCATATTTTTTTTTTTCAGTAGGCAAAGTAGTTGGCACAAATTAGACCTATGCACTTACAAATGGCTTTTAAATAGTGTTCAGATGTTTGTGGAATGCACTATATCACAAACTGCAAATCAAGAATAGGTGATCCCATGGTGTCCCAAAATGCATTTTCATCTTGGCCTGGAAGTGAATGAGAGATGCATACACTACTGCTGCTTAGTGCAATTGTTCATTGGCATTTTTGCTGAGACTCTTAAGCAGTGGCAGAGACAGCTTTTTAGTGTGAATCCTATTAGGCCCAAAATTACTCAAAATAGAGCTCTGAAAACTGGCAACAATCTTCTTTGTTATGTGTGAAAACTTTATAGGTAGTTATTCTTCCTCTCATTTTTTAATTAAAAGTGGGAAAAATGGATAGAATGTGTGAAGTGCAAATCCAAAGTCACCTACTCCCCTAACTTTGTGGTCTGGGTTTATATTTTAATAGAGAATATAGCAGATTCTAGCACTTAAGTCCAGGTCCACTAAAACTGAATGTAAATCACTAAAATCTGGGAGTTATTGGAAACATGATTTTAGTCTGCAGTCAGCTGTGATTTGCACCAAGGTAACCAGGATATATTTACCATAAACACTGGAGATTTTCTTTTTTCTTTTTTCTTTTTTCTTTTTTCTTTTTCCTTTTTTTTTTCTCTCTTCTCTTCTCTTCTCTTCTCTTCTCTTCTCTTCTCTTCTCTTCTCTTCTCTTCTCTTCTCTTCTCTTCTCTTCTCTTCTCTTCTCTTCTCTTCTCTCTGACCTTCTCCTTCTCCTTCTCCTTCTCCTTCTCCTTCTCCTTCTCCTTCTCCTTCTCCTTCTCCTTCTCCTTCTCCTTCTCCTTCTCCTTCTCCTTCTCCTTCTCCTTCTCCTTCTCCTTCTCCTTCTCCTTCTCCTTCTCCTTCTCCTTCTCCTTCTCCTTCTCCTTCTCCTTCTCCTTCTCCTTCTCCTTCTCCTTCTCCTTCTCCTTCTCCTTCTCCTTCTCCTTCTCCTTCTCCTTCTCCTTCTCCTTCTCCTTCTCCTTCTCCTTCTCCTTCTCCTTCTCCTTCTCCTTCTCCTTCTCCTTCTCCTTCTCCTTCTCCTTCTCCTTCTCCTTCTCCTTCTCCTTCTCCTTCTCCTTCTCCTTCTCCTTCTCCTTCTCCTTCTCCTTCTCCTTCTCCTTCTCCTTCTCCTTCTCCTTCTCCTTCTCCTTCTCCTTCTCCTTCTCCTTCTCCTTCTCCTTCTCCTTCTCCTTCTCCTTCTCCTTCTCCTTCTCCTTCTCCTTCTCCTTCTCCTTCTCCTTCTCCTTCTCCTTCTCCTTCTCCTTCTCCTTCTCCTTCTCCTTCTCCTTCTCCTTCTCCTTCTCCTTCTCCTTCTCCTTCTCCTTCTCCTTCTCCTTCTCCTTCTCCTTCTCCTTCTCCTTCTCCTTCTCCTTCTCCTTCTCCTTCTCCTTCCTTTTTCACAAATGTTTAATTTCTGACACATTTTGGACGCAGTGGGTATCCAAAGCTTAAAGAATTTTATTAAAACATGCAAAATAGTTAAACTTGTTAATATAAGATAATCTGTGATCAGATTTGACTACTAATAGCTCTTCGTGTTTCTTAAAAAAATAATTTGATAATATGTAGTAGTCAAAAGTTAGGATGGAGTGTGTATTTCTCATGTTCTGCCTTTCTCTTTTCCTCTCATTTTGGTTACATATGGATGAACAAAAATCACCTGCAGAGCAATTTTGGTGTTGATGTCTCTATTTGCAAAACATCAAAAATACCTTGAGAAATTATAACACAAAAGACAACATTCAAAATAGTGTGTAACTGAAGTGCCTAGAAATGTTTTTTAGGGTACAGTATAGTTTGTAAAATATAAGCCTTAAAAGGAACATTTGTTTTAGAAACATCTTCCCCGCATCTCCTGTACCAGTCAAGAAAGTAAAAAGGCTTGTGAAGCCTTTAGGCAAGCAGCTAGCAGTCTCGTTCCACAGTGCTCATGAAAGCAGCAGGCTCTGCAGCCCAGAGAGCAGCTATCGATCCCTTGGGGAGTCCCTGCTGAATTACAGCGCAGATTGAGGAGCGCTGAAATCAGCCCAACTGCTGAGCAGCTGTGGATGGGTATGTCCCACTTTATTTCAGAAAAGGTGTAAGTAGGACTGGAAGGTGAATTCTTATCTTACTTTGTACCATGAGACCTTATCCTGCCTAACAGCACTCCTGTTACAGAGGAGGAGGAGGAAGTCTGATCCACTGTATGCTTTCTCCAGGGCTGTAGATAGTCCCCAGAGTTCCTGCAGTACTAATCTATGGGAACACAGGAAAGGCTACAGCTAGGCTCTTTGTTCCTGCTCCTTGTTTTGAACTGGTTATGCAATAGCTGCTGTACTAGATGAACTCAGCAGCCTGCTTGGCTGAGGGTCTGTCCGTCAGTGTTGGGCAGACTGTAGCCACGAGTGCTAGTGCAATGTCCAGCTCACTTTGTCTCCTAATCATCTTTTTGCCTCTGTGATCTCTTGTGGGTATAACATGTACATCTTCGAAATTTCAAAATGTGTACTGTTGTCCCAGAAGACTTCTGCTTTGAAAATTTTGTAAGAGAAGGTGAAAAGGAAAATTCTTAGTAATGTGGAGCTATAGATATGTTCACTGAGTATCAACAAATTGAATTAATGTCTTTTAATAAAGATGTTGTCTGAAGTTTATGAGTATCCTGTGGTAAAATGGAATGAGGGAAGAGATTTACATGGATACACACAAAAAAATTAGCACAATCTAGGACTCTTCACATTTGAGCACAACTTTTTACATTTCAGATAAGAAGGTATTGATGGCTTTCTTTTCAGGCCTCGATTACTTCTCCATCAGTAGGACTGAACTTCTCTGACTTCAGAAATGATCATTCAGAAGACTGCAACAGATCTACAAAAATTATGTAGAAATTAGCATTACAAGCCTATTATCAATAGGCTTCAAGGACCATAGGATTAACCTGTCAGCATTTGTCATTTTCCTTATTTGTTTTCCATCTGAAACACATTTCTATTAAGTTCTACCAGTTGCTGGCTTTTCTCTTCCCATTTACATCAGTGTTGTACAGAAGCTGATATAACGGCAGCAACAGTATATTCAGCTGCTCTTTGGCTGATACTTCTCACTCTTCCTAAATTGAAGGTACCTTGGGAAGAAGAATGCAACACCAAAGAAATGGTTTTCCTAAAAGAAAAGGAAGGAGTTTTTAAACTGTTTTTTTTTTAAATACTTCCAACTTCAATTACTTATTCATGTAACAAAACATAAGACAGATGAGTGTAAGTCAGTAGAAAGGGAGGCAGATTTGCTTTGATGCTAAACTTTTGACCAGATGCCTGGTTCAGAGCTCGTTCTTCACAGAATCAGTGACAGGTTGTCCAGTCAAATTATTAACTATGGCATGTTTGGTGCCTTGTACAAAGCACTGAATGACATTAGCTCAGGAGCATTTTTGGTGTGGAGCGTTAGGTCTATGAAGTGATGCAGAAGATAGGGCTTAGGTTTGGATTCAAGTAAAACAATTGACACTGTACTAAAATTGTAGTAACATAGTGCTTTGGAAAGATCATCAGATGGTTATTTACCAGTATGTGAATAGTACCAATTAAACAATTGTATGAAGTTTCTTATGGAGTATTTTCTTTATTTATCAAGCCTCTGAAATTCAAAGGGTTTGGATGTTTACGTCATGCATTTTCACTGTGTATTATTACAAATCTATCTATTAGACTGTATATCACAAAAGTCTGGATTTTGCTTTAGATCAAGTCGCTGAAAGCTCTATTCAACCTGGCCTTGAACACTTCCAGGGATGGGGTATCTTCAGCTTCTCTAGGCAGGCTGTTCCAGTGCCTCACCACCCTCACAGTAAAGAATTACTTCCTAATGTAAAATCTAAACCTACTATTATCCCTTGTCCAATCACCACAGGCACCTGTCAAAAGTCCCTCTCCAGCCCTCTTGAAGACCCCCTTTAGGTACAGGAAGGCTGCTGTAAGGTCTCTGTGGAGCCTTCTCTTCTCCAGGCTGAACAACCCCAGCTCTTTCAGCCTGTCTTCACAGGAGAGCTGCTCCAGCCGCCGATCGTCTCAGCGGCCTCCCCTGGACTTACTCCAGCAGGTCCATGCCCTTCCTACACTGGGGGCTCTGAGCTGGATGCAGTTCTCTTTAATGAACTCCAAAAGCCGTATTGCTAAAACACTATGACAGAATGTAGAAATTGCCATTATTTGTTTTGGAATAAATACTAGACCTCAAGAAAGAGTTTTTCAGGTATGCTTTAAGTACACAAACGTATAAAAACCCCACCACCAACAAAAACAACAAAAAAACCAACACCCCCCCCCCAAAAAAAAAAAACCAAAAAACCAAAAAAAACCACCAAAACCTGTGTTCTGTGATAGTATGACATCTTAATGCCAGGGGGAAAAATCCCCAAAATGTGCAAACAAATACTTCAAACCATGTCAGAAAATACCATTCTACTGCAACTGAAAATGGCTTGTGGGACTGGAATTCATAACTGACTAACAGCTCCTGTATGAACAAAGCATTGCTCCTCCATCTTTCAGTAGAGGATAAATACAATGTGCTAAAATAGTGAAGTCTGCATCACAAATGGTCATTTATAGTTGAGCAAGAAGGTGAATGTCTGTTTCCGCTGCTCCTTATAATGCATATTGAAATGCTGATGGCTGTGTTCTGCTCCCATCCCCTTCTCTGCATAATTAAACTTATTGAAAAGACAAGTGGAAGAGGGTGACAGTGTTTTGCTACCACCTGGCTCTTCCTCCAACACTTGAGAGATGACTAAGGATGACAGATTCAGTACAGAGATTTCTAAGCTATAGATGAGGTGTTAAGGGAATCAGGAATAATTTCTGCATCAGTGTTTCTCTTCCACAAATATTATGTCTCTTTGTATTTTAACTATCTGCTGTGTATCCGTGGGGAACAGCAGATGGTAAGTTCTTTGGGAAGGTCTTTAAACACTCTATGACAATTTCAAGAACTTTTTATTGTGGTTAATCCTAGATCTTGTATGGCTAGTTAAGCCTCACCCAGAAAGCCTCACCCATCAGAGTTTATATGTGTTATTATACTTTGGAATGTTAAGTGTTTTAGATGCAGTCTCTACTGGGAGCTCTTATATAAAGAACAGGTTTTCTTCTATGAAACAAGCAAGTATTTAAAACACACACCCCCTCCTTCCCAAGAAATACTGAAATTGCATTGTATTGCTTAAGTTTTTAGCAGCTTTTGATACAATTTTTTATAAAAATAAAAAAATAATACTGTCACACCCTGAGTTTTGAACAAACCAAAATCAAAGGATTAAGTGTTCTAAACACTTAAATGCTTCATCCAATTAGTCAGTTTCATTGTGGCTTTTCTATCTCTGAACTGCTTCCAGTAAACTTTGAATGCAGAAAGATAAACCCATTGATATGTTTCTACTACTGTACAGAATATAATGTTGTTTTTTTCTACAAAGTAGTTTTAATGTTTAAATATGCATATTATTTATTTTTTTCTTTTTCCTTTTATTATGCTGATTCTTGGGATTTTTGCAACTTTTCTTCTAATTCACTATATTTTATTACTCTGAAATGGATTCTGAAGACCTTGAAACATCACTTTCTGGAAGGACTAGGTGTTTCTGGCTCAATGTCTTGAGAAAGATCACAGAAAAGACAGATCACAATAAGATGCAGTGCAAGTGGAGTTAAAAGGTGGTTGCCTGCTCAGATGCCAACAGGTGAAATCTGATTGATGCATACACAATAGCCAACAAAATGCTTTGTTTCTTTGAGGAAAGGGAAGGTGGCAAAGGAGATGTTATGGGAGGGGAGCACAGGCATGAGATTGAAGTTTTTCTGCTTGCTTCACTGTTCTAGTCATTGATAGTAATGTATATTTCTAGAGAGTGAATCCCCTTCAGCTTCATTGTCTGGGATGGAATACACTATTAATACTGCATGTTCTAAGGAAAATTACTAACTTTTCAAAAATGAGAATTTTTTGCTTACTAACAAATTTAATTTTTCAAACATTGCTGTTTTCTGCATAAACTGCTTCCACTGGTTATTCTTTATTTAACTTTAAAGGTTCAAGTCAAAGTCATGCTAGATAGTAATTATAAAAAAATCATGTTTGCTACTTATTAGTAATTTTGAATAGTATGTAGTTAAAAATGCAGAAGAAAAGGAATCTGAAGATACTCATATGATGCACTTCACCTACTCTGTACCTATGCTAAATCTGTCTGTGGAATAAAATAAAACACAAATAAAAAATGAAATAACCTGAAAATCATTGTGTCATTTGCAAGCAGAAGAGGATAAGAAAGGAAAACTTATGCTCAGATTTTTTATATTCTTTGAAAACTTTGGGCTCTTCACTGCCTACACTGAGGAGCAGCTGCAATACAAGAATGAAGAGCCTACCTACCCTGTGAGACACCTGGAGGCTCCCACATTCATAATCCCTTAACCATCTAAGCAGGATCAAATTATCACAACTTTCTACATTTGGGAACTTTCTACATGTGTACTTATAACACAAGCTGCTTCTCACTGATGTGAGCTCTAGTTATGAAAGCACGTAAGTGGGAACTGAATATCTAAATGGAAATGTCATCCCTTTTTGTAGTTTCTGAGCTGATGCTAAACCTGAACCCCTGGAATTAATTTTGTACAGTACTGAGAACAATGGCACCTCACTATTGTAGAGGTGAATTTTGGCCAAACGTGCTGTGTAATTCTGAGAACAATGGAGGAAAATGCCCAAAGCCCAGAGTCTTGCCTAGAGCTGTGAGTCTGTGTTTAAAAATGCATTGCCATTTCAGCAGGAAACAACCCATTTATATAGAAAAGAGAAAGAGACACAGAACAATCCTATCTTGTAGGTAGTACTAAGGCGATGTTGCTGTGAGCAAAAAATTAGATTTTCTAAGGATGTAGCCTGCATGCATTCTAAACATGGAGAAAAACATATTCTTGATAGGGATGTTATTTTCTGGCTAATGCTAAAAGTTGTTAAAGTTAGTAAGCTGTTTGTTTTTCTGAAGAAAGAGAGAGAGTCATTCTCTCCCTACACTTGAAGCCTTTATATTTTCTTAGTTCTTAAAAGATCTTACATTTTCCTAAGTCTTCTCAGAGCCCTGAGCTAATGATAGTGTGGACTTGCTATATTGCAATATTGTTGTGAGTCTCACAAAAGAGTAAGAAGCATACTTCTGTAAGTACTGGTAATTTTTTTCTAGATTTGTTAAATATCTTGATGTCTAGTTAAGTAGGAAGCCAATTTCAGAAACCTCTCTCCCTTCCCTCACTTCTTATTAATTCATGACTCTACTGTTGTAGACACGACTGTTACATAGCTATTAGACAACAATGGTACAGTTTCAACATTGCCTGTAGCTATAAATTTGTATGAGAATAGAGAAATCCTACCTTTTGTATGCAAACAAGACACAATTCATAATGTAGGTAGTAACAATTGTCAATAAAACATTTATTGACAGTTAACATATAGCTTTGTTTTACCTTGAACTGTTAGGCCTTTCAGACAGTTGTAAATGAAAGGAAATGTCCTTCTGATTTCTTAAAAGATAAGTATAATTTGCAGCATGAAACTTGGAAAGATCTCATGCCTGACAAATTCATGACAAATTTTGTTCATGACAAAAACATGAAAATACCATGTTTTGTTCAGCCATTTTTTTTCCTTGGATCATGTGACATTTATGACATACTTTAGACCACACTATACGTACAGGAGCCTTAACCTCTATAATTACATTCTGCTAAAACCAAGAATGTTTATGCACAATGTTTATGTCTTTTCCTAACCTTTTGTCTGTAAAAAGAAAACCAAAATCCTAGTAGTTCATCTGTCATGCATATTCATAGAGAATTCCTGGTGTACTTGAATAATCAAACACTTGTCAATTTAAGCAACTATGCTTCATATAGCTATACTTGAAAGAGCATTTCTAAAATACTAACCATGGAGTTTTGGGGGTTTTTTATAATAAACAGGTTTTAAAGAATTATCAAATGAAAGAAGTTATAAATCTCAATGTGAAAGAGCTGTCATGATTCCCCACGCAGATCTGAGCCACAAGCCCACCGTGCCTTCTCTGCACAGGGCAAAGAACTTGTCAACAATGTCTGACATAATGCATAAAAGATGGAGAGAAATGTGACAGTCTTTAGTCCTTGCACATGCTGCTTCTCATATGATTTATTTGGCTCGTCAATGAGGTGCACATTTTCCAGGGATGAACCGAGTATGTAAATACATGTGCCCAGTATGCTGTGGGAGCAGTCAAATAGGTTCGTGGTGGGAACTTTAGGGATATGTGTAATAACAGTACATTTTCTTGTGGTTTTGCAAGATACTTATAGGAGCTGCCACAAGCCTTTCAGAAGCAGCCAACCCAATTTTAGCCAGATGCTTGTTTGATTGTCACAGCTTGCATTTTGACTGTTGTTTTAGCAGATGATGGAGTTGCCAAAAACGAGCCAAAAACTTTAAGTAAGGGCTTGAAGGTAACTGTGAGAGCTACCTGTATGAAGGGGCTTTGCTCCCCTGGCTAAGCACCTGCAGCCTTTACCTCCAGGCAGATGTGGGCAGCAAGAGTCAGCACTGCAGCATTTCAGCTTAGTATCCTGGAAATTTTCTTAGGCTTAGCAGTCAAGGACGTCAAAGGAAGCATACCAGTAGACCACGGCAGGTGGGGGCCCGTCCCTGGATCTGCACACCCTGCACCTGCATGACTGGCTAGGCCTGCCTGCTTTGTGCTTGCCACAGCGTCCCACCCTTGCCAACATACCCTGCTCCTGCTTTAACCATCCAGGCCTGCATGGCCCATACCCGCCTGCATACGCCATCCCTGTCTGCATGCCCCATACCTGCTTGTGTGCCCCGGCTCCATCTGCCTCAGCTTGGAACGTCCATTCCAGCCTGCACGCTCTGTGCCTGCCTGCGTGCCCCATTCCTGACCACACGCCCATGCGTTCCCAAACATCGAATCCTCACCCTCGTCTTCTCCCTCTGTGTTCCCCATCGCTGCCTGCACCTCTTGTCGCTGCCCGTGTGCTCCTTCCTCTCCTGAGAGCCCCGTCCTCAAGGCTGCCCATCGCTACCCGAGCCCCCGTGTGCACCGTCCGCCCTCTGTCCGCACCCCTGCCCNCACCACGGCGGAGCGCCGCGGGAGCAGGATGGCCGCGGGGCAGCGCCGGGGCACTGCCGCCTCCCCGCTCGCCCTCGCCCTAGGGCTCCTTGCCGTCGCACAGGTAAGAGGGCCCGCGGGTCTCCCATTCGCCTTTCCGGGACGCGGCTCCCCCGCTCCGCTGGGGCGGCGAGAGATCCGCACCTGTGGCTGCCGCGGTGCTCCCGGGCTGGGGCAGCGCTGCCGCGGTCGGCTCCTCCTCGGCCGGCAGGTAGCTGCTGCGGCTGCCGGCAGCCCCTGCCCGCACGGCGGGCGGCCGGGGGGCTGTGCCTGCTTCTGGGTTTGCCGAGCGCACGTCTCCCGTGAGTCTGGCTGGTCTCACCAGCACCCTGGAAGGGAGGATGGAAGGGTCGTTATTATAAAAGTTGCGATGGTGCTGAGATTTTCCGAGTCTCGGGAGTGAGGTTCTCAGCCTGCTTCATTGCGGGCAAATACTCTGCAAGATACAGAGAAACTTAGAGTCCCCGCCTGCGTTTCTCACACGGGTGTTTCTTTCCAAAAGTCGAGACCTGAGCTGGTGCCGTGTCAGTGCGTTTCCCTTGTGTGTATTTACATCCTCTAACGTGCTTTACAGGTAGTTTGTTTAGCTTATTCATCAATTTGCTATTGCCCAGCTTTTATTTCAGAAGCTATTTCAGCTTTTATTTTTATTTTCAAACCAAATAAAATAAAATAATGATAACAATAGTAATAAAAACTCACTGAGGATGCACCAGTTACCCCTCTGGAGACAATGTATGAGCTCACTTTTAGCTTTGTTTGTGCCTTCAATAAAAGAAGATGTAAACATGGGTCTCTGAAACCGTTCCCATTTGATTTTGTTCTTACATTTCAAAGATGAATTTTAAATAAGTAATAGCACATTTCAGTAACAATAATATTTTTGTGTTTAGCTCAGTATCTTAGATCTCTCAAGAAAACAACTAGTAACACCTTAATTAAAAAAAAAGATACAAGGTCACTTGAAATAAACTTAGAAACATAATTCTCTGTATATGCATTTTTGGTCTCCTGTGCTCATGAAATGTGTTTTCTCCTTTCTTGAGCCTCTGTAGTAACTGTACATCCATGGGCAAGTTAGCCTAGTCATCTGAATAAAGTTTTTAGTTTTGATAGAGAAACTTTTGTGTTACATTCCTTTGCTTTCTGTTATTGCGACACTTTGGGTTCCACGCAAGGAATCTATTCAAAGGCACAGTGGAATGCCATGAGGGATGAAGTGTGATGCCAGCCTTCATCTGAAGGCATGTGGCCAGGACTGGATTAGGGCTATGTCGCTGGCAAAGTTGTTGAAAAATACTGCAGATTGCTTTGGTAGCACTGGTATCCTCAGGATGCCCAGACTGGCCCATAGAGACCAGTCTCTAATGGCATCTGCTGTATTTTCTGATATAGGCCACTAGAATTGTAATAGCTGTGATCCTACAATGGAAACCTCATCTGCCACTTCCTTTAATCCTGCCACCAGTTCTGTTCCCAGCGCTGAGATCAAGTTGATCTCCCCTGGCACTCTGCTCTCTCTCTGCTTATTCTGGCCCTGTGCACCTGCTTTCCCTTTTTCTTGCGCGCAGTTCTGCTTTGTGAGGAACAAAAATATCTCCTTATTTCTTTTTATACATGCAAATACGGACTATTCAGGCTTATATTTGAAAATTGTGGAGTGAGAGAGATGCAGTGCAATGGTTTGGGAGCTGAAACAGGCAGTTTGTTTCCCCTAGCTTTTATGTTGGATACTTAGTTACAAGTATTTCATTTTACACTTACTGAGATAGTGTTACTCTTGAAATAGCATTTTGGCACTGCTGCCTGCCTCTAGTCTCAAATTTACACACAGATAGTGCAAATAAAATCCGTTGTCCTCATGGACAGCATTTCCTAGGGCCAAGAATATAATCAGCTTGGGAAACCTGTTGTTTTTCTTGCATTTGTAATGTGAGATAGTTGAATAAGTGGGGATTAAAGTTATGCTTCACTGAGCAGCCACAGGTTATATGCCTGCATCACAAAGAAGATAGATATATATATATATATATATGTGTGTGTGTATGTATATGTGTATGTGTATATGTATATGTATATGTATATATAGGTGTGTGTGTGTATATGTATATATATATATAAACAAACTGCAGTTCTGCAATGCTGCATTTAATAACTTAAAATTCTGATTAAATTAAGGTGAAAAATTGTTCTTCTCATTTACTAAGTATGACCATATATTTAGGGTTTGGATGATATTTCTATACCATTTTCTATTATTATAGCATGGTTTGGATTGAAGGGGACCTTAAGCATAATCTGGTTCCAAATTCCCTGACCTGGGCAGGGACACCTTCCATCAGTCTAGGTTTCTCAAAGCCCCATCCAGCCTGACTCTGAACATTTCCAGGTATGGGACAAAACAGCATGCTAAATCTCCCTCCCTCCCTCCCTTTTAAATTTTTTTTTTAAGGAGAAATAAACCGAATCTTCAAATCATGTGTTGTTGTTATTACTATTTTAATTGTTATCTAAAATAGTTATTACTGTTTTAAACTAGATCAAATTGGGTCTTTTCAGTAGTGATAAATAGGATCTATTAATAATCGTAGGTCTGAACTCTATTTTCAAGCTCTATTTTGGAATTAAGTACAAATTTGCTTGGGTTGATGTGCTCCTACTTCATTCTCAGTTCAGTGTTTCTCTGGAGTTTCAATTTCCTCTTAATTTTTTCCCGTCATTTTCAATGGCTACATTTTTTTAAAATTTTAATAATTTCGTTCTCCTTTGGGTCTATAAATGAATATATTGTCTTTTAGTGGAACTTTGCATATTAGAACGATTCTTCTTACAGTTTTTTTTTTTAATTTGTTGTTGCGATTATAGTAGATACCTCAACAAAAGAACCTAAGCTAGTATCTAAAATTGCATTGTACATAATAGTTATTATAGCAGATGCAGTTTTTAGCTCTGCTTAAATCTTCATGTATGAGCTTCGTGGGTAAGTGCATGTGCACATGTGTTTTATGGGCTGACTGGATACGAGCAGGTTTAGGTCTGGAAGGAGTGTAAGCAAATATAGGCTGTTGGTAAACAGATTTTTCATGGTGCTCATTGTATTCTTAGACTAATTGAGTCACATATTTGCTATATGCTGTTCTATTTTGCATTTAAATTGTTGTGCTTGCTACAGTGTACCATTTTTATGTCCACAGCACATATTACAGTGTGGAAGGAAGTAAAGTGGTGGTGTTCTGTGTATCAGGAAATACTCATATGGAGAAGAGAGCATCTTTTTAAAATACTTGCATGTAATGACAAAATAGTAAATTATACTAAGCAGTTACATTTATTCTTCCCCAGAAAAATACTTACCAAGTGAAAATCCAGTGAGTTTTGTTCCATTGTCCGGAGAAGACTCTAACTTCCTCTTCTATTGGCTGAAGTTGAAAACAAAGACAATCAAAGATACTGAAAATAAAAACACAGTCCCTACCCTTGAAAAACTGACCATATTATAGTAAGAAGATCAAAATGCTTCAATCAGGAGTAATTTCAGATAAGACTGCAGGAAAAATATGAGATGAGGACAAAATATTAGGATACAAGTACCATATTTATATGGGTCAATTAGTCAGCCAGCGCTAAAGTATCACCATACCCCTACTTGTTTCATGTAGAATCATCTTGAAAGCAGTTTTCTACCCATCAAAGCAATTTTGTAGTGTGTTTTTCATAAATTTTGGAAGTATTGTGATCAAAATTATATTGATGAAACTAATTATGGCTGGCAATGTTAAATTTGAGCAAACTCAAAAGTAGTTTCCTCTTGCTGTGAAAGGTTTAAATAAACTTCTGTTACTTTAATGACTAGACTTTTCTTTTGAGCTTTGTAATAGATCAAATGGGTTCTTGGTTATATTGTCAACTCAAGGCAAAAAATTACAGTGAGGTATATTTTTTTTTACATCAGCTGGCATATTGAAATTCCTGTTGTTTCACTCTTCCCTTCCAATTAGAATCACAGAATCATATGCTGGATAAGGTTGGCAGAGACCTTTAGACACCATCCTGTCCAATATCCCCAGTCAAACAGGGTTCCATAGAGCCAGCTGCCCAGGATCATGTCCTGGCAGCTTTTGACTGTCTTCAGAGAAGTAGATTCTGCCACCTCTCTGGAAAACCTATTCCAGGAATCACCCTCAGAGTGTCCTAATGTCCAGAGGGAACCTCCCAAGTTGCAGTCTGCAAACATTGCCTCATATTCTGTTGCTGGGAATCACTGAAAAGAGCCTGACTGTGTCTTCTTTGCAGCCTCCCTTCAGGTAATTATATACATTAATAAGATCTCTCCAAGCCTGCCTTTCTCCAGGCTGCGCAATCCCTCTCAGTCTCTCAGTCCTGTCCCCCCATCATCATTGTGGGCTTTTGTTGGACTCCTCCTGTATGTCCATATCTCTTGTGTGCTGGAGAGCCTAGAACTGGACACAAGTCTCCAGGCATGGCCTCATCAGTGCTGAAATGACAGGAAGGATCACCTCCCTCAGACTACTGGCAGTCATTTCATTAATGCAGACGAGGATAACATTTGCCTTCTCTAGTTCAAGGGAAACTTTGCTGGCTAATGGTCAATTTTGTGTCTACCAGCTCTGACTGTGTCTAATCTTTTCCTGCAGAGCTGCTCTTTACTTTAAGAAAACACTTCGGGCTAGCTTTTTACCATGGTGGGCTAACTTCGATCTGTAGCACACCTGGCTTCAACTGACTGGTCTTAGGAAAGCTTAATGAAAAACTGTATTGCCAGTTCTGAGAATTCAGGTGTATGGGACAAAATTTAATTTAAAGCAGTTCTTATGACCTTTATTTTGCAAAAACCTTAAGTCCCCTTAATTTCTTTGTGAAGAAGGGTTAAATATTTAGCAAGAAATAGGACTTGCACTGGAGATATCAATTGCTAGAATTATGAAAGTGAGGATAAGTTTGCTTAAGTTACAGATCTCTGAGCATTCATAGCCAGAGATCTCACCAGCCCTCTCTCACTAGAGATTTAAGCCCTCAGCATTTTCACACATTTTCACAGGCCATATGTGAATATGTGCATATGTCAGGGAAAGAAGTGATACTTCCTCTTCTCCTGTTGAACCAAAGTCAGGTTATTCACTTATGGATCCTACAGCAGTCATATTTTCAGGGTAATGGGCATGTACAAAGGTAGGGTAAATCAGGGGTTTGTGAATACTTACTGCAGATTAAAAAAGAGCTACAATAGGTTCAGAGATAAACAGAGGGGATGGGAATATTTTAGCACTGGTCTGATTGTATAGTTTCTGAAAATATTAGTAGTTCCTCTTGTGTATGACCTCAACAAACCCCTTTTCTATAACAGCTTTTGCCTCCTGAAGATGAAGGGAAAAGAGGAAATCAAACTATATTTCTGTGGCATCTATCTGATTTGAAATTTTATCTCTTTCCTCATTTAGTTATGAATGCCAGATTTCACAGGCTTAAAAATACTGCCTTTTCCATGAATATTTCCTGCAGTGATTGGGTTGATAATGCTACCATACAATTAAGTATAGACGGAATTTTCCGTGATCATTAATGAGTGATGGCAGAATTGTTTGATGAATATATTCTTCAAAAATTGGAGGTATAATTTTTGATAATCTGGATTAGATTGCTAGTATCATGTTCCACTTACATACCCCTGTAAATTGCTTCTCTTAGAATAGAAACATAACCAGTGCATTAAAATGCATCTCTGTTCTTGGTGTGGAAGTTCACATAGGGTGCATGAAGTGAAAGCTACTAGAGCTTTATGGGAACCTCAGAGGATGTAAATTATTGCTGCTAGTTTTTCCCAAGGATTAAGGAATTCTGTGTGGCTGTCAGATAGGACTGTGGTTTGTATCAGGATTTTTGAAAGTCTTGGTTAGAAATTGAATGTTTTGCTTAGACTTTTCTTTCTTAGTCTTTCACTTAACATGGAAAAAAAAATCATTTTTCACTGTAATCCATACTTCCAAACTTCAGTAATTTTACTCTTCAGTGTCCTTTCATTTGTTTGTTTGTTGGTGAGTTTTTGTTTGTTTGGTTGGGGTTTTTTTTGTTTGTTTGTTTGTTTGTTTTTTAAAGAAGAACACAATAAAATATGCCTTGCCTGTGATCTAGAAGATAATGAAATGTGATGAAATCTTCTATTGGGATGATGTGTGGTGAATAGACTAGCACGTCATTAGCTGGATTTTGCACCACGGTATTCCTTGTATGCTTCTGGTCCTGTATTTTAAATCCTCCTATAATAGCTCCTGTACAGCATGGGTACGTGTTGCTATTGCACACCTTAAGGCACTTTGCATTCTGAATTTGCTGTTCTGTCCCAGCTGCAAGCAAGGTGTTTCTGTTACAGTAAGCAACGTAATGGCAATGTAACGTGTCACTTACAAGACTTGGTGAATAATGCCATGTGCATCTGAGTCATGCCCCTGTTAAATTTAATTAAACTCTTTACACCCTTTTCAGTCTTAAGGGTATATTTTTTATGCCTTTTGAGAGAAATGTGCAGTCAGCATAATTGTTGAACATGTATGTGCAAGGAAAGCTATCAAGAGGGCGAGAAGTGGAAAGCAAAGAAGCAGTTCAAGGCCTGTTGGAAATACATCTATTGGAGCTGCAGAAGTTATCTTAGAATACATTGACTAGATGACTAGATCACTGGTGTTGTTTGACACAGTTGCATTTATTCAAGTGGAAGAAGAAAAGAAAGGAAAGAAAAGAAGATGCTGCATCACTTGGACTGAACATATGGGTGAAATCGTATTGTAACAATGATTTCTGCTGAACTACAGAAAGCCTGTTTTTTTCAGCATGTTCTACTGAAAAAAGCAGTATTATATGTGCTGCTTACACACCAATTCAAGACTGGTGTGAGAATGGAGGGGGCTGATCTAGCATTCTGTTTGATCTTGGCCAATAACATCTGTCAGAGTAATTAAACAAAGCTTATTCTTGCATCCATGCTTCAGATTTTTCATAGTTCTATATGGCTAGATGTCATAAATAATAACTACATTACATCAGTCCCAGATATGTCTTGTGGAGTGTTGTTTGATACTGCTACTTTTGACTCAAACAAGTTTTTCCAGAATTTTCATCTGTACGTATATATATATTTTTAAAACTGACCCCATATATGTGTATTCGTCCAATAAGGCATTTAATAATGGAAGAGTGGATTTATACAAAACTGCCAGTAATTGTGTCATTTAGTTTTGTTTTGACTTGCAGATTAAATGGGCATATGTATTGCATTAAATAGAAAGACCTGCTTTTGGATTTTGACATCGTTATAATAATGATGCCATTCGCTATGTAACTCAGGCGGCTGCAGAAACCAGTTTTTCCTTGCACTGTAATTTTTTTTTTTGATTCTATGAAGAGTTGACATGAAGGAAAGACTTTATGTATAAAAATGACACTGCTGTGTAATATAATAGCTAAACACTACTCCTGTGTGGCTACATCTTTGATTTTATTTTATTTCTCTCAGTTTTGGGTTTGTTTTTTTTTTTTTTTTTTTTTTTTTAAANTTTTTTTTTTTTTTTAGATTAAATAGAGGGTAGCCACACTCATCCTGACTTACACTAACTCCCAAAGAAATGACTGGTCTGAGATGATCATCTCTTTCTTATTTCTATGGGCTTGGCTACACTATGTTGGGGTAGGACAGTAGAAATGAAGAAGGAAAGATTTTTGTTTTTTAAACAGGTGATTTACATTTCAAGAGTAAGTGGGCATAGTGAAACAAGAACTATAAAATTTGAGGGTTTGAGTCAAAGACCAGGAAATGGCCTTATCTTTGCATTGTTTTATTTATTCAATTTTCCTGATGTACATCTGTTTGAAACAGTGATTGTAGAAAATACACACCTTCAATGGCAAATTTTAAATGTACCTGCCCTAGGTAAATCATAGTGAGTTCATAGTGTAGAAAGGATTTATTATTTGATGACTGGCTTGTAGAAAGCTGAGCACAGGGGTTACCCAAGTGCCATTAATTTCCAATACAATTTGAAAGCTAACTTAAACTTCTTACTGCAGTAACAGAGGAATCTACTAGACACTGAACAACCATGCAGTGAAGAATATTTTTGTCTGCTAGAAAAGACATGTACGGGAAAAAACCCAGGAAGACTTGATGCTTGGTTGCTGTTCAGAGAATTCATCAGACAGGAAGAAGGTTCTGCACTTCCCCTGACTGACTGGCCTGTGTCAGCAAGATGAAAAGAGATGTGCTTAATATTTCAGATAGATAATATAAAAGTGAATGCACAGTTGATAGTGGGAAAAATGACTGTACTAACTGCATATGTGAATATGAAATCCAGAAAATTATTAGTCCTGGTGCTAAAGACAATTTTGGGAAATGACTTTAAAGTCATAGTTGAACAGTTTTTTTAAGAAATGTCTGCTTAACAGAAGAAAATCCTCCCTAGGTAAACCTTACATCTAGAGATTTTAGGAATTTTAGAAACTATTCTAATTTTTTTTTGAAGCCTTTATTTTCATTATGTTTTAACTAAAAAAAGAAACAAAACAACCAAACCAAACAAAAAACCCCAAGCAACAACAAAACCCTAAACCAAAAAACAACTTAATCATACTAAAAAAATTTTTTTTTTTTGTGATTGTTTGAAACTTTGTACTTTGTACCAGGTCAAAGTGGACCATCCTCAAATTAATTTAGCTAGTGAGACCTGCAAGCTGTTCATAAGGTTTTGGCGGAGGGTGAGTGGTGTTTGGATTTTCACTTCTTCCCCAGATTTTTAAGATTTCTTGAGGGCTAGGAGTCTTTTATTTTACTTTTCTTCTTACCTCTTTTCTTTTTAAACAGCAGCAACAATAAATCTCATCAAATGTCTCTAACAAAGGGGCATGTCTTCCTCGTCTGTCTTAACACGGTAAAATTGGCTTGTTCCATGTCCTTATTTGCCTCTCTCCTGAAATTAATGGAGCTGTCCTCAAATATGTTGATATAAATTAAATGTTTGCATTGAATCTGAAATATTTTTTCAAGGAATTGTGACAGGGCTACTTTTCCTTTTCATTTTCCTTTTCCTCTTAAAAACCTTCTACCTCCAGACTTTTCTTCCTGTCCCCATATAAGCCTACTCACAGAAGGAGATATTTTGTTATCCTGCCGCAGCATCAAGATGAGGTCTTGAATTTCTAATGTTTCTAATTTACACTGTATTTTGCATTCTTTATATGGCTTTTCTAGTTGTAAAACAGAGATGAGACTTTGTATTTCTTTGTGTCTTTTACATTTTTTGTATGATGTCGAAGCAGGAAATTGTATATTCTTTAGGAAGTACACAGCACAACCTAGTTCTTGACAAAGTTATTCAGAAGAAATTGCAATTTAAATAACTACTGTGAAAACCACAGGCTTTAATGGCAGAATCTCTGCTATCTGCATTTTTGCTAGCTGAGTGTTTTCAGATTACAGGATTAACACCTGAAAATTATGTTTAAAATAGTTGAAGTTAGATTTTTCCACATGTCAGCTCTGAAATTCAACTTAGTATCTGCTGGGAGCATATTTCTTACTGGTAATAACAAGATTATATGTCTCCTCCCCAAAGTCCACATTGTGTAAAGACATGAGCACATATCCTTCAAAGTCTTTCTCAGTGCTCTTGCCATCATTATCCCTGCTTTAGTAATGATATTCCACTTTTTCCAAGTTTACAGCTACTGATAAATTTGTATGTAATGATGGGTAAAATAATGGTCTGGAAAGCAATTTCTAGAAAAAAAAATAGGAATAAATTTCCACTGTATAAATACTGTGCAATAATGCTTTTGTCAACCCTTTGTAGCATAGCTAACATACAAGAGACAGAAACCAAAAAACTGACAGTGCATCTTTTCTTCTGGAGACACCACTTTCATATTTGTGTATGTATCTTAGCTGGTTGTCTGAGTAATACAGAAACCTTATTGCGACCGAGATTGGAAGTGGGAATATTGAACCTGATAACTGTATTTAATTTTTCAAACTGAGTTTTTGGTACCTTTACAATACTTGCAGTAGGAAGTGGTTGTCTGAATAGTTGCATCTGTTACGAACTTGGAATTGAAAATGGATTCGTTATTGCATAAAAAGCACAGAATGTCAAATATCTTAAGCTCAAAATAATGTTTACAACCATTATTTTTGTCTTCTACTTCCTATTTTAGCAAAGCAGGAGGATTTTTGTTTGTTTTTAAACTTCCTAGAAGTACATGAGAAACACTTCATGCTATTCACATTTTTGCTGTTTTATAGTGATTTTCCTTCTGTTTGCATTTTCTAAGTATTCCAAAATGTCTAGATGAAAGACTATATATGTAAACTGCTCTGATTAGAAAAATTCAGAAGTTCCTATGAGATGAACATAGCATGGAATTTAATTTAAACTGATACAAGTTTTTCCACTTGTTCTGAAATCTAAAGCCTATGGACTCAAAGAATCCTAGTTTCTTAAAAGCTCTGGGATGTATACTTGTACGTCTGTGAAGGACAAATAACTTACACTCAATTGTAAAATTTGAGACAGTTCAAATCATGTTCAGTGTGTGCTAGAATAACTAAAAGAAGCATATGGTCATATGGCAACCTGGATGTACTTCCCCTGTCATTAGTAAGGTATGGTTTTATGTGTATTTAGTCTAAATATGTGGATTCTGAAATTGTGGAATTTTAAATTTGGTTGTTGTTGTTCATGTTTAAGAGCATCTTCTTCACTTGATGCTGAATTCAAAGTTGTGAAAGAGTAAGCAAGAGAGATTTGAAAAACTCTTTCAAAGCTAAGAACTTAACTGGAACTTTTTTTTTTAACTGTTTAGGAGGTGAGCCTTTCCCTCCTCCTTTCAGTGTGACTTGTGCTTTAGAAATCACATATCATTATGTTGAGAAATCTAAGGATTCTCCCATACAGCAGTAGTGAGAGAATGAAATTTCTGGGGTTAGGTTACAGCTTCAAATCACTTCAGCTTGCTTCATGTCTCTGAGGAGTGCAGCAAGGGATGTGCTCATGACAGGATATTTTGGTGGGGTTTCTTTTGGTGCTTTTGTTGTTGTTGTTGTTTTGGGGGTTTGTTTGTTTGTTTGTTTGTTTGTTTGTTTGTTTGTTTGTTTTGTTGGGGTTTTTTTCCCTTTAAATAAAGGAAAGCAAACATCTATGGAGCCTCAAACAGTGAATGTTTGGAACTGTTCCTTTCCAGCCAGCAACAGGTAGAAATTCTCCTTTAACATTCTCATAGCTGAGTAGAAGAAACATGGCTTTCATTTTTTTAACACAGTCTGGAAAATAGGAAATCACTGCATGACATTGAAATCTGATGGTTATTGGATGCAAAAATAAAAGTAATTCAGTTACAAAAGAATGAAATAGGAATTTTTAAAGGCAGAATAAGGCAGAAATAATCTGAAAGTATTTTTAAATAATTAAGTACAATGCAGCCAAACATTTGAGATTGTGTTTGTCTTCAGTAGCAACAAGTAGTTTGACCTCTTGGTCAAATGAAAATTATATATATGAGTACTGTTTTTAATTATTTGGCCAAATAGGATAGATCTAAAGATCTTTAGAAAGCTTGTTTACGTAAATCACAATATTAAATGAGCATAAATAACATATGTTTATTATTCTTAACTCCAATTGTAAACTACTTAAGAAAACCAAAGCAGCATTATTATTTGGTGTTTAAGCAGAACAGAAAAAGCAAACAAAGAGTCATTCTGTGCCATTTCCTGAATAGTGTAGTTGCTGCTTTGAAACAGTTTCCTTAAATATGGTATCTATACCATAAATTTTGCAATACCACTACCCATTACAAATGCTTGCAAAAACAGGGTTTTAGCAAGGTTATCTTCAGACTAGTGTACTTTGAAAAAGATACCTTCATTTCCAAGAAATAGAAAATAGAAAAAAAATCTGTAAAGTGATGGTTCAGAGAAAGTTATGAAAACAGAATAGAGGATAATCCTGGATTTTCACTTAATAAATTCCTCTAGCAAAATTCATGAGCAGGCAAAGAAATCTCACTGGAAATGTTTTGAATAGTTATATGCAATAATATATTGCCCATTGGAAAAGAGTCTTGAGGCAGGTATGGACAGGAGCAATTAACTGAGAAGGTAACCGGATCTTTAATATGATAAATACTTAAATAACTTCTTATGATGTTCCTTAATATTTTGAGGTAGGTATTTCCTTTTTTTTTAAATTTTTTTTTCCCAAGCCTTTAACTAAACATTTATTTATTCTGATGCGTCTTTTAGACTTGGACTTCTCTTGGCTACCAATTCATATATTAGATCAAGAAAGAAAGGAAGAAAGAAAAAGTAAAGTGATTAGTTTAATGTTGGCAGTCTCTTATTTTCACAGAATTGCTATAACCATTGCACTCTGTTTTCTTATGTTTCTATCTCTTCTTCACCTCCTATCTCTTCAAGACTACCAGCAAAAATAAACAATTTTTTTCAGCAGTAACATAATATGTCTTGCTGAAAGCAAAGTTTAATACAGAGATTTAATTATATTAATTATACAAAACCAGTGAGGAATTTGTTCCTTCATAACCTTGAATAACAGGATGGCAGGCTACTTATCTATAGAATCTTGCAAGAATTATTCACATCCTCTTCTTATTTACTTCTCCCTCCCCTTGTTCCTCCACCTACATATTTCTGAAGCTCTGGATGTTTGCAACGGCTTGAAGGAAGTTGAGCTGCATGTGCAAGTGTTATTGTTTACTTGAATATCTTTCCTTGCTCTTGTGCGTGTCATTTTCCTCATTCAGAAGCCACTTGCCAGATTTTTAGATCACTCTTGTTCTTTTCTCAAGATCATCTGGCAAGTTCCATTTAAAAATTTCTTTTTTGTAGGGATGCCAATGATGCATTCAGTTTTTCGTCCTGGTGTGCACCAATTTGTGCCCTTAGATACTTTGTAAAAAGGATACTTGTCTCTCATTTCCAGGGGTGTTTGTCTGTGTGTGCGTGGGTGGTAAGCATGTGATGGAGCTTTCTGAAACGGATCTCTTATCTGAAATTAGCCAATTGTGTGATTTTATCCAGCCCTTTTCTTATAGTACTACCAAGCAAAAGTATCCCTAAGTGGATCTCTTCTGTATGTCAGGTAATTGCTTTTGGTAAATAACTTTTTGGGTTTTGTATTGTCCATTGTCATAGGCTCTTGAAACTCACTGTCTTGATCAGTGTGATCATAAATTTTCATACCATAATTAATTTTGTTAGTCTTTTGCAGCTTCTTTTGAGTGATTTGAATAATTAGATCTGTGTTATTTTTAACTGTATTTTGTCCAATAAAGAGAAGCATGACAGATGATGTACTAACAGCAAATTAATCCTTTTTGAATCTTCCATTAATCTTTTGCTTTCTAATCAAAGCAAGTTACCAGTGAATGCATTTTTATTTGAAAAAATATTTTCGTTGTCTTCTCAGGAACTGTCATAGTCCTGTTCAAGGACTGCTCAGTGTTTTCTTATTATGTTAGAATCTAGAACATAAAAAAATATCTAAACAACTGGATTAATAATCATAACCTGAAATAAATTAATGGTCACTGAAGAACTGCATTTATCATTGGTTTATCCAGGTATTAATTCCGTGGTATTTTAATGCAACAGTGTTTGAAAACTCAAAGTCTGCAATGTTGACGTTATTTTCTCTGCTGAAGTTTTTCCTGTTCTTGGTATTTCCACTGTCACCCCAAATCATGGCACAATTTCATAGAGGTTTAGAGAGGGGATTTTTCTGTTTGCTTTCTTTTGTTTTTTAATACAGTGTCCTGTCCCAGAGAGCTAAAAATTAGAAGGCTGTGGCATGTCTGTTTCTGAAGTCCTGTGATTAGAAGAAAAAAGAGGAGCACACTGTAGGTCAAAGTGACCAGCAAGACAGCAATAGCAGGGCAAACCTAGATATATACCTGTACATGAAAAATGCAGTGATGAGAAAACATGACAGTAGAGAGTAATAGATACAGTAGAATGACATATAGGTGAGTAATAAACACAGACAATCTAGAGGGACAGAAAAAAAAGATGCAAAAAATTATAAGCAAATTGTTATGATTTGATGACATTTTGTGTCTGTTTTTGGTCTTTTTTATGTATCTGAGGCAAAATAGGTGAAAAATTATATTAGTATTAGTCATATTCAGACATGCTATTGTAGACATTTGCTACATATAATGAAAATGGGACTGTACAGTTAGGAATCAAAATGGGTTTATGTCACCACCTGCTTTATCTGCACAATAGAATATTTCCCAAAGGATTTGCAACTATACATAGACTTATGTTGATATTTATACATCGGCTATGCAAGATACCGATATATTGACCCAAGATTACTTAGTTTTTATTTCACATTGTTGTTCAGAAACAATACTATCTACCCCTTACAGAAGGTATGATATTTTGGTATGGTACAAGAGATGGGATTTCTTTACGATAAGGTTATTTAAACTGGGAGATGGTGGTGGCAGCTTCACTATGTCAGGGTTATATAGTAAGCTCTTCTTGTAGCTAAGAGCAATAAACACATCCCAGAAACTTTGGTCAGCAGAGCTGAGAGGCAAGGAAGTGCGTGACTCCTCAAGGACCCTGTCCTGAGACAGCACTGGGACTAGAAGCCTGCTAGATCCTGGGGTTTTCTTTCACCCTGTCTGAAAGCTGAATTATACAGTAGTCCTCATGTTAGTGAAGGTCTGCTGCTGCTCATGTGAATTAGCTGGTAGCACTGCAAGAGAGTTGTTCATAAACCACATGTGGCTAAAAACCACATGTTGATTGCCTAGATATTAAGTATGTGATCATATAAGGAATTCTGTATGATGTCTGTATCAGCAGGAGATAAATTTAACCACAAAGGGATAAATTAGATAAAACTAGTGAAGTACACATTCCAGAATGCGGGCAATTAGCCAAAGTTGCATATTTCGACCCTGTAAGGTATGTGATGCCATTTTAAGTAGGTGGGAAAGCAGAAAAGCAGGTTTACACACGTTACTTCTCCTTGGGAACCATCCTGCATTGTATAGAGACACTGTTTAGATCAGCTAGTCTAGGAGATAACAGTATTCAGTAAGATCATCTCTTCATTCAAGGAGGAGATTGAGACCTTTGATTCCAGTGTTTCACAATTACTTTTCTGTTTTTAGGTATGTGCTGCATGAAGTTAAAAAGCACTGAGCAATTTGAAGAGTAGTAGGCTAGATTAGACCTGAAGTGACTATTACCACTGTAAGAATGTATTATTTGCATTTTTCTGTAATTCTTTAAACATACTTACTTTCATTTTCCAGGGAAAGGTTTTCTATTTATTGGACTGTTAGCTGGGGAAACCACCACAAGCCTTTGCTTTTCTAAGAGCTGACTGAGCCAACATGCCAAAATCACCATGTATGGTATGGTGGGTACGTCTAGCTCCTGAGCAGCATGTGCTGCATGTTCTGTGACCTTACTGGTTCAGAATTTAGCACAGAGGCCTTTTTCAAGTAAAATAAATAAGACAAACTGCACACCCCTCCTAACAACACATTTTAAAGGAATGTGCACATATATATAATTCATATATGTGTGAGTGTTTAAAAATTCTGATAAGGACAGAGTAAGTCTTAAGAATTTTTTCTCTATAAAAGTACATAAATACGGTGTGCAAATTTAGATGGATTTTATGTCTATGAAAAATAGCTTGATACTGAAGGATATGCAAAACAAAGCTCAAAGGTCATCAAAAAGAACAAGCATATTTCTGTAATAAGTTTTTCTTCCTGCCTCTAGCTGGGAGAAAATATAAAATGAATTTATCATTTTAAAACATCAAACTAAATCATAATTTTGAAGTGTCAAAGTTGTTGAGCACTCTGTAAGTACTCATTTTAATGTTATTTAGTAATACGGTGGCCGGCAGTCACTTTTATGGAAGACTTATGGACTAAGGAAATACAGATTTATTTGAAAACTGGTAAGCATTGCTTTTCATCAGTCTGGCAGTAGCAATGTGTGATTCTGATATTTTCTTCTTTGGGACATTGCAGAGGTAATCTATAAAGAGGTGTATTGAGGTTATTTAATTTTCATATATCATATATTCCCAAAAGGATAGGGCTGCTAAAATATCGGTAGTATATAACGGTCTTGTAATACTATATTTTCCTGAATTTGATCTGAATGTACTCTGCATTGCTACTTTTGAAGAACCTGAAAGGCCCTCCTGATCCACAAGTGAGCTAAATGCTGTCTGGGAAATGAAGAGATTGAGAACAGCCTTGCTGAGAAGGACTTGGGGGTGCTGGTGGAGGAGAGGCTGGACATGTCCCAGCCATGGGCACTCACAGCCCAGAAAGCCAAGCGTGTCCTGGGCTGCATCCAAAGCAGCGTAGGCAGCAGGGCCAGGGAGGGGATCCTGCCCCTCCTACTCCACCATTGTGAGACTCCCCTGCATCCAGCTCTGAGGCTCTCAGTACAAGAATTACGTGGGTCTGTTAGAGAGATGTCCATGAAGATTGCCAGAGTGCTGGAGCACCTCTCCTGTGAAGACAGAGAGTTGGGGATGTTCAGGCTAGAAAAGAGAAGGCTCCATGGAGGTGTTACAGCAGCTTTCCAGTACCTAAAAGGCTCCTGTAAGAAAGATGGGGACAACAGACCTTTTAGCAGTGTCTGCTGTGACAGGACAAGAGGTAATGGTTTTAACCTGTAAGAGGGTAGATTCAGACTAGATGTAAAGAAGAAATTTTCTACAACAAATGTGGTGAGACACTGGTACATGTTGCCCAGAGAAGTTGTGGAAGCCTCATCTCTTGAAGTGTTCAAAACCAGGTTGAATGGGGCTTTGAGCAACCTGGTTTAGTTGAATATGTCCCTTCTTATCGCAGAGGCCCTGGACTTCTAAAGATCCCTTCCCATCCAGACTATTCTATGACTCTAAATATGAAATAGAAAGAAAATGGAACTATTTGTACAGTATTATTATGTAAGTGGAGTTGGCAGGAGGAAGGACTACTGGTTAAAGACTGCCAGACTTTAGTGGAAAGTCACTATCCAGCCAAACATTAGGAGGAGTGAGAGAGGGACAGTGTTGTCAATTGACCACATGCAAGTTCCTTCCATTTATTTGTGGAGAGCTCAGTCAGCCGTAAGCTGTAAGATGAGGAATGTCTTTGGCTTAGATAAAATGGTAAGGAAGAACTACTTTAATATCTTCAGGTTTCTGTTCAATCCACCTCTTGACAAAGATGGATGGAGGGCTTTTCAGTGTGATCTCCTCCATTGCTTTTCCAGTGCAAGCAAATGATAATTCATTTTTAAGGTGCTAAGAAAATACAGTACCATAGATTTTTTCAAGGACCAGGTGTGGAAGCAGCACCACTGTTTGACTTTTCTCTTTGACAGATGACTGGACCTGAAGACTTGTCTGGAGCAAACATTACCTCATAACATATTTGGCACCAGCACAATTGAAAGATTAGAGAAGAAAATAGTAATGTGCTAAAATGTGAAAAGGAAAAGAATATTGTTTTCTCCATCGAAAATTCACAATTTGTCTATTAATGCAGCATAGGCTGTCTGTCTGTGAGAGTAGCTTACTTCGCTGTTCTGTGTACGGGAACCGGTGATGCTTCCTGGATAAGGTATGTCTGGACATCTTGAACCACTCGAAAGAGAAGTTTCTTCTCATTTGATGACATGCAGTCTTTTTAATGGTGGAAGGTTAATATGGTCACACTGTCATTTTGTGTGCTAGCATACCAAGCCAGCACTTTCTTCCTACTTCCTGAGACCTAATTATCTGTGAGCTACTAGTGAGCTAGTAGCAAGCTATGTTTAGAGTAATTTCTGTAGTAAGACCTGGTAAAAGCAGGGCCTACCAGCTCCAAGATCCTTGGCAATTGAGTCCACTCAGCAATCTGCTTTCAATTTTCTCACAAGCATTCCTGGTTTTGCTTTGCAGTTTTTGGGAACTTTATGGACCAGTTTTCTTTTTCCTCTCTGAAACAAATGTCAGCAGAGTCAAGATCCATAAACTCACTATTGAAAAGTGAAAACAAAGTGCTGACTCAGCCCAGGGAGTTGGAACCAGGTTGCTCCCATAACAGGTTTGTGTAGAAATAACTGCTATGATATCTGGGAGGGTCTTGTAAGTTTGCTTTTTATTGACATTTCCATATGGGCTTCTGGTGTTGTGTTTTTGCACCATCGCTTGAACTACACGGGCTGCGCAAACCGTTTTGGGACACCAGAACAGTAACTCTTTTTGAGACCATTCACTTCCCAGAGTGGCTTTGAATCAGTATTTTCTGGTGCGCAGGCACTGTGTCCTTGTGCTCTGGAATATGGAAGTGTTCACTTCTGGGAACTGTACTAGTGTAAGTACAAACTGGCATGTGCAGGCAAACTGTGCTTTCTGGCTTGTATTTTATTTCTGATTGCACTCTGAAGGTGAAAACAGAGATATCCTTTGGTTTTTGGGAGTGGTATCTTTGAATTAGGTAGGGTTAGCTCCCATGAAGAAGTGCCATGTGCTGCTCTTCTTTTACATCATCTCTGCAGTGAGAAATAAATCCAGCAAAAAACCCTGGTTTCATTAGCCTTAACTTTATAAATTTTCCACACTAGGCAGCTATCTAGTTAACATATGGACCATACAATAGATTATCCCAATGTGAATATGCTGTAAGCCACTCAAGGGATTTAACTGCTGTGATCAATCACAAGAGCATTTGCTCTGGGGCCATGTGTTATTATTTATAATATATACTGTTTATACTTCATAAAATTCTCTTATCACTCTTTATTTCATAAAATCAATTTATTGAAAGAAAGAGCCAAAAGATTTATCATTTTCATATTAAAATATCTTACTTCACCTGCCAGAAGTAGCCAAATCGATTTTTAACGTCTGTTAATGATTTAACTCTCCCTTTTTACTGACGTCAGTAAAAGGGTGTTACCACTCCCAGTCTTCAGTGAAAGGGTATTTTCAGTTTACAGAAAAATATACTGCTTTCCTCTGCATTTATAAATGCATAATGTACACTACACTTTAATTTCTTACCAGTGAAATGTTGAAAACTTAGGTAGAGCCTAGATAATAGGATAATTGGATGCTCTGAATATGGTGGATATTCAAGAGGGAGTATCAAGAGGGCATGTAAAGACTTTTTTTTTAATTACTAAAATTTTATATTTACTATTCTTCTGTTTATTATGAATAAATAATTTAAGAGAGCACTTCATTTTGCTTTTTTAATCGACCTTCTTGTTGCAATTCAGAGATATTTAGACTGAATACTGATTCAGTTAAGCCCCAATAAGTGTGTGCACATGCATTTTTAGAGAGAAAATGTGTTTCACAAAGAATTAAGTCACTGATTTAATAGACGCTCTTTTATGCATCATGATATATAACATAACACAGATACTCTTTCTTCACTTCATAGCAAAAAACATTTTCTAGAAGTGATTACTAGTATCATGTTCTGTGTAAGGGTGTTGTGAATTTCACCCTTAAATGTGATTCTGTAATGGGTTTTCCTTGTTCAAGTGAATTTTCCGCTCTTATTAAAAGGTTGCTGTAACTGCCTAGATTGGATTATAAGGAGATCAGAAATTATTTTCTATGTAAGATCTTACAGTGTAAAGAAATTCATCTTTGTTTACATGTTTTTCATAAAAATGGGTTGGTCAGAGGTTCCTATCTAACATATTTTCAGTTGTTACCTAATGTGTCTCTGTCAAAACATTTTATATAAATTTTAGAATTTTAGTTTACTGGGACTTTTGTTTTGAAGATTTTTCACGTCCAGGATGGTTCTCCTGTTTCACGGTAATAAAAAGAGCACCCATTACAGAGTAGCCAGAGGGATGAGAAAGATATGTACAGCAAAGAGTTTGACTCTTGCCCCTGCACTTCATTTGTATGCTGTCACTTACAATTGCTATTGCAAAATCTTATGGTATGTTTTTTTGTTGCTGAAGAAGGAAACTATGATGAAAAGGTCATTAATTTTGGTTGATTCTCCAACAGGGCAAGTACTTTTTAAAGGCTCCCCACTCTGTCAGAGGCATGTGGGTTTATGCACTTTCTGCAACACATGAATTGTTTTCTGAAAGTATCTCTTTTAATTTCAGTATGTGGTAATCCTAGGATTACTTCCTTCTTAATTTAGCATGTATAGATTAACTTCTGGCATCTTTGTGATTAACCACTCTAAAACTGTTGCCCAGTGGCATCTTGGGTGGCTGCACTCTGGTGTAGTGGGCACTGAGCTGCTTTGTAAGTATCACAGGAATCCAAATCTGGCTAGTTATTCAAGTCTCAACTTGCTGTGTTTAAATTTCAAATAAGCATTTGGTTTTGGTTTTTTTTTTCTGATGGAGGAAAAAAGGTATTCTAAAATTTTTGAACGAACTTGTCATGAGCTATAATCATGAATATATTGTAGCTGTTGTCTTAGTTCCTCAGAAGGGAAAAGCTCTTAACTCACTCTGTTTAAAGTCTCAAATCAGATTCAGTAATTAAAAAAAAATTGGTATGTCTAAATTCTGGATAGTATTCAGTTCTCGTGCTTATTTAAAGTCATGTTTTAACCTGTTAAAATTATATTATCAAAAACATTATTTTTAAAGGTCTGTCTGAAGAGCCTAGTCTTTTGACTACTTTGCTCTGGGCAAAAGTGAAATGTTGCATTCTTCTTCAAATCCACTTGCTATGACTTGAACTGTGTAAGCAGTTATTGGTCAAGATAATCCTGATATGTCAAATTCCTTTTATTAAAACAATACTTATATTAAAATTAAGTACAGGAGGACTTCTTCCTTTTCTTCCCTTTCCTTCCCCTCTCCCCTGTCTGAGAAGATCACTTTCCAAGCAGAAGGAATGTGTTGGTGTTATCTTAAGGAGACTGACCTCTTCAGTCGTCCCTTTAAACACATGGATACCTGTGTTGATGGTTATATTAATTTTTAACCTCAGGAGAAGACTATTTTTATTTTCTTGAGGTCCGTCTGATACCAGGTTAGTAATAGCAGATGTAGTTTGTTGCCTACCTTAACAATGGTATGGACAGCTGTAGCCATGTAGGTGCATTTTACTCTGATAGAAACCACATTCCATGGGCTGAGTGTGTGACTGAGCTTGCCTGTGCTGAGATTATTAGCCATGGTAGGAACTTATTTATACCAGAGGGAAAAAAATTCCAAGGACAGTAGCTGTTCATAAAAACACTGTAGACCATGTCTGAGAGATTCTGTGCTTGGTAGGAAGCACCAAAAGGTAATTGGGAGCCTTTAAATGTGGAAATAGGTATGAAAGAGTTACGAATATATTTTCCTCTTCATTGGCAAGTCAAGTAACTCTGGCAGGAAGTAAAGGGTGAGAGAAGATTGGTAAAGGCAAGTCACAGGCAGTTTAAATAATTATCAGTCTTTTCCAGTGCTTTGCAGGGCACAATAAATTGCAGCAACTTCAGCTACTGGGTAGTTCAGCGTTACTGGCTGAAGAGCCATTTCACAAGAGCCATAAGACACTCGGTAGTCAGTTAGCTGTCACCTGATAGGAATGAAAGTGTAGTTCCCTGAGATTTTTCCCTTGAGTAGGCTAGGTCTGTCAAATCTCTTCTCTAAAAAGCCTGTCTATTGCTGATGACAGTATTTTGGATTTATGTGGAATAGTGACTTCACACTGGCATGACAAATATCCCTTCTGGTGATGAATGTATGGTTCAGTCAAATTAAATGCTAAAATTTCCTTATCCCTTGGGATTCATACAGCTACCTTTTGACTACATAGCTAACAGCCATTTTTCATCAAGAAGTGGGATTGCCCATACAGTGCAATGTAATTAATATCACTCCAGAAAACTAATTTCAAAGGTGTAAATAGGTGGAGAAAAACTGAAATTATGCCTGGGGGCCAAGTGAAGTACCATTGAGAGTCTTGGCTAGCAATGTAGCAACCTCTCTGTTTGTTTGCCTAACTGGTATAAATATCTTTTCAGAGCTGTAGCAGAACTGACAGCAGGAAGCATAGCATCATGGAAAATATGTAGAGAAAAAGGACTTGGTTTAATCATTGACACAGATTGAAGAATGCATTATTGACATTAGATCATAGTAAAAAGCATGAACTGAAACAAATTGTTTGAGAAATATTTGACCTACAATAAGTTATGTACGTAAAATGGCTTTCATAAAAGACAAATGGATGTGAGGAACTTTATATTGTTCTAAAATAATCTTTTTTGGCAAAATAAAATAAAACCAAAGGACTGATAATAAAAACTGACAAACTGATTCAAATCAGAACCATTTCCTCAGATTTCTGCTAGCAGAAAAACTGAGAAAACTCTGAGAAAAAGTCTGAATGGACTTCCATGTAATCTACTGAACTGGGCCTATAAAACAGACTGACTTATGTTACTCTGATTTTTCAATTTAGTACTTGATTTGAAGTTCCTAATATATGAAGCACAACTAGTACTGACTGCTGATAGTAGAAAAACAGTTCACATGTCCTAGCCTTCTGAGGCATTTAAGGTGTACTGTGTGTTGCACTTCAAATTAACAGAACATGTAATCTCCATCAGCAAAAGGGAGGCAAGCCAGTACAAGCAAGAGTCAGAAAGTTAAGAATGCAGCAGAAAAGTGATAATACATATCATGTTTTCTTACATCCTGTAATTAACTATTTGTTGCAATATTTTGACAGGGGTTACAAGTATCCTTGTCCACTCCTGCATGCATGTCATTTGTTGAAAATGGACACACAAGTTAAATTGAGCACAGATTTTTTTTTTTTTCTTTTTGGTAGATCATTTATAACATCTATGTGCACAACACAACCACAAAATAGCAGTGTAAAAGTGTCATTTACTCAGGGATTGGATATGAGGAAGCCCAACTGTTTCAAAGATCTGAGTGGAATTTGACATCCAGTGTAAGTTCTGTAACAACCTACCTCACACACTGCAATTAATATCCCACACAATCAATTGGATTAATCAGAATAGGCTTGGGGTACATGTATAATACAAAAAAAATTCAAAAGTGTTAAAAATATTAAAGAGATCAAAATTTTATTTTCATAGGCCAAAATTTTTAACTAAGAATTGGTAAGTTCTGGGAACATACGTGAACGTGTGTATTTTCCAAAACAATTTTTTGGTTAGGTTAGGCACTTTAAAGCAATACAGATAGGACTCTGAATCATTTATACCGTAACAATATCTTTTTCGCGCTAATCCCAGGGTTTTTCTGCTTCAGAAATTCATTGGTTATTCCATTTAATTATGCCAAAGTCCTTCTCAGTCCAACATTTCCTTAACTTTTCCTCATATTACACCCATCTTGTCCCATTCAGAGCAGTAGCTAATCAAAAATGGTGTGGCAAAATGCTTACTGGCAATGGTAAGGTGTGACTATTTTGCCTTCTCTAGCATAATTTAGCAGAGTCATAAATGCCCCACTAATTAAAAAAAAAAAAAAAAAAAGATTATTTCCTTTAGGCTGGGATGACTGCATTCTTAATTAAACTTCTTTGCCTTTCAGATGCAGAGAAAAGTTCATTTGTAAAGGAAGGCAGTTTGCTTAACTCTGAACTATAGATAGAGAGGTTTCCAGCACACTGCTGCATTCTACAATTGCTTTTAGTTCCTAGCTAGTATTAAAGGTTATGGTGTGGCAGAGGATTTGTCCCAATTAGGTCAGAGTACAACTCAAACCCAGACATTTAAACAAGAATGTGTATCGTAAGGATACTAGTCTGCCGAAAGCAAACTCTTAATTTCTCTTAACTGTCCACATCTTATAGAGATCTGATCTCTGTTCTGTATGATGTGAGTATTCTGCTGCAGTTTTTAAGCTCTAAATGTCACCAAGGGCTTGTCAAATCCTGACCCTTATTCAAAATTAAAAATGCTGGAGTTCATTTAGGGCAATATATGGGACAAATCCCAAGGTGATGTGACATCTTGTTTTTTTCGATACATGTGTTTTCCTTTCCTTTTGGTTTTTCTGCACCTTTTAATTTTCATCAAGATAAGTCTCCAGCTATAGACTTAACACACTATTAAGTTTACAACCCAGGAACACTGTAGGCTTTGCACACTAAAGTTTTTGTAAGTAAAACTCTACCAACTATGTGAAAAATTACTTTGATTTGCTTTTCACTTTTTTTATAGACAAAAATAATAGTTTGCAAAATAATTTATAGGTATAGAATAAGCAGTATGAGAAGTACCTGGGGACTGGTATGACATTTCTGAGACCAAGTTATTAGATAGTCAGATGGGAGTGGATATTTTGGCAATATATTCTTCCCTGTTCCCTTTGTCCTCCTTCCTTTTACAGATACAGGTATCTGGAGTGTGCTATCTGTTAAATGCTGTAGGAAGGAGCATGCATCCTATGAATTCAGCATTCTTTCAGACCTTGACTTTGATAACATATACAGAAAATGTATATATATTCTCCACAATGACATAGTTTGGAGCAAAGACAGATAGTTTATGAAAGCATTACAAGCCTGATAAATTAGCTGGTTTGTGTTTGTGGGTTTTTTGCTAAGTTAGTGACAGGTTGTATGCTATGTTTGACAAATTTCATGGACTAAAACTTGAGACTTGTTTAAAATATCAGCTGAAAAGGGGTTTTGCTTGATTACCCATGTGGATCCTGAAAATTGCAAAGAATGGCTAATCTAGAAATGAGGGAATGCAGTATGAAACAGATGCTGCAAAGATTTTTCTTTAAAAGATAAGTAGTAATAACTGTTATTTTTAAAAGAAGAGCTGTGGCTTTACAGTTTTTTGTTTCTTTGTTTGCTTGCTGTTGTTTTGTTTGGGGTTTTTTAAGGTCTTGCTTCATTAATTATTTTATTTCTTCTTATTCAGTCTTGTGACTGGTGACATTAGTATCAACATCTAATCATTATGTGCTAATAAATCAGTTATATTCACTCCTTAAAATAACATTGGTCCTTTGTGAAAGAGAACAAAAAGATGAAACCTGTGGCAAACAGAAGATATATTTTCATGACAATTTTTTTTTTAAAAAGCAGTTCCTGTTTCTTACTCTTTTCCTGTTCTTTTACAATTTTAAACTATATCACACACACTATCTGTTAATTAGGATACAATATTAAAGTGATTCAAGAATAATCTTTAGCTTTCTATACTACCAGGAGAATCACAAGTGATAGAGTTTTAGAAAAGTTAACTCTTTTTTCATAACAGTATGCATTGTATTCAGAACAGCATCTTTTACTTCCAGGGAAGCTGGAAATTTTGACTAAACAGTAGCCTAATTTTGTCCATTCTCAACCAGTTTTGTAGCACTGGAGCTTGCAGTATAATTTGTAGCAAGCTATGAAGCTGACATTTGCTCCCAAGACACAGGAGGGAATTTGGAGATGAGTAAAATGTCTAACCACTTCTTCCCTGGTGATGCTCACTAAATCAAGAAGTGGGAGGAATATACTGTATTTGATGTTACACTGTTTTGTACCATTTGAGAGCATTGCTTTCATATTCTGTCTTAAAACTGATCTGTATATATTTAAGCAAAATGGATCAAAATTACAGAGGGAAAGAATAAAACTGACGAGATCATAGTAGGTAGGATGGCAGAGAATCATCATTTACACATGTTCTGGTTTTTATATCCCAATAACTAGATTACATTCAAAAGGAAAAAAATAATGTAGGACAGGTTAAAAAGTGATTAATTTCACTAGTGCCAACAAATACAGTCAGTCTCTGAACAAGCATTTAGTTTTAAAGATAGAGCACAGCTCAGATCTGTTTCATAGTTAACCATGTACAGCTGGTTCTCTGCAACTAGTAAGAGCAGGGCTTAATAACTATTCATCTGTTAGTAAGAAATGGGTTCTCCAGATTCTAAATCTGTCTCTCCAAAATTTATGCATTTATTGTGTCTTTCAAGTTAGCTAAACATAAATTTAAAATTATAGATGAGATTTCAACTTTTTTTTGAGAAGGTTAATGTAAAAGTAGGTAAGTAGTGTCATGGTTTGACACTGGCCCAATGCCAGTGCCCCCATGAAAATATATTTTCTTTAACTAACTGCTGTGAGATGCGACCAGGAACAGAGCAGAGCAGGCCCAAGCTTAGAAAGAGAGGGAAAAGAAAAACTTTATTAAATGACAAACTAAAATCAGAAACACACAGGAAACAGAATGAAAACCTTCCAAACATTCTTCCTCCTCCCACTTCATTTTCACCAAACAACAGTGAGACAAAATCTTGGTAACCTGATTTAGTTACTACCACTCAGATAATTAATTCTCAGTCTATAAGGGGAGAGAGGAGTCTCTGTTGTACCATAGTCCCATGAAACAGGGTTGAAACCTCCCATGTTTCCTTGTCACACATGGCACCGCCCGGAGAAACTCTGCCATTGTGACATCCTCCTTCCATGTACAGTGCTCTCACCACTGTCCATGGACCGAAACTGCTCAGGGCTCTTCAAGGATGCTTTGCCAAGTGCCAAAAATGAACCATGTCTCATTTTTGGGACAACAATCCCCCCCATTTTCTCATCCCCTGGGGCCAAGTGTCTCAAGAACAGAGCTCTTCTTCTCCCTGAAGACAGAAGGCACCACCACACCCTCTTCATCTTCCTCTGTTCACTCCTTTATATGGTGTCATTACTGCAGGTCACTCTCTTGGCTCAAGCCATCACATCCCCCTAAATGCAGTCTCACGTATTACAGGTCACTTGGTTCAGTCTATGGCTATACAAGAAAAGTCCAGCCAAAAGACACTCCATCATCTCCTCTCACTTCGGCTTCTCCACATTTTCTTCTTAACATCTCAGGTCCCAGACTGTCTCTCTTCACTCAAACCACCAGCCAGGAGGACTAATGTTTCATAAAGTTTCCTTCACCCAGGAAATGGTTAAAAGTCCAAGCTCCTCTGCCCTCAGGAGACTGAAATCTCATGGCAGCGACTCCCACACTGGGCACCTTCCCCCTGCCGCCTCCTCTGCCGGCACAGGCTCTCTGTCTCTCGTTCTCTTGCTCTCTCTCTCTCTGTCTCTTCCTCTGGCGGGGCGGGGGAGACAAAGAAAACCCCATCTCAATGTCTCTCCACCCCTTCGTCCTGCAGGAGCTGGCCCGGTTCCATTCCCTTCCACCCTCTCTGTCTCTCCGGGGCTCCGGCCTACCTCAGCCTGGGCCTCCATGGCTCCCCCTCCGCCACCCAGCCTGTGGCCGGGCAGAGGAGATGTGCACTCTCTGCCAGACTGGGACCAAAGAGAGAGAACTCTGGGAATGCTCTGCTTTTAACCCCCTGTGTTCTCAGAGGTGATCCATGTCTTCAGTGGTCACACCAGGTGTCAATATTCAAATCTGACCACTGATTGGCTCAACTAAACTTCCCAAAAAACTCACTTCCTCTCAAACGGACACAAGGAGGAAAAAATCTCAAAAGATTATTGAAAAAGAAAATTTGCTCCTTTTTGAATTTTTCAAGACTAATTTAAAATTTTCTTTTAGAAAGAGCTTAATGAGTGTCTAAATGAGCTATTTCAGATTTAAAGTCCTAGTAGTTTATGGGCTATCTTTAATAAAGGAATATAGGGGAATGGCAGCTTTAACACTGGCATTTGAAAAAAACATGCCATAACTGCACATAAGAAATCCAGTCCCTACATTATTATAAATTATTGTTCCATTACTCAGCAGAATGGTTGACACTTCCATCACCTCTGACTAGGTGATGATCTCTGGAGAGATCCCAATGATGAAGAGCAAAATTTATTAATTCGAGAATTGAGATGAAGTTCACTAATTCATAATCTATCAATCTCAATTTTAAGAAAATTTTTTTCCTTCCACCTGTGCATATTTTAGAAATTACCACTTGTATCTGCATCCTTTAATGGCTCCTGTATCCAAATATAAATAATGCAGAAAATAATGTCTACATTATTTTCTTGTATTTATACACACAAAGTATGAGAGAAATTTGATAGATTTATATTACATATAAAAACTGATACTGTAATTTTTTATAGTTTTCATCTCCAGTGAAGCAACCATTTATATAAATATAAATATACTGTCTTATATAAATTTCCTACCTTCTAAATACTACTATTAGAACAGATAAAAAGAAATAACACTTTACAATTAATTCATTTTGCTGCACTTGTTTTAGTGTGTCCATTTAAAGCACTAAAAACCACATTATTTTATCTATTTTTTCTTTGAACTGTGACATACTTGTGCTTGAACAGCTGTAGTACTTTGTGAACAAAATGCTATCTTAAAATACCTTTTTTATTTTTCTGATGTTAGGCATTTAAGAAAATCCAGTAGAATATGTGACATCCTTGTTATAACTTACTGTGAGAAAATAATGTATTTCTAATTTAGCATTATAGATACTGAAGCAGTGCTCAGGTGACACTTTACACATGACCTGTTTTAAAGAGAAAAACCTCATCAAATCTGAAGAATACAGTGAAAGTTAATAGCTCTTTCCCCCTGCCACTGCCTCCCCCAAGCCCCAGTTTTTGCTTTACTGGACTTTGTGTCCATATTCCAGACCTTTTCCTTGAGGTAAATATGGAAGTCTAAAATTATTAACTGCTTCACTAGGATGCCCAGCATATCAATATCTCAGCAGAAGTTTTGTGAAAGCATTTACCTGAGAAATAGTCTTTCAACAAGACAAATTGGACCAGGAGGAACAAGAGGACTGCATATTGCTGTTTTGAGAGGAACAACGTAGCTCATCACAAAAGCTGGATGTCCAACTTCACTGAGGCAGGAGGAAGTTGGCAGCCTTTGAAATAACTTGCAAATATGGTGATGTGCTGGAAATAGACTGGTACGCACTGTTTGGGAATGGGTCTTACCTTAAAACTGCTAAAAGGCTAACATCTTTGTCTGCAGAGTTGCCTGACGTTGAGAATCAATGCCCATCTCTCTTGGGTAGGAAATGGCCCCTCGAAGTGCCAGGTCCCTTCTCTTCCTGCTGTTGGGAATGGGTGATAGTCTGGGAAGGTCAGACTGTAAGTGTGCAGGAAAGATTAAGCTAAAGCAATCTCCTGGTAACATTGCTACTGACAGAATTATAGTGTTCAATGATACAAAAAAACAAACTACGTGTATCATAAAATTTGCCAACAAATGTAGGTGTTTCACAGGAAGCACTAGAGTAGGTGTGTTTCTAATCTGTAAAGGTATCATTAAAGGACAGTGCCCAGATGGCAAGATATAATCTTGATCACTAGGTGGATTTACTGCAAATGCTCTGCTTGCAATATATAGCTAGTACCACCACATGAAACAAGTTGTAGTTTCCTTTCTACTTGTAAGTAATTCTGTATTTGCTTACTGTTCTGTCACAGGCTCTTTCTATCTGGTATGCCAATTATACCTGTAAACATTTATGCTTAAGCCTATAAGCCGCAGAAAAATATTTTAAGCTTTTAAACCACAGGGAAATACTTTAAGTAGAACTTGTTTTCTTTGGTTTTAGATGAGGATTTTTGTATTCTATTTCTGCAAGTGTCTGTAATAGTAATACTTTGAGACCTTTGAATGACCTCTGGCTTCTCGCTTGTTCAGTGTAAAGTTTGGGTTTGTTTTTTTGGTTCCATGGCTGGACAAATGAAACCAAGACATGATTAAAAAAGACAGTTCTGACCACAGAGAAATCAAACGGATGTAAGAATTTTTCTAGTTTTAGTTTTACCTGTGCTACCACAGCAATGTCCAAAGAGTCTGCCACTGATGCTGCTCAGCAGATGCAACTCTCCTGTAGCTTCCACAGGGTTTAGTTACCTTTTCTTTTAATTTTTCATTTGCAAAGATGGGTCTTAACAAGGTCCTTCTTAAGGACCTGTAATCTTATAATGAAGAGCAAGTTTAATCTGAAATATTTTTAATGCAGTGCTGAAATACATCTCTCACACATGCTGTGAGACATCAAAGGTCACGTGGTATATTTGAAACTGAGAATCCCATCAGATCTTTTACCAGACCTCTACTAAAACTTTTATTTTCAAGGATCTAACTACACTGATGCCCAATCTTCATTCCCTGTGGCCAGCTTTTCAGTTACCTCCTGAAGTGCTGAACTATAAACCAGCCAAAACTGATAAATTTTTAAGGAAGAATAATGTTGTGGATAAATAGATTATGCACAGATGTGAAGCATTTTTCAAGGCTGCTGCTGTTGCTCACCTATGCAGTACAAAGCAAAGCGTTCAGATACCTCATATTCCTTTCACATACATAATGATCTCTGTAAGGTAGAGAAATCTTTCTGAGCCCTCATCATTGCTGTCCCATGTTAAAGTTTTTGAAGTCAGATGGATAAAGAACCCGAAGGTCTTCTGTTACCATGAAGTTCCCCTGTAAAAGGTGCCCATGAGCCCTGAAGAATTAATTTTACCTATTCATATACACCTGCCATCCCCTATGTATATTTCAACAGTTGGCCAGAGACTTGTTTCTTGGTCTTGGTTTAGTTATAGCTTCCAAGCATACTTTCCAAAAGGTTCTATTAACAATAAAACACAGAAATCTTCCTTCTTCAAGCAAAGTTTTTGAAAATCAATTTAAAGTTCTGGAAAGTTTTAATATTATTTCAAATTTGTTCCACTCTAAACAGTTCCTGGATTTGAGAAAACTGATTCTGGAGTGAAGGTGAGAGTGTGCATATGTGGCAATTAAAAACTAACTCAGTAACTTACATGCTGGAAAGCATTTCAGTATTAGTTCCACTGTTTTGATACTCAGAGTTGAGTCTCCACCTGATTTCCTGAGTAGGAAAACCTAGTTCATTACTGAAAACAAGTAGGACCTGAGGATTCGAACTTCCCTGTGAATCAATGGGTTCTCTTACACCCACTCTTTTTTTACCAAAGCAGTGCTTTGAGAAGTGCCTCCAATTTAGTATCTTGCCTCTGCAAGGTTTTCTTCTTTCTATTGCACAAGATAGTGATCTGGAAAGGTTATATTTAAACAGTTTATTATTGCTGTCCACAGCTACTCTCATCATATTCAGTTCTTTCCAGTTAAGAAGGAATTTAAATTCTTCTGTGTGTTTATCAACAGCAATACACCTCCTAAAGATGCTTCACCATTTTTGTGGTAGCATCATCCACAGCAACATGAGAGTGAAGTGGATTATGTTAATTCATGTCGACAGTGACTTTCGTTCTATTTATATTCTACTTTGTTTGCTTATAATTTGAGGAAAATGTGTGAAATGTGCTTGTGATCAGGGATATTAGCAGATTTCAATCTTTATATTTTATAAATAATACCTCTTCTTGTAATAGTCACAGATTTTCTAAGACCTTGCTGATGTTCTGATTTTGTCACAGATGTTGAGGCAAATTATAGACAAAGTTGCTTCTGCAGTTCTCAATGTAATAAATTAAGCACAGAACCTGTGAATAAGTATGTAGTCTAACTAAAGACTTCATCTTAAGGAATTCTTACAAGGTCACAGGTTGACAGTGCATCAACAACTCTAAGTTTTGTGCAATCAGATTTCTGAATTTGGGAGACTGTGGTCAGAAGTAGTCTGTGCTGGGTCTTAGCTTATGACCAGAGACTTTCCCAGGCTAAGTAGAGAGGTTGGCCTTTTGGTTTTATAAAGTTTTCAGGAGAACAATGGCCAAAAATCTATCTTACAACTGTAAAATACAGTTCTATTTTGAAATACTTCATTTTTTCAGTACATTCCACCAGAATTTAAATATCTTGATTTTATTTCTGAATAATTGCCAAAAAGGTAGAGAATGTGGTCAAACCCAATGTAAATACCAATGCCATCTAAAAATAACATTTATAAGAAGTGCAGAAAGGGTGGAAAGAAATAAGCTGTCATTTTCAAGTGTTAATGCAGAGTTGAGCTAATCCTTTAATGCTGTGGTGATACAACAGTAAATAATGCGTGTGACAGCATCTAGCAATAAGTTGATAGACCTTTAACTAACTTAACTCTTGTTTCATTACATTCTTGTTTCATTGCCATCCCATGGCTGAAGTTCCACTGTGCACACTGTATGTGCACACCGGCCCTATATTTCATGTGTTATTTAAGCAAAGTGTGGAGAGCTGGGGCAGGCTGTGTTGTTAAAGCAAATAGGTGTCACTTTGTGTAACTGGTAGATTAAATTGAGAAATTGGCTGAAAACCTGTTCAGGTTTCTTTGCAGCAGATGTTGATAAACAGAGAAATGGTATTAATGGCCACTCCTTAGCCTGATAAGCTGTGGACTTCCTTGATTGCCAGCCAGGAGGCTACAAAGGAAAATGCAGCATTCAAGTATTTCAGAAGCAGACTTTTTGAGAACATAAGCAACAGGTTGTTTCAAATCTTAGAGCCTTGATTTTCATTTTCTTGTAAATATTTTATGACAATTCCCTAACAATTTGAGAGAGAGTAGTTTTCAGTCAGGTTGCCATCTCACTAGGACATAAGAATCTAGAGACTGGTGAAAACAGCAATCCATCAAACCCAAGTTTTGATTTCTAACTTCAGAAAATAGTGGAAACCAAGTGATTTTATGCACAAATGCAAGGATTTTAGCACTTTGTGCCAATGGATCTCCATGTCCCTTAGTGACAAATTATTTTATGCGTATGATTAATATTCTTTCTATCTGTCTGTGTGTTTGACATTTACAGTACCTCTGCAGTGGTGGTAGCAGCAATTTTAAAGGTAAAATAAAAGCAGAATACATACATACGTACATACAAACATACACGCACACGTATGTGTGTGTGTGTATATATATATATATATATATATGTACATTTGTTTCTTGGGATTAGATGATGGCTGTGGCCTATGTTCCGTGTATAATTTCCTTGAAAGCTTTTAGACTTTTTTAGATGCTCAGGTCTGCAGTCAGCCTCCCTGCCTCACACTCTTAATCAACCAGCAAAGGGAGCACCCCCCAAACTTGAAATCACAGAGCAGTTTACAAATAGCTTCCACAAACACAGGAACAAAAAACCCCATGAAAGGTACAGAGGGCCATACATAGTAAGTAATGTGTTGATAATTTACAGTTTTTTTCCTGCATGAGGTTTTTAAAGAAAATCAGGGACATTTACAGGAATTAAAGGCTAAGGACTATATTCTTCTCCTACACAGCTACAAATAGCAGCAGAGTTTGATCTCCCATTGCAATTGATTATCTTAGGGCTTCTTTCTTGCTCTGCCTGCAATGTTGGAGTGTGGGAATGGTATGTGACAATAATGGCAGAGATGGATGAGGCCTGTAAAATGAGAAAATTGAGAGACGGTAAAGAAATTATCAATCTAAGTCATTAAGGATTTTTAATAACAGAATCACATAATGATAGGGCTTTGGAGGGGACCTCTGAAGATCATCTAGTCCATCACCTTTGCTAAAGCAGATCCACTGACAGCAGGTTGCATAGAATCATGTCCAGGTGAGTTTTGAATATTGGCAGAGAAGAAGATTCTAGAATGTCTCTGGGCAGCCTGTTCCAGTGCTCTGTTGCCCTTCCAGTATAGAAGTTTTCCTGATGTTCAGAAGAAAGTTCCTGTGTTTTCATTTGTGACCATTGCCCATTGTCCTGTCCCTGGGTACCACTGAAAAGAGTTTGGTCTCCACAGATTCTTGATTATAGGAAAAACAGAGGGGAATTTGAAACTTAATAATTAAAAAAAACCCTAACCTTTAAAAAAAGAAATCTTTATGGAGTTCTATGGCTCCTGCCTTATATGCCATTAGGTTATTTCTCTGTTATTACATTATAAAGCCCTTCAGCTGTAGTCATACCCACAGAAATTTGTGCCTAATCTAGAGGGATAGTATGAAATTTATATTAGCATGTTTTTGTCTGCACAGGTCAGAGTGGAGTACTGGCAAGATACCAGGTGTGGTGTGGCAGTCTTGCTGTCATTGGTAGTAGAGATCTAGGCTGGGCTAGGCAGTAAGTTCAAAGTAAGAAGTTTTACAGTAGAACTGGTGGGCAGTTCTATTTTTTTTTTGGGCAAAAATATGCAGAAATGGTATTTACATATACCTTTGTCAGCATTTTTAGAAGTGCTTTGAAGTTCCAAAAAGTGAAGCTACAGTTAACATAGCAACTTCTGTTTGAGTAGCTGTCCTGTGTATAGAAATGCTTTCTGTGGACTCAAGATGTTTCACATGTGTGGAACCATACATGATCATACATGGTTCTGAAGTTTCGTATTTTAAGAAAGAACAAGTGAAATGCATAGAGCTAAAGACTGTAGTGTGATCTTTTATATATATGAATATGTAAAGATTGGGAAATATAATTAAGATTGCTGGGATCTTAGGTATGTTACATATCTGACTCTTGAAAGATTGGTAGCACAGTGTTAATGTTTGTTTTATGTTGTATTTTTCACATGGGATAGATGGATTATTGGTAGTCTCCATGCAGCCTTCCAAGGAAGAAAACCAGAATGAAGTCATAGTTTAAAGAAATTATAATGACCTCTGTGCAAGGCATTTGGAGAAGAAGGAAGAATTACATCATCTGCTGGTGATAATGAAGCATAAGTGAAAAAAATTATTATTATTTACAGTATTAGAATATCTTAGAAAATATCTCTGATAATGCTGATATTTTTAAAATTTATTTGCATATGTTCCCTTAATGACCTCAAGGGCAGAATAGACATAAATATTCAAAGCTTTGAAATTTTTATTCTGCTTTGTATAAGAAAAAGACGTCATCTCTCCGCTCTGTGGAGAGCAATATCTGTTTAACAGTGTGTAGTCATGATACTGCAAACATGGTGATCAGTCTTTTTTAGAATATTGACGTTTTGGTTGCATTTTGGAATTTTTTAAGCTTCCCCAAGTGGAAGTGTGTGAATGGGAGATTCTCATCTTTCATTTGGAAAAAAAATTATTTTAAGTTGTTCTGATTGTGGAGAAAATACCAAATATGTGAATTTCAGTGACAAAGGTGAGGAAAAAAGAAAGAATATAATGTTAGTTTTGCATCAACACTCCTAGAGACATGAAATTCATTTTGGAATACTTGGGGTGAACAATATTGGGATACAGTTTGTTGTATCTACTTACATTAGAATTTGAACAGGATATTTCTGCTAACATTGACTTCTGCATGAAGCTTTACAGACCTGTCTATGTGTAAAATACGTGGGCAGATCTCTGGTACATTTCATAGCCATGCACAAAATTCAAATAAAAGATCAGATAATGTTGAAGGGATTTTGCATGAAATAGAATTTCACGTAAGATGCCTGGAACCGCCAGCTTGGTGGACATCTAGAACCTGTATTATAGAGTCTTTCTAAAAACTTTATGGCTATTCCTACTTAGTTAGCTAGAATGAAGCTGGAATGACTGACTATTAATCCTGGAACAATGTTTTCATCTTCTGGAGGCACAGCTCCAGGCAGAGAGTTACCTCTTGCTGTTAAAAATATAGGTTGTCCAAGACAATTCCTTCTCATCAACACTTCCTCTTCTTTCTCCATGAGTTCTGTAGCAACTGAGAGAGGTAAAGCCAGACTACTTTAATAGATTTTGAACTTACTTAGGTAAAATCCTTCAGAAGCCTGTCAAACAGACTTACAGTTATGCTGATAGACAAAGCCTTTTAGCTCTCGAGTGCAGCCATGAGGTAACAATGATGTAAAGCATGATTGAGTGTGCTCAGATGTTTCTGTGTATGGTGAATTATCTTCCATATTATAAGCATTGTAGAGTTCAGTGGCATGGCTCAGCCAGGGAGCTCATTTCTGAGCTGATGTTTTAGTTTTGTTTCTGCCTGGCTTGCAGGAAAGAAAACATGACCTTTGCTTCTGACTGTTTTTTCCAGATGCTTTTCACCAGAAAGCACCATGTGTTTCCATTTTGGGTGGTCATGTTTATAATTGCTTGGGAATTTTTGAACAGTACTTTTTGTTTTTTTATTTTTTCTAGTGAGAAGATATACATTTATCAAAACTGAAATAAGTAAAATTCAGTGTTTATAGATTTCCAATCAAGTTCTAAGCATTTTTCAAAATTTTTGGAACAAATATGATTGTTCTATTTTATAACAATCTTTTGCTTTGAACTCTCAGTTACTTATGAAAAATTAACAAAATTTAACTATTTTGAAGTTAAAGTAATGAAAAATTATAAACTCAAACCTATTTTTAACAGATGTTCAGCTCTGTTACATAGGTAAACAAATTAGGAAATTCAAATAGAGTTATAAAATAATAATGCATATTCTTCAGTAATTTCCAATCGACCAGGCTTCCGTTTATGGGTATCAGATGTTATGAGTTTGTTTGTCAATTCAGAGAGCGTTCTACTTTGAAACTTAAGTAGGTATTTATAACTGAATTTAAGCAATCTATGTTTATTTCACTTACTAAGCTAAGTTTCTGAGGCAAAATATCACGGGGCAAAATAGTTCCTTAATTAATTGTGCAATATGTTCTGAATCTTTCAATTTGTACACCTGTTTTGGAATACAGATGTCAAAACTGAGTTAAGCAGTCTCATTGGTGCCTTGAATGTATGATATTGCAACAAATATTTCTAAACTGTTGAGGCATCCTCTGTCAGGAGAAGGTGGATTTAGTATGTCTAGTACATTTAAAATGGAAAGTAGCATGCATGTATGCAAATATCTTTGCTAATAATTCTCAAGTGACACTGATGGTAACAAAATCACATATATAGGATCTCTTAACTAGAGAACAAAATCCTTTCAACTGCTTATGGATATAAAGAGCATTTATCTGGTATGTAAAATACATATGAGTCAGGTAGCATTTAAAAATGATAGCTTTTGTACTTGGCAGACATTCACTGCTGGGAGATGCAGTTTAAATATCAGTAGAAGTTTAAGCTAATACTGAGATGGGATATGTGTTTAGTTTGAATGATGCTGACTGTATACCTTAAATAGTGTTATTGGTCAGTGCAAAATAAAGTTTAAAAATCTGCTAAGAAAAACAGCTTAATTGTGAAGATGATTTATCTCCTAGTCTTTGCTTTTCTGGTATTCCTCCCTGGACAAGACCATAATTCAGTTCTTATGCTAGGATGAAAACTGGGCTTGTGGAAATTTTCTGTCAAATGTGGGCAAGGTTAGAATAAAAAATAATTTTTTAAAAAATTTAAATTGCCATGCTAGTGGGGTATTAGTTAATTATTTTACAGATAATGTGATGTCGTTTGGATTTAACATGAATTCATTGCAATATGAAAATTCTATAGTCATGAGTGTCTTTTCAGTTAAAAGTGAGTAAAGTTCTAGTATGCTGTCTTGAAATACCTGACTCTTAATTCAGCTGACAGGACCTTTCTTGTCCACATGAAAAAAAAATGTATGTTAGTAGATCTAAGAGATACTTAAAAAAAAAGAGAACATGTAATAAAGGAACATGTATAATTAAAAAAGCTTGTATCTGCTGGATGAAGGCTGAGCTTTCATCTGGTTATTGGGTAGTGGCTAAATGCAGCTTTTGACCTGTTCGCTGCCTGGTGGCCAAGCTCAGCTTTACTTCTTCACTCGTCAGTACATATGCAATACTTCTCAGTGCACAGAACACTTTGACCTATAAAATGAGGAATGAGAAATGTTCACAAAGCACCTTGTGCTCTCAGAGTTTGTGACTTTTTAGCATGTAACAGTAGTTAACTTACAATTTTATTTGCGTGAACTGTGAAATATCTGATATTATGAGTCTGGTGCATACCAGATGAGTTTGTTTTATAATTACCTTTGTGGTGGTGGTAAAAATAATCACAGGCCATTCAGGTTGAATTTGCCTCAGCTGAAGCATGATAGACAGGTGTGTAGCTGTGGAAAAGCTACAGCTTGGCACTGTTGCTTTTTCATCAAACTTGAGTACAAAAATAAAAGGGAACCCAAACCAGGAGATGACTGTCAATCCTCCTTTCCCTCCTAGTCTAAATATGGGATGTCTTTGGCGTCACTGTGAACTGTCAGGGAGCTTTTCTGCACAAAGGAAGAATTTGTTCTGCAAGCAAGATATTTTTACTTCAGTTAGGGAACAGCCAAGGGAAATATACAGAAGTTGTCAGTAGAAATCAAGAGTTGAACAGGATGCATGCATAGTGGCTGAATGGTCATTTTATCTTTGGCTCAACTTGCTTGATGTGTTTACAGAAATTAATATGTATTATTAAATTTTTAGACTTTTTTAATAGCTTGCCTCAAGCAAATAGATACTTCAGAATATATAGGCCTTAGTAGTTTAATACATAGTTCTACATGAATACATGAATAATATCCCGAATACTGTTTGTATTTCCTCCATGGTTTAGCTGAAAATCTTCAAGGAGTAACACCTAAATCACTAAGCTTGCTGGCCCAGATTTCATAGCCTAACAGCAGAATCCCTGTCAGTGCATAATTATGGTGTGTGAGTTCCAAGTGAACATTAATAGTATAGGTTGAATGCTACAGGAAATGAGTCTTGGATTTAACTCTTTCACAATGCTTACAATCAGCGATAACCTTGGGAGGACTTCTGTGCAGGAGAGCTGCCTGGCAGGCACCTTTCAGCAAAGTGTGCATGTGTGTGTATGGAAGTACACTGCATGAAAATGGGAACTGCTGATTGAAAATACATTTCTTACTTCAGCTATTAGAGGTGGCATTACAGTGTGTGACCTAAACATTTCAGTTTATCTGAAAGACAGCAGTCAGATTTCCACACATTCACTTGGAAAATTGTCCTTGGAGTAGTAAATTTCTTTTATTTTGCTAAAGAAAAAAACCTTATTCTTACATGATTTGATGTTGATTCCATCATATCTTCAGCAAATGTGATGATTTGTGATAAATGGCTAAGGTGTCATTGGCTAGCCAATTCCAGATAGTGTATCCTGTATAAAAGAAAAAACTGAAGATTGAATTCTTATTTTTTGCAAAAGCAAATTGAAAACTTTTATCTGATAAGGTATGGGTTTGAAACAAACTAAAACATCCAAAGAAATTGTAAATATGTTCTGGAAAGCTTTGCTCTAAAGTGCTTTTCTTTTTCTTTCAAGTTTCAATAGGCTGGTTTTGACCAATCCTGTTTGGATATGTTAAGAGCCATTACAACTTTGCACACAAATATTTTCATGTTTGTACCAGTTCTGTTTTGTAAAAAAAAATTGAAGCTTTGTACTAAAATCAGCCATCTACTCTTACTTGAATTCTTTCCTATTGTGAAGGAGGGTGAGCCAGGAAGAAAGAAAGAAATAATAGACATTTAGGGAAATAATTGGAACAGAATACTGTTAATAATGATACTGTGTCCATATCTTACTGCTTTCATTTTTGTGGCAGTTTTAAAGAATTAGATGGTCACCAAGACTATTTAGAGGAAATGAGAAATACCAGAATTATGCCAGGTACAGGAGGATCTCTCAAAGGAAGGAACTGGAGGAGCTTCCTTTGATCGTAATTCTAACCTCCACTTCAGGTAAAGGAAAGTCAGAATTGTTTTCCCATATCCCACCAACCAGTTGAAGTGTATAATTTCCATAATTTTTCTATCTATAGCACTCCATTATGGAAAACACATTATTTGTATGACCAGATATGTGACTGACAGAAAAAGCAATTTGTAGAATCCTAGAATGTTTTGGGTTGGATGAGACCTTAAATATCACCTAGTTCCAATCCCCTTGCTGTGGGCAGGGAACCTGCTAGACCAGGTAACCCCATCCAGCCTGGTCTTGAAAACTGGTTGATTAGAGTACCGTGCTTATAATGCCAAGATTGCAGGTGCACTCCCTGTAGGGGCCATTCTCCTTAGAGCTGGACTCAATGATCATTGTGAGTCCCTTCCAACTCAGATTATTCTGTGATCCTAAGAGATTCCCACCCAACCTCCAGGGATTGTGAGTCCACAAACTCTCTGGAAAACTTGTTCCAGTGCCTTAACCACTGTCACAGTAAAGAGGTGCTTACTAATATCTAATCTAAACCTAATCTTCTTCAGCTTGAAGTGATTCACCCTTGTCCTATCACTTTATACCTTGTGAAAAGCTCCCTCTTGAGCTGTCTCATAGGCCCCCTTTAGGTAGTACAATTAAGATCAACAATTGAAGCCTTGTCCTTCTTTCTTCTCTAGTTATTCCCAAATCCTGCCAAAATGCCCAGTGAGATCTACATTTGTGCATTTTCAAGCTGGGTATATGTGTAAATTTATGTATTTTTTCCTGAAGTTTATCAAAACCATCTATCTATAAACTTGAGGCAGACCCAAATATAAGTGGATGAAAATCCAGAGAATAGCATATTTCTTCTTCATATGAGGGGTAGCGAGTAATTTTAAACAAAAAATTATAGTGCAAAGTGAGAGAATCTTGTTTTAGGAACTGTTGCTTTAACTGTCTCTAGCACAGAGAAATCAAATGAATTAAAGTCTTAGAGGGCATATAATTCTTAGTGAACCTAAAGAAGTATTTGTTGGCAGAGCATTTGTCTCACTATGGAAAACAGTATTTGCCTTCCATGGCTGGATGATGAGTGTTCTCCAAAAAGGAAAAGGATAAATGACATGTTCACTCATCAGCTTCAGTTCTTTTTATAGTAGAAAAGTTTTCAGGAATTGGATAAGTACTGTAATTAGCAATGCTAGGAGTGTCTAAATTAAAAATATAAAAAATCTGAAAAGAATTTATATTCCATGAGAGAGGAGAAAATTGCCTATGATATTAAAATGTATTTTAGATGCAATTAAACAAGAGCAAAGCTGTATACGAAGTGACAGACTACTCTTAAGAGAGGTCTATAACTAGTAATTACTATATTTGCTTGATTTTTTTGGGACAATAATAAACAATGAAAATCATAAGACAGTTTTGTTCACGCTTAGCTATAATGTGACTCCTACATAAATGTATGAATAATACACAAGTATAGTAAAGAAAAAAGCATACAACAGCATTTCCTAGTCTATCATTTACACATTCTCTGTTTTGAGTAATTTCTTCTGTTTGGCCATCTTTCATGTCTTCTTTGACAGTAAGCATACAAAAAGAGACATTTAAAACACTGACCTATGGAATTTTATGATATATGAAACCCCACAGTGCTTGGAAAAAAAACCAAACCCAAACACTTCTTTCCATTGACAGCTCAAAGAATTTCAACTGATTTGTCCAGAAGTTGCATTTCTTCATGTTGAAATGTATGATAACTGTAAAAGTCAAAAATAAACAATGCTAATATTTCATCTTCATAAAGAAAAATCAAGTTTATGTTGCTTAACTGATCACTTGAATAAGTACAAAGTACTCACCTTTCTACTGAAGTTCTGCCCTTTGCGTCTCGAAAATATGTTCCCTATGGAACAAAAAATTGCCCTGCAAAGACATTTGATTCTTGATGAAAAAGTATGATCTTTTTATGCTTACACAAAATAACTGTAAATCTAACTAAAATTTTGCACAAATGAAAATGTTTAAGGTTATGGGTTAACACCATGTGATTTCCCAGGATAATGAGTTCAGCAAATGCTTGATGAGGGAATGAAGGCTTAGGTGTACGAGCACAGAACTTTAACTCTGTTTTCTTGGAACTGGCAGAAGCCACTGGAAATTATCTGTAAGTGCTCCTGGTGTATTCATTATGTTCGTCTTGTGTCCTCCTGATGTAACTATGTTTTTCCAAAGTGAGGAACATGCTGTGGTGCAATATGTAGTCCCAGACTGGAAGCCACCTGTGCTTTCATTTGGCCAACAGTTGCAAAGCATTCTTGTAGGTGATGCCTCTAATCCTCAATCTGCTTGACCAATCTGCTTGTCCAGCCTAACACATAGATTAGCATCTGCTTATATTTGTTGCTAATGCCTTGGCAGTATATGCTCTCAAAATTGTTTACAGCATTTTTATACACTCACCTTTCTCACATCATGCATAAACAGGAGTAGCACAAGCACACAACCTTGCAGCAATCCTTGTGGGTGTGACGGTGTGCGTGCTTTTGCAGGTTTTTCTAAGGAATACTCTTTGAATGAAGAATTTCTGTTAGATTGTGGTGTCATACTCTGCTGGCATCTTTGGTTTGGAAGGCACATGGAATAACAAAAGAAAAGCTCTTGGAGCGATATAAGGTCATCTGAAGTATGCAACTTTCCTCTTCAATTTTTAGAATAATTAAAAAGTACAGATGGCTTAAAATACCTAACATAATTCTTAGTGCAACTAAAGACAATGTTTCATTTCATAAATAGAGGTGTCTGAAAGCTAAGTAGTAGGAGCATTTTCAGGGAGCTAGATCTTTATGTTAATTATGATTTTTTTTCCAGCTGAGTCAGAAAGCACAATTTGAAAGGAAACCTCTGGGAAAGATGGATGCCTTTATTCATCACAGTGTCTGTTCTTCTTCTGACCTCTTCCTTCTTTCATCCTAACTGAGGGCTTTGTATCCATACAAAAGATACAAGAGCTGTGGAGAATTGTGATGTACATAAAAATGTCCTTCAACAATTCTTCATCTCCTTGTGCTTCAGCTGTGTACCCATCCGAGTACTACTAAGTTCCCGAGACACATGGGGGTCTGGCATTCCCTGTGTGTTGTCTCTGATGGTTGTCAGGGTAACAAATGACATGCAGCCAAGTACACGTAGAGAAAAATAGTGGAGGAACTCAGGATAGCTCAACTCCATTTGTCTTTGCTTCTAACAAGTACAAGGAGTAAGGTGGAATGAGTAAAAAAAAAAACCAAAAAAAAAAAGAGTGGGAGAAAGGAAAAGATAAGGGGTCCAGACATGAGGGGTAGAAACATTTCAAATCCTGGGCTCTTGTGGTTTAAATTATGTCTGTGGAGGAACATGCTTGAGGAGAAGGTCATCTTGGATGGTGGTAAATTGCACCAGCCAATTGGTGGTAACTGTAAAATGGGACAAACTTTGTTTAAGTCACTTTTCTTGGAAGATTTTGAGGCCTTATACCTTGTGACTATTTTGTGCACAGGAATTGGTTTGTGATGCTTGGACCTGCCTGAAAGAGGGATTTTGATGTTACAACTTTTGGTTTTATTCTTTGAAGAAGTAAATATTCTGCAATGTAACTGTCAAACAGAGGCATACAGATATAGCAAAATGACCAAAGACCAATTACAGCTTGAGCAGTGGAAAAAAAAAGCAATTTAGAACCTAACAACCACTCAGAGAGGCACTGGCAATGTATTTTTGTAGGTTTGTTTCATGTGGGCATTTTTATTATCTTTCTTGATGAGGAGTTGGTGAGCAGTGGGTTGTACCTGTACTCATTTGTCTGAGAGGCTGAAAGTACATGATTAGGAAGAGCTGGTTATTGTCTCTTTTAATCCAAGAACTGGAGATTTTCAAATTACAGGAACAGATGTTAAATTAAAAGGGGAAAAAAAGTCCATATTTCTTCAAAATGTGCATAATTAAGCCATAGGAAGGCACAGATTCAAAGATCTGAAATCATAGATGAGATGAAAATAGGCTTATACTTGCACTTGTTCTTTTCCTATCTGTTAAGTGACTGCTTTGGCTGGGGCAGGGTTGCACTGATAGACATTTTCATTGAAGTCAATGTAAATTCTGTATCTGAAAAAGAAAAATTGTCATTTCAACTAAGAGGGAAAAATTAAAATAACAACCCCCGCAGGGAGGCATTTCCTCTCCTGATGGAACATTTTTAAACTAGAATAATCATAATCAGAAAATATTTCCTACAGAAGTACTGGTCTTACCTGACTGAGCCTTATATGAATATTCTGAAATGGTTTTCTTAGATTATGCATAGGACCTGTTTTTGAAAACAGTCTGTAATCACAAAGCATAAAACTGATTTAATGGATACGTTACTTACAAAAGTTGATTATATCTGTTTGTAAAGAAAAGAAAATTGTGTACAGGCATTTGTAAATACACAAATAAATTAAAAAACCCGAACACAACCCAAGTAAAAGCAAAACAAGTTTGCTTGTATATCCATAGTATTTGTGGTATTTTGTTTCTGTGAATAAGTGAAGGAAGAATTTTGTATCTCATAATGTTTGGGGAAAAAAACCCCAAAATCCTAAAAAATTCCATCAGGAAAAATCAGAGGGGTAACTGCCAGTTTTAAGTTTCTAAGAAATTACTCTGCCAGTCCTATGTGAGTTTTGTAATTGAAGATCTCTGTTGCACAAATATTTAACAGGAGTGCCTCTGCTTTAGTTGTTTGGATTATTTGCTTGTTTTGGAATCAAAAGTCTTTAATTTTTATTTTGCATCTCTTTGTTTCTTCCTTTAATTTTGAGGATCCCAATTTAAAATATCTCCTTCAACTTTGCCCATGTCTTGCCTTTTGTTACTCCAAATATAAAGTAGGCTTCATTCTTAAATTTCTATATTACTGTCAAATATAATTAAATTTATCAAGAAACCTACCTGAAAAGATTTGGTTTGCAGCTGCTACACAACATTACCCTGAAGGAAATAGTATTCTAAAAGTCTAAATAAAACAAGTGTTAGTAAAGCTTATGTATTCTTGACAGAAATAGGAGGTGGGGAAACAAAGATATTTTGCTGGTCTCCAGAATAATCTCAGCTGTCTGAATGTCTTGATATTCTAAATCTCTCTCTTATCCTGCCTGCACATTCCACTAGGGAAATATTCAGTAGCTAAACACCTAGATTAGGAGTTGTGCAGTGGTTGCAGCCCTGCTGGTAAACCTCTGATGTCTGAGCCCACTTAAAATGCTGCTTCAGTGCTGCCTATTAATTTGCAATTTTATTCACTGCTATTAAAAAAGATAGCATGTGTCTGCTGCTGTTTCTGGAATATGTAAAAGAGTTGAGCAGAAACACTGAATTCCTTGGGTTGTTCTGGCTTCCAGACTCCCCCACAGAAATGTAGAGAAAATGTCTCTTCCCACACCTCTGTCAGAAACTGCATGATGTGGATCACGCAATGCGATCCTGAGTGGTTTCAACTGGTTTTAAAGAATTATTCAAAGAGTGACAGTGAAAGATTATTATGGAAGTAAAATTTAGAGGAGCAGTTAAAGCTGATACTTTATATGTGTGTAAAGGAACTGTGGAGAGACATACCACTGGCATTTTGTCTGATCTCTCTGTAGATCTCTCCTTGAAGTTGAAAATAGTTGGTATTAAAAGTTCACTAAACAGGAACTGCTCTTCTGGTGCAAAAATGTTGGGGGTTTTTTGGTGTGCCTTTGTATAGTGAATTATTCAAATGTCTTTATAACCTGAAATGGTTAGATGTCTGGTGTAAAATAGAAAAAAATGCCTTTTTTTGTTACATCTCTATAAGCTGTTGAGTTTTAAAGTTAATCTCAATGACAGCTAATGGCTGATAATGGTTTTGTTTGCCTGGTTATTGCCTTCAGTAACGTTTGTGTGGTGGCATTACCAGGAATGTCATTATTTTTTATCTAAGGAAAGAATAGCAAATATCAGGATAGGAAAGAATAGCAAATATCAGGATATGAAAGAAGAAAGACTCTATTTCCTTTCTACCTTTCCAAAGCTAATTGGGATTAATGGTAATAAGCAGACATTTTTATGTTAGCTCAGAAGAGCTGACAATGTGAAGTATGAACTACAAGTCAATGTAACATTTGCCCAGAAAAGAGAAAAAACACACTTTGTTCTACACTACTGAAATACGAGGTTAATGTCTGATTTGGGGTAAGATGGTTTTCAACTGAGGTATTATTGTAGAACTGTTGAGCCAAATCCTTGAAGACTGCTTATTTTTTCCACTATTTTAATGCCACTGAAGAGCCTGGCAAGATGTCACATCAGTATTCATTAGCTCTAAGGACTTCTTTCAGTATCAGTTGTATCTGAGTACTTCTTTACAAATAATTTTTGTTGTAATTTACAGAAAGAGAGAACTCCCTGCAGACTGTGCTGTAATTATCAGTGTCTCTTAAAATGGTGTCTTTATTTCTGTACTTGCCTGGTTATTATACCTAGACTGCATGTATGTTTACTCTGACAAACAAATTCACATGGTGAATGATTGTCATTTGTTTCATCTTTTATATACCTAAAATGAAATAAATTTTTCTTTGGGAAATATGTGTCAGTTTTTAAAATCAGAACTGTTTTAATACCTTTAGAAATTGTTTAGCCTCTTAGAGAAGATATATGGAAATCCTTTGCAGCATGTTCCATTGTTTAAAAGATGCTTTGCTGAGAAGTTTGGCTGTCACATAACACAAACTCCTCTTTTACAACATGCTTCTTGCTGTTAAGTGGATTGTTTCGTTGTTGTATACCTCTTTTGTCAAGTGGATGTTCTGATTACAAGCCAGGCTCTACTCTAATTTCCATCCAGGTTCTGAAAGGCGAGACCAAACTGTTCACATACATCTCTGTTTCATTATCTCCTGTGGTTTGGGTTTTGCTTGTTTGGGATTGTTTTGGTTTGTATTTTAAAACTGGTTTTATTTTCCAAATATTTTTTCTTTTTAAAAAAGTAAAATGAGGAACATTTTATGTACAAGCACTGCATTCATGGTCAGCATCTGGAAAAATGCCCTTTTCTATTATGTGCTAGGCAAGCCATCAGGAAAAAAAAGTGAAAATAAGTATATTGATCTCCATTTTCTTGGGAATGTGCAGCTGGATACAAAACTTTGCTTTCTTAAAAGGAAATAGAAATGAGGAATAAAGTGAACTGGCTGCAACATTCTTTTCAAAAGGCAGACCTGTAGATCCTCATTTCAATGCAGACAACTTTACTCATCACGAGTCAATTCCAGTAGTCTCCATGGGCTTACAAGTCCTTTGTGAATTTGTTACTTCTAAGAAATTTCAGATGAGGTTTTGGATGATGTCTGGGTCTGATTTGTATGCTGATTCTCTTATGCTACCACATACTATATCATTTTTATTTGAAAAAACCCCAATCCAACTCTTTTCTCAGGGAATATAATTTTGGTGCAATTCTAAAAATCTAAATGAAAGATTTGCAATATTGTTCTTTCTCCATCCCTGGTGAAGACTTGCTCATGAATGCTTTTATTCAGCATAAGAAAATCAGGTAAATTAATTCAGTGATTCCTGATCAGTACAAAGACACTAATATTTGTCCTCTGAGACACTAATATTTGTCCTATTTGTACTCAGAGGACATATGTAGTCTATTATCATAGATTATCTATGACATTCTATCATATGTAGTCTACTTCTATCTGTCCTTTTTGTGCATGTGAACAGTTCTACCACTTGCCTTTATTATTTCCTGTACTTTTATCCTTTCTCTCTCTTTAGCAGTTAGAACAAGCCGTGTGTTGCTCTAGGGAAATGTATGTTAAGGGCTTTTGGCCTTTGGCTTAAATTACCTTCTATGAGGTATAAAGGTTACTACCAGTAAATGGGGAGATCATTTGGCTGTGCTGAGCTGGCTTTGACTTTCACACCTGGCTTCATGAGTGAATTATAAGCAATTTCTGCAGCAAGCATTCGTGCTTGAGGAAAAAAAAACAAAAAAATTGAAATATTAAATGTGTTTAGAGTCGCTCAGTATTTTGGAGGTGGAGGGAAAATATTTCAAGAAAGTGCTTTTTAACAACTGGAAAAGCAACTACACATAAAACTGACTTCCCAGTTTAAGCCCCAAAAGGGAAGGTGCTGAATCATGCAGGCTTTACTCATGTATCCATTTTCCCTTTGAGATGACTTTCTTGCAAAACAGACCATGATTTTTCTTAGTTGTTTTTTGAAGTATTATACTGCTTGGTATACCTTGATACTACCTTTGGCATGAAACACATTCAGCTCCTCTTGGTTTTTTGTAATACTCATTATGATAAACAAAGTGATCTTTATCCATGAATTTGATGTAATCTGAAAACACCTAAAGCCATGATCCGTGCTGATTTTCCTGTGTATGTGATCATCTTTTAGTAACTGTAGCCTGGTGCTTTAGTTTCTGGAGGTCCATATCAGATTCTACCCTCTGTGACTTGTGCCTTTAAAAAAGAGCAGGTAGAAGGAAAAGTTTGTCTTGTCTGCTACATACCAGCCAAGTGGGCCTTTGAAGATGGCAGCCAGCAGTGTATTTTCCTTCTCTCTATTTCTGTCATCAGTCTGAAGGTAGAGACAGCAACCTCAAAGCTAATTTTTATCTGTGAAGTGGGAGCTTCAATAGAATGCTGCAGAGAAGTAATTTCCTAGGGTGTTGTTGAAACAATAGTTGAACAAGTTAATAGTTCCCCCATGTTAATTTTATATGGCAGGCAAATCCTTTGAGGATAAGTTCTTTTGGAACAAGCAAGAATGGGTTAGTTTACTGTAACACAGTTTTAGTATTCTCGATACCAACAAAACAACAAAGGGGAGATAGTCTAGTGCTGAAGCACTCTAAGGACTGACTGGTGTCATGTTTTGTGTTTTGAGCTTCAAGACTGGAAATTTAACCCAGGTGGTTGAAACATCCTCTTATATCCCCTCACCATCCTAGGAATGGGCTGTGAAATTCAAATATCTCTGCATGCCCCTAATGCCATTACAATTTAGAAAAAAATGCTGCAACAATGGCTGAGACTTATTAATCTTTTGGGATAGCAGCAAAAAATTGAGGTTTTCCTTTGTTTATTCCTAAAATAGTTTCTATTTCTTGGTGGGTGAGCACATGTAAAGCACACATCTGGACTAACAAAAAAGAGCTTTGAGTATCCAACACAAGTGTGGAGAAGGTAGTACAACTGTGTGATTATTGCCCATTAAACATTTCGTGCTCTTGGGATTAGTTCAAGTCTTTCTGCTGTGAACCCCCTTTTTAGGAATAGAAAGCTATCCCCAGCTGAATAATAATTCTTGATTCTTGGAAAGGCAGGTGGTCTCTGGACACATATTTCTGTGACCTTTGGTCATGTCTAATTTCACCTGAATGTCAGTGGAGGAGAGTGAGAAGGTGTAATAATTTTTTCTCAAAGGGTTCAAAATTACTTTTAGAACAACTAAACAAAATTACTTTAGAACAACTACTTTTTAGAACTGTCCTTTTCAAATTTGTTGCAATGGTTGCTCTTGAAAGGTCATCTTTCATTCCCAGTTAAAATTTACAGAGTTTGAAAGTGTTTTATCCATGTGTAGAATGGGAAGATAGATTAGTGTTGTATAGCAAATATTCTGATATAGAAACACATATAAAAGTAATTGAAGGGAGTGGAGCTGCAAGAGGGGACTTCCATATCTCAAAGAACAAAGACTAGAGAGATAGAATTGAATACTTCTGAGTAAATCAAGGATTGTATCATTGTGGCATGAAAAAAAAAAGGAAAGGATAAGGGGATTTAGGTGATATTTGAAAATGGAATGTCTGTCTAGGATAGTGTGTTGTAAGCAGCTCTCTTGCATTACCTAATGCAAGTTGTCTCTGAGACTCATTCAGCTTCTCTGCTAACAGAGACTGACTTATTCCAGCTTGCTTTCAAGAGGCACAGGTGTTTATACCTTGACTAAAACATACAACAAATAAGAAATAGAGAACTAAGAATTACAAAGTCCTTCTAATGGTACAGCCACCTTATCCATGTCCATCTTTTTCTTTTCACAGTAATCTCATTAATGGAACTGTTTGGCCTGACTAAATAAGGCAAACCAAATCTTCTGGACCACTTTTTGCCAGATGCTTCTCTTCAAAAATAGATTTCTGTGCAGCATTGTAATTCTGACTGCACTAGTGATTTGGAATTTGTTCGCGCCCGTGCAAACTACCAGTTTTTTTAAACTTAAATTTCTCAGAGCTCTTTCTAGCATTGGCTATTTTTGCAACAGTTTGCAGATGTTCAGTTCAGACCTCCTCTAGAGAATTGTTCACTTAGTACTCTGGAACTGATGCAAGGGAAACTTAGATCATTTTAAATCATCCCAAGTTTGTATACATTATGTGGAATAAAAGGAGGAAAGAGGGATGTCAGTTGGCAAAATAAAAAGTGGTTTGTTTTCTAATCTATAGCTTTCGGAGTGCATAGAGTTTGGTTTTCATAAATATTTTTATTAGTGTATTTAAAAATTAAGGAGCCTACTGGTTTGGGTGGGGTTTTTTTTTCAGGGGGGTGGGGGGGGCAAAGGGGCTGTTAAATCTGTTGTGTAACCAATTAAACTGGCTATTTGCAGACCTTGTGGAATTCTTTTGGGAAGACATTAATATGTGAAATTGTTGCTTTTCAAAATACGTTGTCATGGCTCTTTTAAGAGAGTTTTCTACAAATCCTAGGATCCATGAGCTCAAAATCAGTTTAACATGTCTTTTCTTCATTGTAAAATAACTTGAGATGAATAGATAATACTGCTAATAGCTAATCTGAAAACTGTTGCAGTTTTTAGCAAGAACTCCACTTTCTGTCCAAGCATGTGGTTACAAAATATTTGGTTGATATCACAGAATCACATAGTGGCTGAGGTTTGAAGGGACCTCTAGAAATCACCTCCTGCAATGTCCCTGTCACCTAGGGTTGGTCGGGAATATGTTGGGATGGTTTTTGAATATCTCCATGGAAAGTGGCTCCACAACTTCCCTGGGCTGTCTATTCGAGTTCCCAGTCACCTCACAGGATGCCTCCTTACTTTTAGAGATCCTCCCATGTTTCAATTTGTGCCTATTACATTTTGACCTATAACTGGGCACCACCAAAAAGAGCCTGATTCAATCCTCCTTCCTTCAGGAGTTTATACACACTGATGAGATTTCCTGTAAATCTCCAAGCTGAATAGTCCCAGCTCTCTTTTGTATTGGAGAACCCAGAAACAGACATGGGGCTCCCGGTGTGGTCTTACCAGTGCTGAGTATAAATAATCCTCTTTCATCTCCAGAGGTCACTCGACAAGATCCCTCACCACTGAGTATTTGACTATTTAAGAATACAGATCCTTAAAGAGCCAGGTGGTTTGCTGAAAAATAAAGAAAAACAATGCCAGAATAAATGCCCAGTTTTCACAGCATAGCAAGGTCACCCCTCCAGTTTTTCAGGGACTCTGCAACTGTGCAGGTCCAGGCAGCCCTGTAGATTTACCAGTGATCTTGAAAAGAAGTAGTCATCATTATGCAAGAAAGTATGTTGGCTATAAGGGTTTTTTCCTGTGGGGGCAGATATGAAGAACTGGGAAAACACTGTATTAAGCTGAAAGACAGGAAAATAAAATGGCAAATGAAGTTGAATATGGGGTTCAATGTAAAGCAAACCAAAGAAGATTGTTTGTCACTCACTGTGTAGCAGAGCAATGTAGTTCCTCATTGCAATCTGCTGTGAACACTAAAATTTTGTGTAGATAGTAAGATAACTGGATATCCTCATGGAAAAGGAATCCAGTAGATGGTATCTGAAAAAAAAAAAAAATTGAAAATGTCATTTTTGTACAAGGAGGTTCTTTTAATACAAATTGTTGAAATCAGTGACAGTATTATCTGAAAAAGCCATTTTTTAGATTCTTCTAGGGGCATGCAATGTTGGTTGCAGTGTAGGGTGTCAATGGAAGTGTGATTTTATGAAGTACCATTTCCCTTAAGATTTTGTTGCCTTTGTATATAGGGTAAGCCAATGTAACAGTGATATCTGTTCATTACTTTCCTCTAGACTATTGGGTAAAATTAATAGCTGAGAGTATTAGAACTTCAAGGAAATTAGCTTTAAGGTGATGTCACCATAGAAGACAGTTTAAACAGTGGGAGTTTTACAGAGGAAGTTTGTCCACTGCTAAGGTGTTATGCAGTGGAAAAATTGATCTTCATTGCTTTACTTGGGCAAGACCACACCATCTGCTGCTGAAGCTCTGTAGTCACAGCTCCAGAGGCTTCTGCAAACTAAAATGAGCTTTTTTTTTGAGTTGGGAATGTTTGGGATCAGCAGAGTAAAAACATGAAGTAAATGCCTGGAGTTCAGAGCAGCAATAGAACTGAAACAGTAATTTTAATGTCCTGACATCAGCTCTTTGCATCAGGAGTAATTTCCTTCTGTGATTACTTTGCTACAAATTCTTATGACATTAACAATCTCAAATGTGAATGTAAAGAAAAACAATCAGGATCTGGGGAATTTGTGGAGTTTTTTTGGGGGGAAGGGTTTTTTGGGAGTTTTATTCTTTTTTTTGTGCAAAATTTTATAATCAATTATATATCAAAATAGAAGCTGGTAAATTTGTTCTGTTACTAAATGATAAAATAAGCTAATTAATTTCCAGAAAGCACTGCTAAGTCTTTCTGATTGCTTTCTCCACCTTTTTATTAATCTTGCTTGATATTTAAAAGTAGAAAAATAACGTTTTTTTCTGCTTGGCTACTAGTTTCTTAGTAGCAGACTTAAAGCCTATTGAAGTTCTAAAAAAGTTCCCAATGTCTACTGTGAGATTTTGGTCTGAGTCTTATTTCTTAATTTCGTTTGGTCAAAAGCTCTTTAAATGCCTTTGAACTCGTTTAGAAACATGATCTGTCAGCGTGCTCCATGTGCATTCATAGTTCAGTGTATGCATGTCAAGATTTATAGGGGTTTATGTCAGGCCTAGCAGTAGCTGAATTTCTGAATTTGCTTACATGACTTAAGTATATTCATACAAGCAGCTAGTATTTGAACTGAAGGTCTAAAATAACCAAGACTGTAAATTTTTAGTCTGGATCATTGTTCTGCCCTGTTTACCAGCCTAAGTATAAATATAGCACCGGAGTTGCCCTAAGGTTATTAGATCACAGACCTGAATTTCCTAAGACATGTTTAGCGGTTGTGAAACTTCTTCTTGCTTTTCAGGTTGAAGTCTATTAAGGAAATATGTTTAGCCATGCAGCTTTTGATGGGAAGTCTAAGGGCACATGTAAAGGCATGCCAGGACTCATTTTATAAGGAGAAAATAATGTTTCGAGTTCAAGTGGAACTTGTAACATAGTTGTTGGCACTTGAAGATTACAGACCTGATTTTTTTCACAATAAAACCAGGATGCTTTGTGCATCCTGCTGCTCTACTAAAGGTGTATGCTTTTAGACAAACTCTCTGGAAACACAGTAAGCTGGACGCTTCTCCAAGCTCCTTTTCTATTTCTGAATCGCACAGATAAATTCTCTTAAATTAGACATTTGTTTACGTTATTTAAAATTTCATTATCTAGGGATCTCAGCTTTCAACATGTTCAGATGCCTCCTCGAAAACCAACAATGCTCAGGCATTTCCTTCATGTTGACTAATCCCCTGGATTTCAAACGTTGGTTTTTTTTTCACCCCTGGCGCTGTTCAAGGTGCTAAACCTCACCCTCTGACCACTTTGGCCTACCTGTTGTTAATCTACCAATTTTAAGTACTGATCATGCCTACCAACAGGGAAGTGACTTAGAAAAGATATAGAGAAACACAATTTCAAAATAAAAATCACCAAACAAACTGTCTTTTCTGAGCCATTGCTGAGCAATCTCTGTATAAAATGTTCACATGATGAGTTAAAACCTACTTATTTTGACTACATGTAATTGGTGCTGCTGTAAAAAGTCAACATATTAGTCCTATTTGACACAAACATCTGTTTTATTGTGTGTGATTCTGCAGTGATGTTTGCTTCTAAAATACTAGTGGAAGAGCCAATGCAAAGCTTTGTCTAGGTTACATAGTGGTGGAAATAGTGGCAAATGTGGACCTCCATTAAAGAAAATAAAAATATCAACTTCCTTTGAAGAAGGAAAGGTGGATGATTGCTGTTCAAGGCGGAGTCTGCATTCAGCTGATGTTCTTTTCCTGAAGACTTCACAAGAGAAATAGAAGTTCATTCTGTGAGAGGAAGTGGAGCAAAGGTAGATGAAAGATGTGGAACTGATCACCTTCTGCCTCAATTGAGTGAGGCATGGGAAAAGATATTGAAAAAAATAGAGGCATACACCTGCTATAAAGCAAACCACTCTGTTCAAAATGCACAGTTAGAAAAAGCACACAATACTAACATATGGTGATAATCAAGTGGACTGATAGCATGAAAAAGGCATGAGAAAAACATCACTGCTTTAAAAATTTTCTCTGCTGTAAGAGAAAGGTAAAAGGTTCTAAGGTTCTGTATCTGGTGTCTCCAGATGTCTTTTTATTTTTTTTTAATGTTCCAAATACAAAAAAGGGCCAGCTAACCAGTTCAGCAAGGCACAGTTTATAATTCCCGGGAAATAAACCACCTACCATATTTTTTGACATTTCATTAAATATATATATAGTAGCATTCTAGATACAGGTTATGTGTTTGGTGAAGTTCACTTTTTGCCTTTATTTATTTTCTTTACCTTGTCATCTTCCTTATTTGTTTCTGGTATTACAAAGTTAAATGGGATTTCCCAAACATCACATGTTTGTCTGCCTTTTACTTTAGATTCTGTTTCCATAGTAAATTATTTTTCAGCTGGCATGTATTTGATGGAAATATTTGCATTTATAGAATCTGGAACAAAACTTGCCCTGCCCCTAATCATACTCAGTTTGAAACTGAAGTTGGACATAACCCACTAATACTCAGTTTCTAGTGAGGCCTTCGGCTGACTTAAAGTAAACAAGAAACTTGATAAATTAAAAAAAGTCATTCAGGGCCCACAATCAGTCAGAAACACTGAGAGCAAACACTGACATGTTCCTCAGTGGTAATGGATTCCTGTGTTGAGTGCTGGGAGAATATGTCAGCTGCTTTGACTGAGAATTCTTCAGATATCTTAGTGAAGAAGAACTGAAATCTGCTTGAAATTTCAGGATAAGAAGAGTAATAGTACTAATATAGAGCCTTTACTGTCTGATGTATTTTGAATCACAAGATTTAAAAACTATGTGGACTGTTGGGTTACAGATTTTTTTCTCTTCTTTTTTCTAAGCAAAAAAAAAGTTGATTTACAAATGCTAGTATATAGGCTGAATGAACACAGGTCTCAAATGAAGGCAAACTTTTTATGGAATACAGGAATTAACAGCTTGTCACATTTTGATGAGAAGTTTACTTCATTGAACTATTCTACTTGTAGGACACCATAAGCGTATTTATCCCATATAATGTCTTCAGGCAAAATGATCATTCCTGCATCACAAGATGAACAAGTGTTTCAAGGGCATAATGTGAAGAAACAATTTAATCATAACTCTGAGGAAATAAAAGGCATTTCAGAGATTTAAGCAGATTAGTCAGGATTTTGTCACTGGATTTACAACCACGAAATATTTCTGCAAAGGTTCTTAATTGAACTTGAACATTATAGACATTAACTTTGTAGAAATTAACATCTTGTTCACTGGTAGTCCAATGATTTATTGATCCTAAATTCCATACACAGACTGAATTTTCAAGGTGTTACCAGTTTAGTTCAGGAACTACCTGTGTACCTCTAGTCTTTGTAGAATATTGCTTTTAAAGCTTTCATTACAGAATTGTAGTGAATGTCTAAAACACTTCTGGAATGTTAACAGCAGTATATACATACAGTTAAGCACTGGACTGGATCCATCTTGTCACTAACTGCTGAAAATAATTTCAACATGCGGGTGGCTCTTTGAGGATTTGTCACACACACAAAAAATTACTTTGTTTAACCTTCAGAAATAGGGAGGTGCAACTTTTTAGGTTTAAAAACTGTTCTCACAAGGACTGGAAAAATATCAAGGGTATAAATATCAGACATCAGTCTTTATCCTATTATGATGTTCAGAGTTGTTTGGTGATTTTTATTTTTGTTTTTAGCATTTTTTTCTTTGCTTCAGAGAAAAAGTGAGGTAGACCTGAGCATAATATTTCAGTTAGTCCTTCTCATTGTGTCTACTTGCCTTTGGTTACTCTCCTTTAACAAAATGCTATCAAATCTTTAGAAGCATTTAACAAGCCTCCCTCTGACTTTATACATCATGGTGCTCCAAAGTCCTATTAAATATTTAATAAGGGTTAAAAATTGCATGCAGGTAGGTTATGGTGAAAGACATTTAAAATACAGCGTATTTTAGGTTGTGGTGTGTTGCACACCATTCCTTCATGATGACTTCCAGTAACTCTGATGTCCCAAGAAGAAGGTGCAAGAAGTTTTGAGTGTTTTCTTATCTAATTTTTTGATCTTAATTAAAGGTAAGACAATATGGGAATCCTCAGACATAAACAGGCTTTTAATAATTTTCTATTCATTCAACTTTTTAAATCCTTTACAGAGAACATGACAGTCTACAGTAAACTGTTACATATGCTTCTCACTGAGGAAAAGAAATCTAATCTGTAAAACAAATCCTTATTTTTTTAAATACACAGACCGCCTTCTGAATGGAAGTCCTATGGTGTATACCTCCCTGCACTGTCAAATTAAAAAAAAGAATCCATTATTCAAGAAAAATTCTAAAGCAGAAGTAACAAGTGCTTATTTCAGACTATGACACTATTACTGGCAAATCCTTCCAGCTGACGGTTTGTTTTGTTTCTGTAGAGTGCTAACCTGCTATTAGTATGTGAGAAATATTTCCTTCTGGTTTTCCAAATATTCTAATTCTTTCCAGTAGATGATCACCACATTGTGTTTATAAAACTTGTATTGGATAGATTTTCATTTTGTTTACTGCAGCAGGACAGCTATTCTGATGCAGAAGAAAGAGGGTGTGAACTTTGAAACTGGCTTTAGTTACACCAAGGCTCCAGACAGGCTGAAGCATAGTTCCCTCCCTGCTCCCACCCATTTGATGGCTCGTGCTGCTAATTATCTTGGCTTTCTGGATTGCTTCCTTCTGGCTTTGGCATCCCAGGTGAATACTCTACTTGTTCATCCATAAAAGCATCTCTGAAACTTATTTGTGACAAGCTTTGCATCAATCTGGCAAAGATTGATATGCATAATGAAAATCTGTGCATCAGCAAGTGTGTGTGATTTTAAGTACTAATATGAACTTTTCAGGTGTGTCATTCCTCCTCCCCTTTCCTCTGAATATTACAATTCTAAGGATTTTAAGTTGAAAAAGTTTCCTTTTAAACAGAATTGGTTAAATTCTCACAGTGCTTCAGTTGTTGGCCTTATACCCAAGAAGTAAGTGAGGTGTTTTAAAAAAGGATTTGAGTCTCTTTAACGGGCACGTTTCTGTGTGCATTTAAATGAAATAAGTGATACTGAGAACAATCTAAAGTTTCTCTCAATTCCTGGTGAGATTTGATGCTTCTTTGTGAAAAGTCGCCTTGTCTGATCCAGACATCTAAAAATGAAAGTACCAGTAGCTAGCAGGAAGAAAGTGAGAGTTTTCGGTTTGTGGTTAAAATTTTTCTGACATAAGCTGAGGATGACAATACGTTAGCTCAATGAAAGACACAAATATTTTTTTAGTTCCTTTAACTCAGTCATTGCCCTCTCCAGCCTTTTCCTGTCAAAACTGAGGATCTTCTCAGCCCTTCAGATCTCTGTTTATAAGGCAGCCAATCTACCTCCTGGATCATAGCTGGCTTTCTTTTTTCTCTCTTCTATCTTCCCCTTGAGATGCAAAGAGTGGAGTGACATACAGCACTCAAGATATGTGTGCATCAATGTTTGTTACAAGAAAAAATAGATGACCTTGTCCTCAGTGACCTTCTTGATGAAGCCAAACTTTTTATTGGCTTCTCAAGTACTGTTGCACGCTGAGCTGATGACATCAGAGAATTTCCAAGGCTGACTCAAAGATTTTGTTCCTGAGTTTAACTGTCAGTTCTGTGTTGTTTCTCCACAGCACAACCTTACACCTACAACATCCCTGAGGCACTTCTAGAGTTCTTTGCCATGGGCAGAGCATTTGACTACCCTCAAAGAGCCTGGTGTGACCTGCACCTCAGAGATTTCATGTCCCTCTCCTTTCCAGATGTCTGAAAGGGAAGTGATACACAGCTGTACCCAGTACCAACCCTTGAAAGAGGCACCCTACGCTTGCAATTTTTCCATCCTGAAAGTCACCCCTAAGAACTACCATTTTTTCCTCTGCTGTATCTGTCCCCCTGTTGCTAAAATTATTTCTCATTCAACCCCACAGAAATGGAATTTCTTTATAACACTTCATGTAGAACCTTGTCATAGGCCACTTGAAAATCCAGTCAGGATAAATTCACATGGTTATTGCTGTCCTTCTGCAATTCCAACAGGTTAATAAAGCAGAATTTCCCTTTACAAAACCCACACCAATGACTCCCCCAAAAACCTGTGCTCACGTGTGTGTGCGTTAAGTAACCTCTTCCCTATTTTCTTCCAAAAATCCCCTTCAAATCATAAAGATTTTTATGGGACTGTATGGACCTACTTGATTTGCAAAACTACTTGAGAAGTGTTGTAAGTTAAAAAAAAAATTCAAAATAGAGAATTTAAACTGAGAACTTTATTATGATTATTGATTTTTATTTCCATGTAACACTCACCGGATTGTTATATTTCATAGTGTATTTGAATATTTTGGAAACTTTACAGACATCAACTTGATGTGTGAAATTCACAAATAAGTATTTCTTTTTTTGGATGGAGTGCACAAAAAAATCCCTGGCAGAACAAGTGTCTCGACAATGAACTCTTCACTGTATTGTTAAAGATTTTGTCTTTGGATAAATAGTGATTTTGGAATTTATTGCATTTGTCCAAGAAAAAAAAAGTCTATTTCAAATACAGTTGTGTAGGAAGTTCAGGGAGACTAAATTCACATATCTTAAAATTCAGTTTTAGGATGAAATGTTATCCGTTCCATGGAGGTTAAGTCCTTCTTGGAAGAACACAGCTGTGACAAGCTACTGTAGATGCTTTCGTTTTGCAGAGCTCAGGAGCAGCAGACTCTTTTTCGCTATACAGTTCTCCAGAGTTGTATTGCAGATGGCTCTGAAAACTTTCAGAGAAGTAGGAATAGTATGAATCTCTGGAAATTTTAAGATGGGAGTTTTGGAAGAGGGGTAGATATTGATGACTGTGACAAAATCTCCAATGGAAGGTCTTTAGGGTTCGCATGCCTTTCTTCCCTTTTTTCGTAGAATTAGAGTGCACCATGCATCCCCTCCCTCACACCCATACAAACACGCATGATCTACCCTAAACACATTTCCTGTTTGGGAAAGTCCCTTTGTGCATCAAGTAAACTGACTGTGGCTTACACCTTGAACATTCTCTTCAGCATTAAAATCACAGATTTTTGTGCAGTGTAGGAGACAGTGTGAATAAAGAGTGCTAACTGGATCTTACAAATGCATGGAAGATCTTAAGTGACCATGGAACATTTAAAAGATTATAGGGATGCTGAAGGATCCCTGTCTCTAGTATCTGAGCTAGCCTCTATTCCCAGTATTAACATGAGGAAAAATAATCTGTCTTGTTGGTTTTTTAACAGTTATTCATCCTTGGATAAATAAGTGCAAATTTTCAATCTTTTTCTTTGAGGTAATGGGAATTTCTATCTGCCCTTGCAGCTTCTTAGGTAGTTTCACCCTGCAAATTCGTGCTCCAGGGTGATCCTTTTGTTCATTAGCTCATCTGCTAGTTTCCTCGCTGTAGCTGGTGCTGCCTCCCACCAGGATAGTCTAGCCAGGATACTTTTGGGCCACCATCAGAATAGGGAGTTGCCAAAATAAATGTTTTCTAGAAAGATTTCACACTCATGTCTAATGAAATAGACATTTTTCTAACTGTTTCTTTAGAGCTTAGATTTTCTTCGAGGTTTGTAATGAAAATATTTCATGACCTGTTGACATATTCATATGGTGATTTTCAAAAGAGATATTTCGTTTACAAAATGGTCTTGGCAACAAGCTGGAATATCTGGGAAGTTGAACAAGACTGTTGACAGGCAAAATTAGGACTGAATAATAACTGATACTAGGTTTGCAGCTGAGCCATTTTAAAAACTGACCAATAGGGTTTACACTAATGTTTTTGAGAGTTCAAGAGTAAGATGGGTAATCAGTGCATACTCACAGTGGTGATTGTGATTCTGGAGACAGTTACATGAATGGCAGGTTTTGACAGAATTGGCTAGCTCTTAACTCCTCTAGATGTACACACTACAAGAATGCCACAAAGAAAATGCTTGGCTTTTAAGAAATTATTCAGGGTGAGAAAACTTTTTTCATTGCCAGTAAAGCAAAGTAAAAACTTTAGGTTCCCCTATTTTATATATTTTTCTTTATATCCTATATTTGTTTTCTTATCACAACGGAGCAATTCCAGGTTTTGTCTTATTGTCCAGACTCCCAAGTTCATCAGGAGTTGGTGACTCATTTCTGCTGGTTCTAAAAATTGCAAACACCCTAGTAATTCTTCATATTATGCAAGAAATGAGCACAATGGCATATGGTTTATTTTATGGTTTTATTTATGGTTTAATTCTGTTGGAGGACCATGTTTTCATCTGATGCAAAATACCTTAAAAATTCTGAAACTTTAATTACACTTGCAGTCATTGAATTTCATGTAACTGCAGCCATTACCTTTTAGAGGCACTACAAGAAGTTGAACAATGTTCTTTACAGTAGCAGAAACAATAGTTCAGCCTTTTACCAGTATCACTTATAGGGAAAAAATGCATATTCCATGTAAGTGCTTGCAATGTGAAACTTGGGGACAAACTTATGAACATGATATCAATCACTGCAGTGATTATGGTTTTATATTAATATATTTCACAGAAGTGTGATTAACTTAAAGCTTGCACTATAATGTAAATTGGAAAACACAGATGACTTTTGGATGACAATTCAGGACAAAAAAATTGATCCAATAAAATTTATTTTTGTTTTAAAATTTAATATAGCTTCTAAAGATTTTAGTGACTCAGTGAAAAATAGAATAGAGAGTCATAATTGTGGCAAATAGGAAATTTAACACCTGTCTAATGTAACTGAGCAATTGCTAGGCCTAAAATCCAAATATTTCCTTCAGATAATGACATTTTGATACCACTGTCAGGGTAATTGAGGATGTCTGTAAAATAGCCTTGATAGAAAGGATAGCGTTGATAGAAATGAATAGCATTCTTGTGTGTGAAATTCACATGCATACACATTCACAGAAGTTATATGATACCCGTGTATTTTAATTTTCTCATGAAGGTTTAAATTTAAAAACCAAATAATTAGATAAATAAAATAATAAAAATAAAATAAATCTACAAAAATAAACTTTACTAACTGAAGATATGGTACAGTGCTCTGGTAAAGTTGATTTTACCTCACTACATGGAGTACCCATAAAAAAAACCAACCAAAAAAATGTTAGGGTTTGCATTTAATTAATACTAAGAAGAGAAAATATTTGTCATAGCAAGTGTAATAGAGCTGTATAGAAGAAATGCCATTCATATATTGCATCATCCATATTTTTAAAAAATAGGCTATTTTTTTGTAAGGTCTGGACCACCTCAAATTTTTTACAGCAGTTAGAGAAACTAA
>VZSE01002616.1:930063-958120 GCA_013398275.1 Promerops cafer | reverse complement strand
AAAAAAAAAAAAAAAAAAAAAAAAAAAAAAAAAAAAAAAAAAAAAGCTTGGTGAGATTAATTTAAAGAAAACTTCAGCCATAATATTCAACTTTTCTTTCTAACACTGAGCACTCGTGGTAACAGAACTATGAAAACTCCTGATTATTAGGAGTTTTTTGATAGTCCTAGGTTGAGCTATCAAGGTTATAGGTGAAATATAACATTTAAGAATTAAAATATTTTGACAAATATAATTCCTGCTTCTTACAGCCTTAGTAAATTCACAGTGATATCTTGATACACAGCTCACAAGTTTAAAAGTGTTAAATTCTCACTACATAAAGAAAGATTTTTCCTAAAAATGAACTTTACATAAAAAGCTGAGAGTGCTTTTGATTTTGTAAGATTCTGATTTTTGCTGAGAGGTAAAATTTCATAACTTTACAAAAAATAATAATAAATCTGTCAAAATGCTTTGTATGTAAGTTGAAATATTCTGTTATTGTATTTTTCTTTTCACAAATATAAATGTGAGGGGAAAATTTATTTTGCATTCTTTCAAACATGTGGTTAGGGGAAAGATCAATCTGATCAATCTGGAGAATTTTTCTGAACTGATTTTTTTTAAGTTCAGGTTTAACAAAGTTTTACAACTTTGAATTTTTTAGTAAAGATTATTTTAAAACAATATATATTTTTAGCTCTAGTCATTACCCAGGGATGAGATTGGGAGAATTTGGAGTATGACTTGTATTACCTTTGAAAAACTGAGTCTCTCTCAGCTGTTGAACATAGACTCATGGACTGGGTTGGAAGGGACTTCAAAGATCATCTTGTTCCAATCCCCTGCCATGGCCAGGGACACCTTACACTAAACCAGGTTACTCAGAGCTCCATCCAGCCTGGTCTTGAATACTGCCAGGGATGGGCATCCACAGCTTCTCTGAGCAGCCTGTTCCATTGTCTCACCACCCTCACACTAAAGAATTTCTTCCTAATATCTAATTGAAACCTGTCCTCTTTCAGTATGAAGCCATTCCCCTTTCTTCTTCTCCATGAAATACACATGTCCTTGTAAAGAGTGTCTTTTTGTCTTTCTTGTAGACACCCTTCAGGCACAGGAAGACCACAATGAGGTCTCCCCAGAGCCTTCTCTTCTCCAGGCTAAACAGTCCCAACTCTTTTAAAGAGATCTAATAGCAATAATTTCAAGATCATTTAGTATTATTTATTTAACTTCGTTTTAGCATTGTTTGAACAAGTAGAATGTCTTAATCTAGGGTTATATACTTCTACAAAATAATTCAAAATGACAGTACTTATTGACCTGCTTTTGCTGAACTTGGTAATATAAACCCCGAAGTAAAGATGATCTGTTAGTGAACAATTTTTTTGACATTTCTTAGACTGTGATTCCACAGACTACATCCAAAGCAACAAAGCATCATGCTACATAAAGAATGTAGTGCAGCAACCAGCCTCCTGAACTATGGTCTGACTCTATTTTTTAGTTTAAGTCCAATAATATTTCTTGCACTCACTTCTGTGTTTTTAGACCAAGAACACTATGCTTTAGCTCGACAAAAGCCATTCCAGTACACTAAAAAATAACTTCAATGAGATATTTGATCTGAATTAATTCAATATTCATGTTAATTTAAGCTAATAATGCTATATTCTTTCTTGGCTGAGTTTTCACTGTAATAAGCTGCAGTCTGTCATTCCGATAGAGGAATTTTATGCATCAGTCGGAAGAACGCAAATGTGTCAAGAAAGTTCTTTTTCTGTTTTTGAGAAATCCACATTAAAAAAAAATGAGTTATTCAAATTCAGCCACATGGGATGCAATTATCTCAGGTTTTTTTTAATATGCTTGCCAATTTCCTAGAAGAAGATCAATCTCTTTGTTGTAGTTTGCCTGCCACATAATGGTTCAAAGATACAAAATATTATCATCCCATAAGTAGTAAACTGGTGAAAGTTTGAGATAATTAAAATATTTACATATTTATAAATCAGTGACCAGAGAGAAATTCCTTTACTGACTTTTGTATTTGGTGAAATAAATCTCCTAGACAAAATGACACAGACACCTGAAACAGATTTTTGAGCTCTCCAGGAAGAATGATGTGATATCACCATGAATATTTTTGCTAATATGAAAATTAAAAACAGTGAGTATTGAATAAATTAGTCTTCTCTTAAGAAACCCACAGGGTAGATGTTACTTGGTTTAATAGAGAAATATCCTGACTTGGTGAAGGGTTTTCTTTTATAGGTTATTTTTTAAGTTTCAGTCATTCCGTGAAAAAAAGATATATTGTATTCATCAAAAAATAGTTCACAAAAAAGAAAATTGCTTGGAACTCCTCGACAGATTCAGTTTAAAGACACAAAATAATTTTTCTTTTTATTTTTCTTTTTTTTTTCAATTCTACTGGTGTTCTTTGTATTCATTAAGTTTTATCAGGTATCAGATTTTTGCATTATTTCTGTGGTATTTTCAACTGATGTTAAGGTGATGAAATATACACTAAATCTCACTTGGCTATGTTTTGAGTCCTGAAAAGAATCCAACTATTTTCCTTTAGGCAGTCTCTTGGCATCAAAGCAATAATACGCTATGCTGCTATAATATTAATATAAAATGAACTCAGAAAACATTATTTTTTGTCATATTTTATGAATCTCAGTGTATTTTCACAGATTTTTTTTAAAGGCATATTATCAGTAAGGGGTGATGGAAAAATAGGAATTTTGGTTACATGGGATTATCATGTAGCATATGTAAAACAGGTTATTGGATTCAACCCGTTTCACAGCAAACAGGTGGATCTATTTCAGAAACAACCTTCCTATTTCTAATACTAATTGAAGCTTACATTGCTGTGTGTTCAAGGACAAATGCCAAGGATTAAGTTGGCATGAAGCCTAAACTAACCTTTTCCTCTGTAATAGGCACATACAAAAAGCTGTTCGTTCCAGTTTAATGAAACAGCTGAAATTATTCTTTATAATAATTCTTGGTGAAGTATTATATTTATGTGCACACAAAAAGCAAAACAAGAAGCCTAATAATAAATCTCATTCTTTTCTGTAAACTAAAGTGTAGGATAAAACTGCAATTCAAGCTCAGCAGTGCTTCTCAAAATTTAATTGTATATTGTTTTGGAAAACAATTTTCATTTAATATATGGAAAATTAACTTAGCAGCATTAGGTGATCCCAAAGCTTTTGTGTTGGCCCAAGAATACATACCTAAAGATTTTTAAGACATGTCTGTGGTAGATAATAATTGGAAATAAATTTCATTGTCTAAGTTCAATGTAGAGAAAGTATTCTTTGAGGTGATTGAAGCTTTTTCCCTGTAGTAGTAGTAGTAGTAGTAGTAGTAGTAGTAGTAGTAGTAGTAATACAGAACTAACAGAGGAACAATTAAAGGGCATCAGTGAGATGTGAATTCAGTGAGAGTTTTGAAGTGGATGGGCCTAAATTTTCTCTGATAATGAATTCCCCACAGGTTTTTTAAACTTAAAAATGCAATTAAAAGCATACCAAATAAATTCACCTTTATAATTGAACAAAATAACAACAAAAGGAGGCAAATAACAAGGGCCATTCAACAGGGTCTGCCCTGGTACCTCAGTAATTGAGAGGAGGAGATAGAGGGTATGTTTGTCTGTTTTGCATATGACTTCAAATCTGGTGACCACTACTCCACTAAATATGCTGCCTGCTTTCCTAGGTTATTTATCTTAATTTTTGAAAGGCTTATAAATAAAGAATACAAAATATTAATGTCTGTCAGCTCAAGACACCACAGCATTGATTTCTTAAATGCTTCTGATTCAGGGATATAGGTTAGAGTATCAAAAGTGAAGATAAGTTGACTATACAAAACACATTATATTTAGGTTAATGTGTTTATCTTGGCTTCATCCATTCAGGTTGTGAACTTGTGAGCTATAGCTGTCAAAAGTGAAAATTCAGAAAATCAAGTTGTCTGTCTTTTTTTGTCCCGATATATTTTATGTGTAGGTTTTTTTCTTTCTCCTCCCCCTCCATCCTCCACCTGAAAAACTCCTTTTGTCAGGCTAGTGTAAAACTACAGTCTGATTTTGCTTCACATATTGACTAACTCATTCCTTGTGAAATTTTCTTGCCTGCCTCTGAGGAGTGTTTTGAGTAGAATTTAATATTCATTAATTCTAAACATGCTAGGATTAAGTTGATCTTTAAATTAATGGCCTTATTGTTTCTGGTAATTTGAGGAATCTCAAAAACTTAAAAGTACTGGAAGTTTCTTTTGGTGTTGTAATGTTTCTATTTGCTGTTCTTGTTGAAGCTGGAATGAAAGCATAAGAGGGGTTATCAGAGCAGTTAACATTATTGAGGAGAATAAGACAGCACAAAATGATTAAACACACACTCTTTGGAGATGTGTGTTGGAAATGTAGAACACAGTGTTAAATATACTTCTATTTTTGCTTAAGAATGTTTTAGCAATAAACAGTCTCTCGTGCTAATAACTTTCCAAGGAGACTTGCCTAACATTAATCGACCTTGTTTTAACATTCAGCTAACAGACACATGGCAATTGGACAGGGTCCCGTTGTTAGGAACACCCCTACATGAAATGCCCCTCATTACTCATGATCCAAGTGGTATGTATAAAAAGGCAAAGCAGCCAACTCTCAATCTGTGATTGCCTTTAATGGGGGTGAAGGGGAATACTCTGGAGCCACAGAAGTTAAAAACAAAGACAAACATAGAAACAGCATGGTCAGGGGCTGTTTTAATCATATAATGGGGACATGATTACTTGATCCAGCTACATTCAACACTTAGGAATAGATGAGGCTTCTGAAAACTGAGTGTATTCCAAAGTATAGTAGTTTCAGGTTCAAATGAGCAGGACTGCTTTGAACTGAATAATCATGTATCTTTCTCTCATTTGTGTGTATTTATTACTCAGCTAAAGGAGTTGAACAGCAAATTATCATGGCTGCATTCTAACTATAGTACAAATTACGCTGAGGGAGAGCTGTTGAAGTCAGCATTACTGTATTTTTTGGGAGAGAATCCTCTGCACAGGGATTGATGGCATAGATTTAGCACTAGATGTTCCACAGCCTTGCCTCCACAGCCTCCACAGCCTCCTGTCCAAAGATAGGAGGAATAAATAGTGCTTGTCTGCTGCTTAGCTACTGTTTTCAGAAAACAGAAATTAAATGCCTTCCAAAGAGTTGAACTCATTCTGCTCTTCTTTTTGTGGTAGCACTAGTGCAGTTATATTTGGAGACAGCTACTTTTAAAAGAATTTGGTGCTTTAGCAGTGTCTTTTCTGATGGTGAATGGCTCATAATTTTAATATGAGGTGATTACAAGCAATGTTCCTGCACACTGATATCTGCTGTTATTAAAAGAATTACTAACTTGCATTAATTTTTAGCTGTTATTAGAGATTCAGATCTGAATTTCTAATATAATCACCATAAATTTTTAAAATATTAAATCTGTCATTACTATAGGTGTACATTTATGCTCTCCTATTAACTGTTGTAAGTAGAGAAAAGGATGTCTATTCTACTTCTACTCTTTCCTAAGTGGATGCTAATGACCACCGTTTAAGATTATCAGCTGAACCACATAAAGTTTTGGCCTGATGTAATATACTTGTTCTTATGTGTAAAGCACTGAACATTCCAGATTTTATATACTGCGTTGTTGCAGCTTTAATTGCTTTTCTTTGATTCAAGTACTCCTAGCCCAGCTGAAGCTGAAATGAGATGATTTGAGGAAAACACCACAGTAACAGTGAGCCTTGCAAAGTTTCCACTGGGAAGTGGAACTGTTTTTCTGATAATGTAGGTTCTAACCAAACATGAAAGGTCAGGGGAAAATGTGTAGTTTTGCAACTCTGAAGATGTATCTTTAAATTTCAAGTCTCCTTAGCTGGAAGATAAACTTCAGAATATGGAGTCTGTTTAGGCAAGTCTGATTGCTTGTACATGAAGCCTTAAAAAGCATCATTAGGAACCTGGCAACTCTCCTAATTTCCTCTGATAACTTAGAAATTCTCTTCTACTAGTTACTATGGTGTTTTGCCATATAATGTTGTTTTCCACATGATTGTTTTCAGTACACTAAACACCTAGGGCTGGGGCTGAGAGGATTCCAGTATTGAGTTGAGATAGTGAAGAGAGTATCACTATGCTTAAACTAACCTTAACCCTAAGGGTGTATGAGGACAATTCCATGAGAAAGTAAATTCTTTTCTTGCACGTGGTATTAATAGTATTTGAATAAATTGTTATTCTCAGGTACAGTTTTACCACTCTCATTCATTGTAAATTTAAGTTTTAAAGATGGGGAATGCTTTATTTTGTACTGGTTTTAATCCCTGCTTTTATATCAGTACCCTAGAGATTCTTACCTTTGACTCACAGATTTTGAATGGATATTTTGGTCTCTCTGCCCATCCTCATAGGAATTACAAGACAAAGACAGAGATATCCCCGGTCTTAATAAAAATAAGCAAGTATACATAACTGTAGGAAATAAGGAATGATGATTTTTATAAAAGGCTAGTAAGTGAATATAGTAAGTTTGTGTTTGCTATTTACATACACCTAGTAGTCTTTTTTGTTCTGTTTTGTTTCTTGTATGTAATGGAACCAGCTATGTGCATAAATCATCAGGTTTGAGGCTTCTTTAATATTTACCCAACATGCAGCTGATTTTTTACTGTTAAACAATGAAACTAGTAAGACTTGCCTATGGGAGAAGGAGCTTGAAAAAATATAGTGCAGCTATTTCAAAATGCTACCATGAGTACTGAATTACATATGCTGAAACTCTGAGCTGAGAACATGTAGCTTCAGTGTACTGATACTTTCCAAGTAGATACTCATATATACTCAGATATGTTTTTTAAGTGATTTTCCTATAAAATCTGGGCCATTACCTCCTCTGTAGATAATTGGAGCATGCATTAGACTAGAAGCACATCTACATAGACAGTGGCAGATGTCCTGGCTACACAGCCGACAATGCTTGGGCTCAGCTAAGTTTCTGCTCAGCCTTTGCCTTAGTTGGCCTGTAGTACATACAGGATTTTAAGCCAATAACATGCTGGTCTGAAAAACCAACAATAAGAATTAGAATTAAGGTTTCAGTAAATTTAAACCTTAAATACCCCTATTTTAACACCACACTGGCAGAAGTGACATGAAGTAGCAAGGAATAGTCTAAACTCTAGGCAAATGGTGTGTATACAAATGTTTGTCTTAAGTTTGTCTTAGCTTGATTTCAATAACTGAGTCGTTAAAACTACACAAATGGGTGTTGTGCTTTTAACTCACAAGTCTGGAATAGGGTGGGGGAGGAGTAGGATGAGGAGGGGGAACCTGAGGCCATAATGCCTTGGAGTTTGTTCCAGCTGTTTTTTGAAAAGATGTTGGGAGTTCCCAAATAAAAAGGTTGGTTTTTATTGTTCACTAATACCTCTTTTACTAGAAAGGGAGACAGGGTTGGTTTCCCAAACTTGTCTGTCATCCTCGTAGAATGTGGGGAGTGGAGGCTTGAGGAACACAAAATGAAATTTCATCGTGTAACCAGGGACTCATTGTTAACACTGTCAAACATATGGCACAGCTGTGAAATTTTTGTGCCAGGCCTGGTGAGCTAGTGGGAAAGCTTACAAAGACAAGCAAGCCATTTGGACTGATGGTGTTGTTAGTAGGAAGAAGCAAATGATAAAACAATCTTACTTAAATGCTTAGAAAAATAGTCCTGTGATTTATTTTCTAAGCCACCAGATGTACTGTACTATACTGTACTACATAATTGAGACAGCATTCTCTGATGTAATAAAGATATAAAATGTGTGTGGGTGTGCGGGGTGAGAAAGGAGTAGTGGAATCGAGGGCAAGTTGAATAAACTGTTGGAGATTTAGGTTTGGCTTTTTTTTCTCTCATTGCAGAGTGTAAAATGCTAATATGACCCATAACCAAAAGGCTCTTAAAAATAACGGTGGGCTCAGAAGGGTTGATTTTTGCTTCAGATCAAATCCCTGGCAAGCCATTTCCTGTGTATGTAAAGATGGTTCGGATTTTGTCGTTGTTGTCAGCACTAGGAAGGTTAATGACCAAGGGATTGGGTGTGGAGAGGGGAGAGGTTCGAGCTACTTTGCCAGACTTCAGATCATTAGCAGGAAGCAGCCAGGAGGAAACGTGCTGTTTCTGGAGCCTTGTTCAGTGCTCCTAGAGCAACGAGAAACATGCAGCGGTTTGGGTAGCAAAAATGGCCATGCTGGATACAAAATGTATATTTTGCTCTGATGGTTTCCTCAAACCACAAGGCTTTTATATTGTCTCCCAGCCAGAATTTGAGAAGTTGTCTATAGCTGTATGTGAAAGGCATTTCCCAGGTGGTGGGTCTGGCAATATAGGTCAGCTTTAGAGAAAACAGGAAGGGAAGGGAGGTCGTCAGTGATGGGAGATGGTCAGTAATGGCAGACAGCCACTGTGTCAGAAATACTTTTGAAACCTGCTTGGCGTCATAATTGCACAGAAAGCAAAAACCTTGAAGGAACTCTGACAAAAGTGATTTAGTTTGTAAAAAGTGAATAAAAATCTGTGTGAAATAAGTTAAAAAAAACCAAACCAGAACATTTCAGTGCTGTACTAATTATGTTATTTTTATAGCAGATTTCCAGGTCATAGGGATAAAAGGAAAAGGAACAGATGAGGAGAAAATCAATGTCTGTACATTTTCTGTTAATCTTAACCCAGACAAGTTTTTTTTAAAATCTTGGTTTCTGGATATCTTATGTCTCTTTTAGTAACAGAACTAGCATTATACAGGTGGACAGAATTTTTCATTTTCTGAGAAGATAAACTGTGAGGTTGCAAAAAAGACAGATGATCAGATGATTTATCAAAAAAGCAAAGGGAAAATGAATAGAAAAAGAAAAATGGAGTGTTATTTAGATTTTAATCTTATGGAACAAAATTTCTAATTGGCTTTTACTGTTCCGAAACCAGTGCAATTTTGCTGTACATGCTTGATGCAGAACCAGCAAAAAAGTTGCTAGAAGTGACAAGCAATTAAGGAAGGGGAGAAGTTAAGCCACTCAGGTCTGACACTAAGAAGTATAAGAATATAGTGTAAGATATATGTGGGTAAATTTCTCAGAAAATTGTGGTTTTGACAGACTATAAACAAAATTTGCATAGGAGAAATTATTATTTTTCTGAACATTTTTATTTAAACACAGATGCAGACTTTATAAAAACATGTTACAATTAAATATTTAATTCTAAATAAAGGAATAGTTTGATAAAGCAAAATTTGCTGTTATATGTTCCAGCACATTTATTCCATTATTTGGGGCAGAAGCTTATAAGTGAAAATTGTAGAACTGTCCACGAACTCAGATACCAATCTGTCTTATGGAAAGGAAATGAAGACTTTATCTGAGCAGCAAGGAGAAGACAAGTATAAATGTGCACATTTTAGTCTGACCGTGACTGAATTGTTGTAGAAGAATGGAAGCTATAGATTGTTTAGATTGTATAGATTGTTTTAAGACATATGAAGAATTAAAAATATTTGAAAATATCAAAGCATATTACAATTTTTCTTTTTGTTTCTTTCCCACTACTTGGATTTTTTTGTGTGTGTGTGTGTGTGCTTTTAACATGAGACAAAAGGTAATGTTGAAATTCCAATTTTCCAGTCAGGCCTAACAGTAGTGAAAACCATTATAAAATACGTAGAATAATTTGGTATTGGCATTTTCTTTTATTTGCAAATTCAAAATTCTCTTAAGTTTTATTTTCGCTGAGTTTAATTTAGCCCATTGTCACATGTGATTATTTTTTTAACTTTGCAGGATAAAGTACATACCATGAAAGAAGGAGACTTATGGTACTGACTGATGTACTAATAACTTTGTTCTATTCATACCACAAAAGAGTTTTGTGAAAGGAAGTGTTAACAGGGTTTACTAAAAAAGATCTTTTCAGAAGACGGGTTGTTTTATTTATCCTTATGGAAGCCTAGAATGGTTTGGGTCAGAAGGGACCTTATGGATCATCTCGTTCCAGGCCCCCTGCCATAAGCAGGGACAGCTTCCACTAGACCAGGTTGCTCAGAACCCCATGCAACTCTGAACAGTTCCAGGGATGGGGCATCCACAGCTTCTCTGGGCAACCTGTTCCAATGTCCAGGAGATGAAAGACAAGGAGAAAAAGACAGAAAAAATATACAAAACAACAAACATAACTACCAACAACTGTTCATCTGTTCAACTGTTCACCTGTTCAACTGTTGCAACACTGTTCATCTGATACAAATTCAGAGAGGAGGTAGGGTCAGGACGTGTGCTTGCCACAGGCTTTGGTTTGAATACCCTCTGGCCTTCCCGGGCCCTTCCCCCAGGTGGGACTTGCGGTCCCTCGGCCACCGCAGGGCCGGACTGGGGCTCCAGGGCTGGGTGTGGAGCGCGGCCTCCGGCGTGCCAGGGACTGGCTCCACCGGGGGCTGGGACACAGGCCGGGGCTGGGCTGTGCGGGCAGGGCCTCGCCTCAGCAGGGCAAGGCCCGACCTGCCCCTGCCCTCACACACACCACATCTTTCCAGACACCAATCCTCACGTCTCTTAACTTCATATACTGACAACTTTGCGGTTAAAGCCCATTCTACCAACTTACTTTTTAATAGTTTAATCTTTCTATTTAAATAAATAGACATCTGAGCTTATTTTCAATTATTGCATTCCTGCTCACTAAAACTAGTCCTCAGGTAGTTTGTTTTTTCTTTTGCTGCTGTTGTTGACTAAATGCTTTTCATTCATTTTTCAAGTTCTACTAGCTACAACAGCTACAAATTACTAAGCCTACCACTGTTAACAATCTTTTATTTTCTAAAGTATGTTTGGGGTATTCGTTTTCTGTACAAAAACCACAATCCTTGCCAGTAATTACTTCTCCAATAATAAGAATGAGATCTTTGCCTGTATCCAACTGGGACTGTAGTTGCGATTGGCAGACTTATTCTAAAGTCTCATTAGAATCTTCTTTTTTAGTAATTATTTCACAAAATAGTTTTTCTCACAGATAATTTTTAAATACATAAAAGCGTACCTGACATTTTTATTTTCACTTTTCTTGAACAGTTCTTTCCTTATATTACCTGCATTCAGAAGTTTTTTAGGTTTTGTTTTACAATTAGATTTACATCTTATGCATGTCACTGTAGTCTGTTCAGTGTGTTGATGAGTCTTATGTAATTCTACAAAAATATTGCTTATTTCTTATGGACTTCATTAATTTTCTAAGCCAAATTTGTATCTTTTCACCCTCTGTAATTCCTACTTTATTTTGCTCTCCACTTACTGATGTTTTCTTTGATTTCGCCAACTTTTCAGTGGAATTTTAAAATCTATTTTTATATGGTATTTTACCTAACTTTCTATCTTCTGTGATTCAGAGTTATGAAAACAAGCCTTTCTACCCTTTATGTTTAATGCTCTTCAGTTTCCTCCTTGCCCTGACCAAAGAAAGATTTTGTTTTACATTTTTGGCCTACATACATGAAGAGGCCTGTTTCCATTTCTTCGCTTTGACAGCTAAAGGTGGTCTACAGCAGCAGTTCTTTATTTTTGTCATTATGCAGTTCAGTTCTTCTAATAAACAAAAGAATTGGATTATAAGTCCCCTGAATGTCTATTTGTGTTAAGCTTCTTGCCGAACATGACAGATCTATAATTTATGTGGAAATATGCTTTTAAAATGATGGCTTAGATTGAAAATTGACAGTTTTCCATCAGTTGCCTAGTTATTAGGTATTTCGAGTAGATGATCATTGTTGATCTCTTCCAACTGAACTATTCTGTTCTAATTATTTTTTATTGTTTTGTTACCAATTTGAAAGTCAGACTTTTTATATTGCATATGAAATATATGTGTTTGTGAAATGTCTTTCATGTATCTCTGTTCTCCAGAAGTTTCCTTCTTGTATTACTTCTGATTATGGCCACATACGTCAATTATCTCTTTCTTCAGCTAGTGCCTGGCTATTGCACAGATGCTCACAGGCAGAAAGTTTGTTTAATAAAAGCCCATGGCTTTTTAATAAAAAGCTTGTGGCATAGGATAGAACTCTTGTTAATTCTTTCAGACAGGATGATTGGTTACTGTCCAAATCATGATCTCAAGACTCCTTGTTGTCTTCAGCAGGATCAGGTGAAACTCTCTGAACCACTTTTTACACTTGGATGGTGCTGTGTGACCGCTCTCACATGCATGATCCTTCATTATTGGTTGGCTTGGATTACAGAGAAATTAGATTCTAAACATATTAACCATGTACAAAGGACCGTTGTACGTGACCCTGTCTGCACTTGCAGAGTTCCTTCTGACTCTTTATAACTGTTATATTTCTGCACTTTTTAATCACTTCCGTAACAGAATCTTTAGGGGATATCTGAAGGAAGGTGGGGATTCCTCTACCCAGGATGCTAAACACCATATTGAAACATACAAACTGGTACGTGCATTTTTACTAATTTTCAGGAAGTGTCTTCAGGACAATCCAAACTTGCCACATGAAACACATCTAGAAGAATTAGTCAGACATTTTGTTTTGAAAATGGCTAGAATTCAGTAAGTCGCCTCTATTGTAGTCAACTCACTGTTTCAAATCAAACAATTTTCTCACCGATGCAGATGGCAGCCTGGGCATGTACTGGATTATGTAGGAATTTCATGACCGAAGTTCACTAGGCGCACACACAGTCATATCCCTGATACTAGGCTAAACCATATTTATACCTATAGGACAAACATGAGATATTTTCCTTTCATATTTAATGGAATTTTCTTTTTTTTTTTTTGTTCTTGAAAAATTGCTTGGTTTGATTTTCACTAGAATGTCTACCATGAAAATGAGAGACAAAGGACACACATTGAAATGAGAAATACACTAGCTTTCCTATGAAATTAAGAGATCTAATCAGCAGTTTCCTGACATTATGATTTCATTCTTTTCCACTTCATTGTGTTACCTTGTTTTTCTGAATTATGAGCCCTTTCTTCTGAAGTACTGACATTACCTGCTTTTGTAGGCTTTATGCTTCATTTTACAGTGTATCACTGCTCAGAAGGTGGATTGGTACCTGGGAAGCTGGAGACTTTGAACAGCATTTTCAATCATTTTGCTTGTTTTAGCATTTGTATTCCTTAAGACTTCACCTGCATGTCTTAATACTTTGTGATTACTTTGTTTAATGGCCCTTGTCTCATTGAGTCTTGATGTCAGCCATACCAGTGAACCACTGTGGTTCTCTCTTATCTCCTCCTTTCCTGTGTCTTTCTTTGGGAAAGATAGAAGTAACAGCTACAGAATGCTTTCAAGCATGTGGCCAATTTTCTCCTGAGTAAAGCTGTAGATTGCACAGCTGCAATTCCTTAGTGGAAGCAGATGAACCGTGACCTACTGCCGACAGCCACTTTGGGTTACATCATTCCACTAAGTCACCACCCACTGCTGCTCAGCCAGCCTGAGGGATACAGCGAACAGGCTGCCTTTCATTGACACTTCATGAATTAACAGCTAGGGGCTGCTCAGGAGGACAGTTGGCATCTCTTCCTCCTCCGAGACCCAGTGTTTGAGTTCCCTGTGGCAGAAATTCAGGGAAAAGAAGATGGATTGCAAAAAGCTTCTCCTTGCTGTTTTGGAATATGTTGTCCTTTTGGCATCAGTGTTTTTCTTTTTTTTTTTTTTATTTGGTTTGGGTTTTTCCTTCTCTGCTACTAGTCTAGTATATTAACTAAAGAGATACATTCTTCATGCAGAGTATTTGAGGGGAAGTGTTGAAGATTAATTCCCTTCTCACATGTCACCCTCTTGATTCTCATTAAGAGATGACTGTATGTCTCTGTTTTATATCATCCATGTTTTACATTTCAGCTCTTAAGAGGAATGATGTGCACTATGGTGAGCAAATGCTTCATCACAGTCTTGCTGATTTAGATCTGCTCCTATGATGTGATCTGTCAGGCTGCCTTCAGAATGTGGTTTTTCTTTCTGATTAGGAAATTGAAAGATGGATCAAACAAGAAGCACCTGAACGATGGCTTGCTGTTCAACGTCAGACCAGCAAACCCTGCTTGTTAATTCTCTGCAAATAAAGTAGTACTCAATATAGTGAGAAAAACACTGTTGAAAAGTCAAACCAGTTCTGAGTGTCATTGATTCTCAATCACAGTTAATCTGATGTCATGACCTCTTAATGCAGAAGCAAAGAAATTCTCCAGGGCAAAAGATTTTTCAACCTGTAGCAGGGTGTCTCAAAATTTTTCAGCATCAATGCACTACCTAGAGTGAAGGGTAAAAAAGTGGCATTGGACAGACAGTATAATTACATATAATTGGCAGCCTGATCCTAGTTACTTGGTTTTGCATAAATTACTTTAAACAAATGATTTTTCTCATCAGTAAAACTGTACTTAATATTTTAATCCAACTTTTCAATTTGCTATTCCACAGTGGTATTATTGCTGTGAAAAGAAAAGAGAGACTAAAAATTCAAATTCTAAGGCATCAAATCTGACACATTCTTATTTGAAAGATGAGAATAGCTACATCAATGTTACACCTTTAAAAAATTATGCAAGTATTTAATAGTCTGCGCTCTTTTCATTTGAAATCTAGTAAACAAAGATTTATTCACCTAGTTTACTCTTGAAAACCACTACCAAACTGGACATTTTCAAGTTTTCAGCTGATAGTAATTATATTTGCAAATTAAATAAGAAACGGAAATCTGTGGATCAGTAAAGTTTATTTTTTTTCAAAATTCAAACCTGCTATAAGTGAAGAAAAATGTGAAATGTGATAGCTTGAAATAAAATAAGTGGCTTTAGTTTACATTGGCTTCTGTTTATTTTTGTGATCATTCAAAGCAGTTTTCTGTATGTCTATAAGTCAGGAACTAACTAAAGAAGCTTATTTCTAAAAGAAAATTAAAATAGTCCTGAAGATGAAATTAATGAAGTGTCTATCTGAATTTTGTCTAGGAAGTTAATGTTACAAAGAGCTGCATGGTTCTCATTCAAGGAACCCTGGCTGGGCATGTTTATTTGGGTAAGGAGAATATCCTGGAAGATAAGGATTTTAGATTTAGTTTGCCTAATTCCCTTAAGGATTTGGAATGTGCACAAGAATCTGCAAAACATAAGGAGGAATTGCTTGAAAATTTAATGTTAGGCTGCTAGTATTTCCTGCTCTCTCTTGATCTGGGATGACTGTAATAGCAGTTGGTCTGTCTTAATGGAGTTTTAGCACTTTCCTCTCCTGGGAGAAATGAAACTGATGGGAAAAACAAGAAACCAAATATTTGAGCAACTTCAAAACCATTTGTGGTTTTGGTTTTAGAAATATGAAGCTTTTTGTAGGTGGGGTCACACATTTATTTTTCTGAAGCAATTCAGGAGCCCATAAAAAGTGCTTCAAACCAATGACTGTTAGTTGCTCCCTTCTTAGCCACATATAGTTGTGTTTAGATAATACAATTGCTAGTGTAATATATATAAAAATTATTTGACTAAAACTAAAGTGATCCGTTTTCTTGAGAACTAAACTTTGAATAGTTGAACAACCTTTAAAAGTTTTCCTGCTTCACATGAGTAAATATAGCAGCCCTGGAACTGGGTCACTGTCAGGCAAGAGTATTTGGAACAGTGCAACTGTTTAATGGAACAGTGCAACTGGGAACTGAGTTCTTATTGGAAAACACCTGTTTCTTGCATTATTTCAATAATATGAATATACTCTAGTGATCACGTTTCCCATTTCGTAAAATTAAAGTTGTAGTGAGGGAGCCCTCTTTAGTCCTGCTAAATCCTGGAAGAGCACTCACAGATGTCTAAGATTGTGTAATAGCTGAGAAAATACAAACTGTAGAGAGGACTTACAATGAGATGAGTCAAGTGATGACTTCCCTGGTTCGTGATGTCCTATAAATTCCTGCTATAGTTTGGATAAAAATTCTTCATAGAAATACATTTTACGGATTTCAAGGAGGTACCGTTAATATTCCCACGTTGGATAAGATGTCTGAAGTGTGCCAATTTTTTTTTTATAATTATCATTAAATAATCCTTTTTCAATCCTTGCCAAAATGTTTTCTAAGTTTAGTTGTTCAAATGAATAATAAAGGAAAGTAGTACATAATAAACTTATAGCTATTTGTATCTGATTAAAACTGTTATCTGAAGAAGAAAAATTATTTTCAAAGCAAGGCAATTTCAAGGCCTCATGCCTAGTGAAAGAGAGAGTGTCTTGCCCTTTTTTTCTCAAATAAGTGAGACTTGCATGCTGAGGTACATTTATCAGAAGGGTATGTGCCCCAGAGCAGATAGACTCAAGAGGAATTTTCAGGACCATTTAGTCCCATCATCAACGTTGTGCAACACCCTCATTTTCAGTTTTTTATAACCCCACCTGATGTTAAAATAGCAGTGTGAAACAGCTTCATGTGTTTATATGAAGACTTATATTTTAAATTCCTTGATTTTCTATTGGAATTAGTTTCTATCTTTAACACAACATATATTCAAATGAGACAGAAGCATAGATCAATAGGTTATATATTTTTTGGACAAAATATGACAAATCTGAGAAGTAAAAAATATCCCCATACCTAATGTGTATAATGGAAGGCAAAAATACATAGAAATAACACAGAAGGTGGCACTTGGAATCTAGGGTACATGTTAGTTTCAATATCATATCTGGATTTTCTATTTGGCCTGATGTATTTACGTACTGAATGGATGACTTACTGTGACCACTCTTCTACCTGAACTTATATTGTAGAAGTTTTAGTTTGAAAGCCAAACGCCTCATAATTTGACATTCTAATCATAAAAGCAAAGTTATCTTTATTTTATAATAGTTATGGAAGAAAAATAATAATAAACATTTCCTTCATGTGTGATTCAAAGAATTATTTAATCACTTGGACTGTCTGATGTAGTACTGCTCTATCTCTAGTGCCACTCAGCCTTGTCTGACTCACCAGTGACTCAAATATGAAAGTAATTATTGTGATCACTAGCCCTTGTTTTATACAAATGGTGCTGAGACATATACTTAATTTTCTACAGGATGCTTAATAATATTATAGAAACTGTCATTGCTTAGCCAGTTTTTTGGCAGCAAATGATTTCTTCAGTCTGTTTAGTTGTTTGCTTGCAAGTCATCCAAAAGCACATCTTTTCACAGAATGTCATCCAGATTTTTTGTTGTTCCAAGTGTCACCACAGTCTCATGCTCAGTGATTTTTTCCCTCAATTTACTAATTTATTAAGGTGTTGAGGAACAAGACTTAATTCAAGATTTTACCAGTATGTATTTGGAGTTTGTTAAAGATTGCTAGGAGCTGGTTAAAAATTAGTTTAAGTTACTTGGAAAAAGCAAGCAAAGGCTCATACAGGGCCAATCTAAGAATCTTCTTAATTAACTTTAAACAACCATAAAGCAACACTGTGAATGCTAATAGAGTTAGAATAAACAGGATTGTAAGGATATAAATTCAAATTGGAAAAAAAAATAGGAAATATATTGTAATATATATAAAATATGTGATGTATATTGTATTTTTCCTTTCCAAATCTATTAATTGTAACAATATCCTCTAATAATACTATGTTTACTTACTCTTACTGCCTTCCTGTTCCTCTATTTCCTTATTATCTCAATACAGGGAACCTATGTCATAACTAAAATACAGTGTTTCTGAGTACATACATTCCTTGTGTTTGAAAGAATTCTAGAACTCTATTGGTCATTTCATAGATACTTTTTAGTAACTTCATTTGAATTATGTTTTCTGACTTTTGGTTTGTTTGGATTCTGAGACCAGAAGAAGAGTAAGCTCAACTACAGTGAGAATTTTTTATCTATGTTCTCATCCATCATTTCAACTACCATTTTGTGAGAGCTCATTTTTCCTGCTTTCCTTGTTGCTGTGTGTTACCAGAGTGCCAAGGAGATGGATGATGGTAGCATTAGACTAAGGAAGTAGTGAGAGCTCTTTGGCAGCTATTATGTGTAGTACCTTGATTTGCTACTCTAAGATTTGGAGCTCTTACAGAATTTTTCATTGTCATTCATAAAATCAGCTGCATTTTTCTAGCATGTAAATGGAGAAGAACACAACTTTTTCTCTCAGAAATTACTTACATGAAATTTAATGTCCTTCATCAAGATGTGCCTGTGAGTGCAATTGTGACAGGAGGTACTCCTGTGTAGACACAGAAAATGCCCATAATTATCTTCTGCTTGGACTTGAAGACTATGAGAAAGGTGTAAAAAACTGCCCTGTGAAAGCCAGAAAACACAGTTCTGTTTCCATTCTTGAGATGTGAGACTGTAAAAAAAGTAAGTTCAGATCAATGTTTGCTTTGCTACTGGAGGTATTAGGGCAGGTGATACATCATATTAACAGATTCTAAATTTAATTTTAAATAATTTTAATTTTTGTTAGCAAAAAAGATATTCTTACGTTGCTTCTTAAAGACCACAACTCTCTTCCAGAATCATGATGCCTTTGTGTGATTAAATCTGGTGGTGTAAAGCATGTGACATTCAAAGATATTTTTGTTCTTTTTATCACAGTGACTGTTTCACATGTTGAAATAGCACCTCATTTTCCTTTCTTTGAATATAATGTGACTGAGTGCACTCTGTTGGAGATCTGAGAGAGAATCTTTCCTTCTCTCCTCATAATGGCCTGCATCTGGTCTTCTGAACAGGAAGAAATTTTAAGCCTTATATACTGTTAGTTGTGTCGGATATTCTACTACAAACTCACACTGAATATTGATATGCATCTACAACATTTGGGCATTGATAGCTATTTTGAGAGGTCTAAAATTGAGTGTGAATAAACAAACTTGGAAAAAAATCTACTCCATCTATTATTAGAATACAGTCTTCCTGTTTAAAACTCAAATTTAAAAATCCATGAGCTTTATCCACTTCCACGTAGTGATGGAGTCTTCCACAACTTCATGATGAAGATCCTGATTTCAGTAAATCATTGCATTCTTGAAAGATGATAGTATATATAAAAATTTGTTTCTGAAAAAGGTCAGTCTAGTTTCTGTTTCCTTATTTAGCTAATGTAACTGTAAAATTTACAGATTAAACCCACCAAATTTATCTGCTCAATGTTCGGATCTTTTTTTACACTTTAGTCCTTTTCTATTGTATTAGATTGGAGATTTTTTTTTTATTATATTACACTTTTGCTCTTTCTGTTTTTGTATTAGTTTTGAGGTCTTTTATCTCTGGGATACAAATCAATCCCTGAACAGAGATGAGTTTTCCTGTTTTATCCAGATGCCATACCAATTACAGTAATTTCATGCTGGGAGTCAAATTCAAATTCCTTGAAGTCAAGCAGGCCCTCAGAGCAGCATAATGGTAGGCATTTGGGAGCATACTGAGAGTCTGCTTGGTTGTCTGCTCTGTCTCCCTCTGTGCAGACTCTCTTGGTTGCTGTGTTCTGTCTCTGTCTTTGTCTCAGCCTTAAATACAGGTAGTTATCTTCTAGCAACCATTACCAGCTGCTGGATGTTACACTTTGCTGGTATTTCTTTCACTTGTATATGCGATTATAAAATTACTCTTTTAGCTAAGCTGGACTTAAATAAGTTAAGGGTTTTAAACAGAAAGATATGGCAAAGAACACTGGAAATTATTTTTGGATAAATTCCAGTGTAATGACTCTAATAAACTTATACTAATATAGGATGTTACTTTATGCCCCTAATAAGATGCATTTTGAGATGGGATGCTTCTTCTAAAAAAGATATTTTCTTTTTATCCAAAAGTTATTTATGAGTAATGTGGAGAACACTGATGGCTTAATGCAGGAATTATGTCTGAAATGTGTAGCCTGATAATGAATGTGGCCTCTGGCCTTCAATTCTGCGAAACTCTGAAAATGCTGAAAAATCACTTGGTGAAATTAAGAACAGCATTTAACACAAAACAAGTTTCAAGTAAGCCTGTCACAAAAGGCATATGACTCATGTTCTAGGAAATTCTCTCGTTGACTGTACGAACACAACACGGTGTAAAAGGGGTGCTGTGCTTTACGCACAGATAGGGAGACACCCTGTAACACAGGGAGTGAAGGCGATGTTGGTTGTGCTTGGAAGAGGCAGTGCAGTTTAGCATGAGCTGGAAACAGTGTGAGGAAGCTGTTATCTGGCTGGATGCACCATCTTGTAGTGTTGGACAGCTGCTGTGTCAATGACCACTGCACTCAGATAAAAAAATCCTCAAAATATCTTAATATCTTAAATATTTTAATATCAAAATATTTTAATATCTAAAAAAGTAAATTAGAAACACAGTAATCTCCTAAGCAGTACAGCCCAAAAGATGTATGTATGGAAAACTGAATAAATAATTAGAAAATCCTGCTGTGATTAAAAAAATGAAGTATTTTTGTTAAGCAGGTGTACTTTTTCAGCTGGTGAAAAACAATAGTTTAAATGAAGCTGTGCTAACTTACTACAGCTAGATATCTGGTATGTTACTTGCTAATTTGTGTCAAATGCCCAGCCCTGATATCATCATCTCCAGAAATATTCAGATCCTTATTTAGAGTATAAAGAGCTGAGAGAAGTTAGAAATTCTGTTTGCAAAAGACTGAGCCAACTGACTTCATTGATAACACATGCAATAGTGGTATACTAAGTATGAAGGGATAAAAGAAAGAAACCCCCAATCCTATAAAGGCACATTTGTCTTTTTTAACCCCTGAAGGAAAACAAAACCCACAAAAACCCTCCTATATTCACAAACTATTCAGAAGGAAAAGGACTCTAATGTTATTAAAACCTGTCTTACCACTGGCAAAAAGCATCACAAATTTCATGAAGAGTATTTTTAAACTAAAATACAATTTGAAGAAAAAGATTCCTCAGGATCTATGAAGCAAGTCTTCTGTTCAAATGACAATCACAGTGTAAAGACATACAAAAAATCTCAGGGCATGGAGCTACTTATTCTCATAATTTTCCTACTGGATGACTTAATACTTCACAGACATAAGAAAATCATGGCTTCTGTTTCAATATTTTGCAAGCTGTCACAAAAGCTTATGAATCTGGTGACAAAGTACAAACAAAACCAGTCATTATATTGATGGAAACAATGGTAGTTTGGCTACCCAGCCAAGAAAAATCATATTCATGTGGAATAAATGGAGTATGCAGTGCTTTGTTGTAAAGACATGAAGTCACTGAAACCTATCTAATTGAATGGCAAGTCATAAAGATAGCATTAATACTAGTAGTTTTCTACTACTGTATTAGCTATTTGAAGTATCTATATTGCTGTAAATACTGTAAGTTTTGATTAGCAGAAAATACTATACAGCTAATGACCATTAGCAAGCTGGTAGATCACTCCTGAAATTCTAGTTCCTAATAAAGTAGAGGTGGTCAGAAGCACAACCATATGACAAAAGAGTAATAAACAAATTATTATTTTCATAAATAATCCCTCGTGAAGAATTACATTTATTTCCTTATTTTGCAATAATATGACAGAGATAAAAGAATATATTCAGAGCCGTCCATTGTAAGTAGTTGAACTCCATGTTAGCGGGATTTGAGACAATGTCCTTAATGTCAGCTCAGTGAATTTTCCACAGAGCTCCTTATTCTCTAATCTAAAAACATTTAACATTAAAAAAAAAGAAGCCAAATGAGTAGTTTGATTCCTTTGTTTAAAAGTGATGCTTATCAGTCCTGGGCCACAAAAGCCCAAAATTCAAGTACTGAAGAAAATGTGAAGATCATAATTGTGAAGTTTTATTTTCGTAAGGAAAATACCCAATGCTTAGAGTTCCCAGGAAGTTTGATGAAGTGATTCTGAAAAACTTGCCCGTTTCTTCTTCCAAAACAGAAAATTCAAGGAAGCTGAGGGGATTCCATAGATTAAATAAAAAAACATTCTGAGCAATGGGACTCAAAGAGGAAGAAAAATAATGACTTCTTTAAAATATTCAGTCTCAGGATTAAATTAGATTATTAATTCCATTATTTTCCTAAATGCATAATTGTCATTTCTTATATTCTCACTTTGGGAAAGTTGCATTACTATCATTTTTTCTAACACTCTCAAAATAAAATGATAAACAAATTGTGATAATTTAAGTACAGCTAATTGTGTTATGTGTTGCATAACAATGTTATGTTTTATTTTATGCTTACTTTCATGCCAATAATAATTTGAAATTCATTATTGCTGATTAGATGACATTTGGTAATGACTGGTCTTGCTAATCTCAGATGATTATTTGCTCATGTAATTTGACATAGTTTTTGGTCTATTCTGGCCCTTAGGAAAATATGGCAAATCAGCGACAAGGTGCATTTATAAATTAATGTACTGAGGCTTGTAGAATGATTTCTAAAGCTCTTACTCCATATTCTTGCATGGCACATACTAATTCTGGCTATTTAAAAATGGATGCAGCTTCTAAATAGCTACAGTTGAGTTAACAATTCCAGACCTGTTCATGGTCAACCAAGTAAGGCAGCTAAAGGAACAGCAGAAAATGAATTCTTCAGACCTCATATTTTGGTTTTGTTTTATTTTGTATCATAGAAGTTTGTGTGTCTGCTTTCAAGTATTTAGAATAACAGTATTTATTTGGTTTGTTTTGAAAAGTAAATCTGTTTAGGCCTTGGACACAATCTTGCTCAAATCACAGTAGAAATTTTTATGGGTTTTTTTAAAGAACTTTTATGAAGGTAAGAAGCCATACCCATCTAAATATCTCCTGTTTATCCAGTAAATTAGAAACTAGGTAATGTTCTGAAGTATAATTTCAGCTCTTGTTGGTGAAGCTTTTTAACCTTGATGCATTTTGTGTTAACTACAGCCAGAAAGAAGGTTCTAATCAGCAGCATTTTAAAGGAATTCTATAGCTTTGGGGTTTTTGCTTCTACTGGACTTCAACTTTTTATCCCCACAGTCTGCTTTTTTTCTTTTCTTGTCCTTTCTCTACTTACCCTCTCCTTCCTTTTTTTTTTTCTTTTGTTGTTGTTGTTGTTGTTGTTGCTATGGTTGCTTGGCAGCAGGATAATTGCTGTGGTTTTGTGCATTCTGCATTTTTGCCTCTCCATTTAATGGGGCCGCATTGGCTTTCTCTCTTGTTGGTACACTGTGGGTCAAGTGTAGGCGTGTGCATGCTTTACAAATTTATCCCCATCATTGCTAATGTCTGTCCAAGATGTCTGTTAGTAGCTGGTGGTTTTGTCTGAGGAACACTTCAAGCTGTAATTCTTGAGCGCAAATCACTTTTTGTTTCTTTTGTTCATTTATAATGAGAGACTGAAATGGAGCTTAAATAATTCCTTCAATGAAAACATTAACCAGACTCAGCTATTGTGGTTGTTTAAGAACTGAAAATAATTAGCACAAACCCACATTTCCTTCACAGAGCTTTAAAAGAAGTAAGGATATTACCATTAAGATAATAATGAATTCATTCTTTGTGGAAAGGCAAGGAGAAAAGAAAAAAAGATTAAATATATTGCAAGACTAGCAAAAAGATTTTTGGTGGGAACATTTCACTGTTGAACAAAACATTCCTTTGGGAAATACATTGCTATTTGTGCTTGTATTTTAAAGCAGTGTGTGAGTACCTTCAGAGAAACCAAACAATAATGTTCTTCTCTCTTTAAAAATTCGAAACCTACTGTTCTGGTTTTGTATTAATTGATTTCTGGTGAAGAGGGAAGAAGCCACCTACGGAAGTGATTTTCTGAGTGGGTTTCTAAACACACTACATAATTGGTGCACTGGCCGGGAAGACAAACGATTGGCAAACCGAAACCGCTACACCTGCAAACCCACTACAAACAGAAGCCAACGTCCTAAGACGTTGGCTGTTAATTCAGAAACCATAATTTTATCACGTTTTGGGAAGACTGGAATCAGAAATCAATATTTTTGATAATCAGGTCACAGGAAAAATTTGTTTTCCATGAGGGTAAAGACTTCTTGTTTCTTTGTTTCTCTCATATAACTTTTCCTGCCCAGGACATGCAATCCTATTTTGAGCTATCAGAAGATATTGAGTAGTTAAAAATGTTGGCTTAGGATTGATTTAGTTCATAAATCTAGACAACCCTTTCTTACATTTGAAAGTAAGTTAGCAAGCTGAGAATCAAAGCCATAAAATATAAGGGTTGGTGGGGCAAGAACGAGCTATTACCTATCCATGAAAAGAAAAGCTGTGAAACTAACGTCTGTAGGTTACCTTAAAAAAAAATTCTTCATGAACATGGAGAAAGTCCCTTCAAACCTTACCTATAGGAAAAACAGAAAGAAATATTCTGACATCAGTTAGCTTAGGCATGGGGCAGTCTCTTCCACCTTCAGCAGATGTGCTGAATCTTTGCCAAGGATAATAAAGAATTGAAGATGAAGAACTGACCACAGTAATTCTGCTGAGAATCTATTTCCTTATGCCCTCTCTATTCACTGTGACTGCATGAGAGTTGTGTGTACAATCACCTGAGTTTTCTTCTGCCTTCCCATATGGTAATAAATACTTTCTGTATAGTGACACCTCTCCAGCATACCCGCAATGGAGAGTGACTGTCCAGCATACCTGTAATGGAGATGTTCATATGAAAACTGACTACACTCACATGAGCACATTTGTCACAGGACTGTGCACTGGGAATGTCACAGGACATTAAGCTTAATGCCATCACATGTGGATGATTTATTAAAAAAGCCCACAATTTACTTTAACTTTACAACAGTGACCTAGAAAAGAAACATATAATTTTGTCTAACCTCATAAAAATGAAAGAAAAATAAAAGATTTATTGTTTTTTCCTTGTTGTTGTTTTGGCAATAAAACCATTTGCTTAAACTAATACAAAGAAAATTAAATTTCATGGAAGGGAAGGGATTTTCCATGTGGAGAACAGTCATCTTCACAGCTCTAGGGTCCAACTGTGAGACAGAAATGATGAAAGAGAAAGAAAAATCTAAGGTAGAGCTGTTGCTACCTCTGTCTAAAATCAGATTTTTACTTTGGATTCTACCTTATCTCTCATAAGGATTCTTCTATTCTTTGGTTTAAAGCAACAGTTGACTGCATGACAGCAAACAAAATTTTAAACCCTTTTACAAATGCATTGACACAGTCTGTCTCTTCACCTGAACCTGCGTATTTCCATATGGGGACTTAAAAAATTCATTTGGAAAATCCTGAACATTTCTGAAGCATATAATAAGGAAACATAGCACTTGGAAAATGATGTCCTTAATTTAATAGGGTAGTATCTCCTTTAGGATATATTTATCTTAAAACCATAGTGTGTTCATATGCAAGAAATTCCCAGAAGGTGACATGCACAATAGATTTTAAACTATGCATAGCTTTCTGGGTCTCCATGGAGAAATGAAAATTGTTCAAAATTATTAACACTGGCAGAATTGGGCAGTAATGTTTCTGCATATTGTAAATTCTTCCATGGACTTTGGTAAAGGCAAACAGCTTTCAGAATTTAGATTTGGAGCCAGACTGTAATTGCCTCTGAATTTGGGACCTGGTATTGGACTTGTACCTGCCTCTACCTACACCTCTTCTAATTTCATTTTGGAGAATAAAGAAAAAGAAAACATTGCAGCACAAAACTGTGGCAGATTAAAGCCAGTGGTAATAATTTCTTATTTCAGAATTCCCTAAAAGATTTTGCTAAACTTTTTCTTGAGGCAACAGTGGTAGGAATCAAGTTTATTTGACAGCTAGCAGCTGCTTATACACACCTTTGAGTCTTCCGAGATGCCTTTCCTTCTTCCATGATTGGCAGGGCTGAAGGATGCAGTAAAGCTCTTGTCACCCATATAAAAGTGTGGCACTTGGTAAATGTGGGCAGTAAAGTAGAATGTTTTTGTTTTATGGAGAGTAATTCAGAGTTAAAATACATGCACAAGTTGTTACAGAGTTTGGAGTGCAGTTTAGTCTACAAATAGGCAATGTACAATATTTTGGCTTGTTAAAAGCCTGTATTTCTCATCCCTCATTGTAAATATTACTGCTACCTTTTCTGATATTTAATAACTTAAATTCTGTCATGTTTCCTGTTTCAGTTTGTTTCTGTCAAGAAAATCAAGAGATTGATAGTGCTAGTTAGCAAAGTAATCCTCTTCTCATTGTCAAAACACTGTAGGCCTTGGTGAAAAAAAAGGAAACTTAAAGAAACTGATTTTTAAAACAATTTTATCAGAAGTATTTTTAATAAACAGGTTTTTTTTGCCTCTATTTTTGATGTTAGTCATAATTTCTGTGTGCTTTAGGCACACAGAAAATACAAAATACAAAATTTTTGTATTTGAAAATACAAAATACAAAAAGCTTCAACAGAGCAACTTTCACCTTGAAACTACTCATGGAATGTGCCTAAATGGTTAATTATAAGTATTTGAGGCCACATTTGATTTTTCTGCTTTGTGAGTGAGGTACTTTGAAACTCCTCATCTGTGCTGAGAAAGGTGATATCAAAGGTACTATGATTATTTACATCAGATTCCAAGCCTGTGTTGCTAGTCTTGTGCCTTGTGAATTCAGCAAAATATTACCATTACTCTTTGCTAACAATAATTATTAGTAGTTTACTTTATTGCTGGTCACAGCAAAACTAATGGAGCTAGTTCCATGGTGGGTTAGTAATAAAGTGCAAGAAAACTTAGACTGTATTGGCTGGGATACATCCTTTCATCTGCTGTTTTGTGTTGTGTCTTTTATTTTCTAATTATATATCTGTCAGCCTTACTCCTCAAAGATTTTTGCAGTATGGACTCCCACCACTGGATCTAATGGAACAATTTATGTTTTGAATTGATTTAAGAGAGATAGAAACTGAAAAATGAGAAAAACATTATTGCTTAGGTGTTTGCTGAAATTTTATCTCATATCAATTTCATAAAAGGCTCCTTTGCAAAGTCATTTGAGAACTGAATACCCAGATATCTTCCTCATGCTGAGAATCTTCAGTGATATGCCTTTGATTTTCATGTGCACTAGTGAAACCTCATTTACAACCTTGTTTGCAACAGCAATGTTGTTCTTGAAAAGTAACATATTGACCCTTGTGACTGCTCCAGCTAAAGGTCAGATTTCTGTCAGGCCACTGTTTCTTTGTATGCTTTGCTCACTGCTTAAGAAAGGCTACTTTGGGGTTTTTTTTTTGGAGATATTTTCTAAGCTTGTCTGATCATAAACTGAATGAAGATAAATGAGAAATATGATGGCTGTGTTATGGTGAAAATATGTTTTCTGAGAGAATGAAATGGTTATATAAACATAGCCAAGACTTCAAGGAAAACTTGAAAAGTACAAAACAGTCTTTCAGGACATTATTTCAATTTACTGACACTCATGTCTAATGGATAGATCTTTGATTCCAGCTCTCTCAGTAAGGATGAAGACACTTGTAATGGTTTAGGTTCGCTAATCACAGGTGCACTCACTAGGGTGTACTTACTCATTTCTTGCTGTGAGATGGGATTAGGAGAAAGGCAAAACAGGCTCAAAACTTAAAAGGGTATAAAGAGAGGTTTATTGACAGTAACTAAAGCAAGAAAAAAAAATGAGAAAACAAACAAACAAACAAAACCCCTTCAGACTCTTCCTCTCCCCACAACCTTTTCTTTCCCATTGTCAATGTAAAGAAACAAAACTATATTTTCAGTCAGTTTACCACCCTTTAGAGTAGTCTTTCATTAGTTTGCTTGGGGAGAGAAGTCCCTCTTGCAAATTGTCATGGAGACTTTCCACAAGAAAAAAAAAAAGAGTTCCCTTGTGATTTTCAACTCTCACAAATAGCAGCCACCTGGGGAAACCTGCAATTCTGAAGTCCCTCCCATTTTCACACAGCCTTCCCACAGCTGTGTGTATGGGCCATGTCAGCTTATGGGGTACCAGTTTAAAGGTGAACTATTCCAAAGCAAA
>VZSE01002616.1:882613-926313 GCA_013398275.1 Promerops cafer | reverse complement strand
AAGAGAGACTCCTCTCTCCCCTGATAGACTGAGAATTGATTATCTGAGTGGTGGTAACTTGATCAGGAATCCAAGGTTTTGGTCTTGCTGTGTTTTGGTGGAAATTGTGTGGGAGGAGGAGTGCTGTTTGGAAGGTTTTCATTCTGTTTCCTGGGTGTTCCTGTTTGTTTAGTGTAGGTTAATATTTTTTTTTTCCTATCTTTCTAAATTTGAGCCTGCTCTACTCTATTCCTGGTCACATCTCACAGCAGTTAGTTGAAGAAAATATATTTTCATGGGGGCACTGGCATTGGGCCAGTGTCAAACCATGACATGAGGCTCTCAAAGCAACCAGAAGGGTTAGGTGCCCTCTCTTTCACTACTAGAGGCAAGAAATTTTCATCAAAGAAAACATCTACTATATTTAGGAGCATATAGTTTGGATTCAGGGACTCTTAATACTTCCCATTACCCACTTCATAGATATTTGCATCCCCCCCTGTAAGCTAATTAGATCATCTTTTTCTGGTCAGCCTATTATAATTGGCCTAGCTTTACAGAAGCTCTGATCTCAGTTCCTAGCTGGCAGGGAGGATTGCTTCCTCCAAAAAGGCAATACCAATTCACTTGTAGGAAATGGAAGGCAAATCTGTGCTTCATTCTCCCCCTGGACACTACAATGTCATGTTACTCACTGGCCCTTTGAACTTCTCAGCTAGAATAAGTAGAGACAGCACAACTATGCCACCTGTCTATACAGAAGGATGAATAGAAGAAATAGTAATAATAAAAGCAGCAGACCATAGACTTTCTTCTTAGTAAAAGGCACTTGTGAGTAATAACTGTCCATTTATAAGTACTATGCTTATCTTAGTGAGGAAATACTATATCCTCTGTTCCTCATTATAGTATATTATAGTATCTTATATAGTATCCATCTGTGAAATAGATAACATAAACAGATACTTTTTACTTTTCCCAAACATAAATCAGGATCTCATATAAATAAATTATTTATGGTAGTTGCATTTGCCTAATTCACACTAGTGTTGCGGTTGCTGTTGTCAAATAATAAAGTATTCTAATTTAGTCATTTTGATAAAGCATACGGTTCTCTCAAACTGAATGGCTTTCCAAATAAGTTGTGAAGTGCTGATAACTGAAAAATCTACTGGATTCCCAGAGATAATACAGTCCCTATTCCTGATTGTTAACAACCTTTAACAATATTTAGTAGTGGAATTCTTTAGAGTCAGTCTAGTGAAACAACAATGTTCTGACATGTTCCAAAACCCTCCCTGATATTTCACTGGTTTCCAAAACTTTAAATTTATGTTATACCTTAAAAAGTTCTTCAGCTTGAACTGCCAAAGAAAAAATGGATGTGAGAACTTGAAGAACATGGATTTGTTTTCATTACTTATTTCTAAAATCTATAAAAATCTCATAATTGTACCTAGGACATTTTGATAGTAATTGGTTAGTCAACCACTGATGAAACAACCTCTTTCTTGGTAGCTTATATATATATATATACTCCTAAAAGCAATAGATACAAAGTTAGTTTAAATTATTTTGAATTCATATGCATATTGGAGTTTGCTAGCCAAAGTACTAATAAATAATTTTTTCTGTCCCTTCAAAGTTTTAAGCTCTATATTCTTATCATAGAGCAGTGAAAATGCTGGAAAAACATTATCTGTTTCATGAAGTAAAAATACAATTTAAATATTAACTCAGTTCACAAAAGAGTTTTTAGTTGTCTTATAAACCATAGATGTAAATAACAACATAGAAACTTCTTCCACAACAGAATTTCATGTAAATGGAAATTATTTATAACAGTACTGACATTCTTTAAATGCGTGTCAGTGTTCTCATTAATGGCAGTGCTTTCTGTTTAGAACAAGTGTAGTAGTCAAAGACAGAGGACCGTTAACTGGCTTTTTAATCTTCCATTCATATTTTTCTGGATATTAGGATCATGTCTATAACAGAATTAAAATTTTGCATTTCCTAATATCATGTTTTCCTTCTAGGTTTTTGGAGACCAAAATCAAGGAGCAGTTTTCCTACGTGAATTTACATTGATTCGGAGAGAAAGTCTTCACGATGATTTCCTATCTGATTTGCTGAATAACCACAGAACAGAAGACCCGGTAGGAGTCTTCCAATATTCCAAAACATTTTATAAGAAATTGTTGCAGGAATACAGATTTTCTTGGATAGGTCTTTCATTCTGCTTAATTAATCTATAGAAAGTAAAGAAATTAGATTCTTTTAACATAACGATGTTACCCTAAAAATATTATAAATTCCATGTAAAAAAGGCTTGTTCATAGGGAGGGTTCATGGGTGTCAATGCATATAAGTTTTCATTATTTAAAGGCAAACTTTTTCAAAAGACCCACAGATTGGACTTTTGCTTTCTAATGGTAATTTTCTTATTCAGAATTTTGGCAGTCAAAATTGTTACCATTGTTTGCTTTGTACATGCAAAGGGAGATTATTTTTTATTAAATGTGAATGAGTAAAGATAAATTTATAGGTTACATTAAAAAAATGTAATACTCTGAAAGCAATTATTTTATTAAATATACCAAGAAATCTAACAAGCAGGGAAAACAGTTTTATGAAAATTATTTTTTTCACTCTTTTCTGTCTATGCTTGGCAAGGTATTTATTTCTGGTCTGAAGGATTCCATGTTATCTAGCAGCTGATATTTTTGAAGAAAAGAATGTAGAACTAAGTAACTTGGGAGTCATGCTTAATCAGGCTTTAATATGAAATGAAACAAGCCAGCTGATTTTAAACTGCAGCAAATTTTCTCTACCAAGATGATTAATGACTAGACCATCTTTCTTACAAGGAAAGGCTGAGGGAGCTGAGCCTGTTCAGTCTTAAGAAGAGAAAATGGAGTGGGGACCTCATTAATGCATACAAGTATCTAAAGGAAGGGTGTCAGTGGATGGATCCAGGCTCTGCTCAGTGGTGCCAAGCAACAGCACAAGAAGCAATGGGCACAAACTGACACACAGGAAGCTCCACCTAAACATGACGAGGAACTTCTTTTCTGTGCAGTGACTGAGCACTGGAACAGATTGAGAAGTTGTAGAGTTTCCCTTCCTGGAGATATTCACGAACCATCTGGAAACAATCCTGTGCCATGTGCTTTGGGATGACGCTGCTTGAGCAGGGAGGTTGGACCAGATGACTCACTTTGACTTTCAGTCTCACCTCTTCTGTAATTTTGTAAACTTTTGGGACTGATATTTTCAAGGGCTGATACACCTTGATGTCTAACAGATTGTTGTTTAACAGAAGCAATGGCAGATTAACATCTGATGCAACCAGGAATTGGTGACATATTTTAGGGATTAAATACTTTATAGGATTAAATATTTACTTACTCTGGAGGATAGAGTGATTCTAGAAATTTGTGTTGGCACAGCCATGCTTAGCCCCTTTTTAATCAAATTTTACCTTTCTTAGGTTATCTTTCTTCATGCATGAGGGAATGTCATCCTAATTATCATTGGTGGGAATGTGTAGAGCTAGGACTTCAGAAACGGGGTGGATGTCTTTTGATAAGCCTTACTGCTCAGGTCAAAGAAACCACTTAACAAAAGTAGTGAAGGTATTAAGCATCTACTGTGTTTTTGCTAACGCATCTGCTTTCAGACAAGTTGTCCTTTGTGCTTTACTATTGCTAAAAGAAATTTGAGATCAGTCAAAATCAACAGTTTATTCTACCATTTCAGGTAATTTTAGAGCAGTTCAGGATTTTATCAAGCAACTGCTTTGGTGCTGGAATGCCTGTAACTGTTCTTTAAAACCATCTATTTTCTGTAGTCCAGAGAAGAAAATGGCACTTTATTACAATTCTGTCAGTACTGGTACCATTACTTGTGATTTGTTGTTTTTCTGAGTTGTACTGGTTGTATGCATGTTCATAAGTGTTTTATGTTCACACAAGGAGAAAGTACTCTGCAAAATATTCATTTTCATCAATTCATCATTTTTAGAAAGATGGAGTTGTAAGCCTTGACCACATTAGGAAGATGAAAAATTGTAAAACAGCCAAGCCATTGTTTGCATAATGATATAGAACAATGTTTGGTCTACCACAGTAATTAACAGAGTTAAATGTATGCATGTCTGTTCCAGATAACTCTCTTCTACAACTGAAAATTTTCCTAGAATCTATTAGATTAAGTAGCTTTTCTGTTTGCCTCACTGAAGTACTTGAAGCTCTTTTTTCGTTACATTGTTTCCACTCTATGTAAGTATAATTCAAAAAGCTAGTAGGGTTTTGTCATGGTTTGGTGCTGGCCCAATGCCAGTGCCCCCATGAAAAATGTGTTTTCTTTAACTAACTGCTGTGAGATGTGACCAGGAAGAGAGCAGAGCAGGCTTAAACTTAGAAAAAAGAGAAAAATAACAAGCTTTATTAAACTACAAACTAAAATCAGAAACACATAGGAAAACAGAATGAACACCTTTTAAAACATTCCTCCTCCTCCCACCCAAATTCACCAAAGCACAGTGAGACAAAAATCTTGGAGTCCTGATTAAGTTACCAACACTCAAGTAATCAATTCTCAGTCCATCAGGGGAGAGAGGAGTCTCTCTTGTACCACAGTCCTCCCCACGAAACAGGGTTGAAACTCCCCATGTTTCCTTGTCACACATGGCACCGCCCGGAGAAACTCTGCCATGGTGACATGCTCCTTCCATGTACAGTGCTCTCACCACCGTCCATGGACCGAAACTGCTCAGGGTTCTTCAAGGATGCTTTGCCAAGTGCCAAAAAAACAACCGTGTCTCATTTTTGGGACAACAGTCCCCCCCATTTTCTCATCCCCTGGGGCCGAGGGTTTTCTCAAGAACAGAGCTCTTCTCCCTGAAGATGGAAGGCACCACCACGCCCTCTTCATCTTCCTCTGTTCACTCCTTTATATAATATCATTACAGCAGGTCAGTCTCTTGGCTCAGGCTATAGCATCCACCCAAATGCAGTCTCATGTATTACAGGTAGCTTGGTTCAGTCTATGGCTATACAAGAAAAGTCCAGCTAAAAAAGCCACTCCATCATCTCCTCCCACTTCAGCTTTTCCACATCTTCTTAACATCTCAGGTCCCAGACTGTCTCTCTTCTCTCTCCAACCACCAGCCAGGAGGACTAATGTTTCACAAAGTTTCCTTCACCCAGGAAAGGGTTAAAAGTCCGAGCTCCGCTGCCCTCAGGGCACTGAGATCTCACGGTGGCACTCCCACATGCTGGGCATCACCCCCCCTGCCGCCTCCTCTGCCGGCACAGGCTCGCTCGCTCTCTCTTCTGGGGTTGGGGGTGGGGGAACAAAAGATACCTCGGTGTTTTTTCCACCCCTCGGTCCTGCAGGAGCTGGCCCGGTTCCATTCCCTTCCACCTTCTCTCTCTCTCCGGGGCTCCGGCCTACCTCAGCCTGGGCCTCCATGGCTCCCCTCCCCCACCCAGCCATGTGGCCGGGCGGGGCAGAGACGGTGCCGCTCCCTGGGCTACCACGGGCGAAAGAGAGCGAACTCTGGGAAATCTCTGCTTTTAACCCCGTGTGTCTTCAGAGGTGACTCAGGTCTTCAGTGGTCACACCAGGTGTCAATATTCGAATCTGACCACTGATTGGTTTAACTAAAACTTCCCAAAAAACTCACTTCCTCCCAAACGGAGACAGGTTTTTTGCTCTAATACAATATGTGGATGCTCTCTATGTACGGAAATCTCATTTCTGTGCATTTTAATAGAGGTCCTTTGTAATACCGTGTAAATAGTTCAAGAAGAAATTTAGTCTAGAATAGTTATTACAATCAAAATATGTATAAGTTGAGCTTTTCAAAGCAAACACTCAACATCACTGTCTTATAACATGTTGTTTCATCAAAATGAGCAACTCCTCTTTTTTATATAATTGGCAAAATTTTTATAATAGGTTTTATGGAATTTGTTAATTAAAAATAAGTGAAGGGTAAGCATCAAGTAGATGAAAGAGTAATACAGAAGGTCTCTAGCAAGAAAGACAGGATACTGACCTGAGATATTCCAAACTTCCTCTTCTACCTGAGATCATGAATTTCATCTTGAATTGTTCTACAGAAGGCAAAACATAAGTATAAAGAGCTATAATCTTTTAACAGCTGATGATGATGAAATGAATGGCTCATTTAAATGTTTTGTAGGCACGTACTCCTTTTTGTTGGACTTATCCTTGACTAAAGATACCTTTTCCTACTGCTGCACAAATCTTTAGGATTTTCTGCACTATAAATATTGACTTATCATCTAGTAAAAATTTGATTTAATTGATTTAGGTATTTGCAAATTTACCATTCCTCATACTTTCATAATTCTGTGCTACGGCTGGTATACCTTTGATGTTCTGTTAGATTTCTTTCTTTGTGAATACCTAATATATGTGCCATATATGGAGATATGTGGACCCCTTTGTCCTGTGAATATGCATATCTAGATGCCATGTTTGCAACATAAGTCTCAGCAGTCCAAAGTAATGTGGACTTCTTAGCAAATGCTCACTAACCAATTGTTTGAAACAGACTAGAAAACAACTTACAGATTATTCTTTCAGCTTTGCTTTTTCAGTAGTTACAAAGAGTCTTATGTACTATGGTCTGAGATACCTTTAGGATCACAGGCTTTTCAAGAGCTCTTCTCTTGCTTTCAATGTGTACAGAGCTTTTCTAGTTGCACTGAATACAGAGAGAGTTTGCGATCAAGACTGCCTCTTGCAGTTCTAGAGACACCGCCTGCTGTCCTCTAGCCCTGGTTAATGCCTTTCAGCATCACTGTAAATGAAAAGACAGTGCTCATTCACTAGGGCCCAGGCTGCCTTCTGAGAATGGTGGTTGGACAATCCAGCCTAGGGAGCTTCAGCTGTCTAAGGGAGTTAACACACCAAAAGGATTAGAGAATGTTAGAAATGCTTAAGCTTCTTCCTTTTTGGGACACACTAAATTATGCAAGAGTATTATTGCTAGAAAAATATACTATTGAAAAATAGCTGTCTGGCTTGAGAGTCTAAATTTAGTTTTCGGACCTAAAAGTAAGCCTGTATGCCTGTGAATTTCCTAGCTGTCATGCAGGCCATAATCTGGCCTGATTTATTAAGCTACTTCTTGTCTATGACACTGACAAAAGGTGTTGGAAACTCTTGCCTCTGAACTGTGCAGTAATTACAGTGTCATCAAAATGCACTGATGATTGTAGAGTTTACACCAACACTCAGAAGGTTTGGATTCTAACATTTTCATTGCCAGTGCCAGAAAATATGTTTCTCTAGGTTTTTCTTTTCTTTTCTTTTCTTTTCTTTTCTTTTCTTTTCTTTTCTTTTCTTTTCTTTTCTTTTCTTTTCTTTTCTTTTTTCTTTTCTTCTTTTCTTTTCTTTTCTTTTCTTTTCTTTTCTTTTCTTTTCTTTTCTTTTCTTTTCTTTTCTTTTCTTTTCTTTTCTTCTTTTCTTTTCTTTTCATTATGTAATTACTTAAGTATTTATTTATTGAGGATATTAATGTGCTTCTGTGATTCTCACCTCATAGTTGTCATAAAGCTTACAGTGATGATATTGAAGAATATATAGTTTTATAAATGGCTTTGTACAAGCATTCCTATAGACAAAGCTCATATATTTCCACGCTTATATAGAGAAACCAACAAGTGGGTTTGCAGACCTGAATAAACGCGGGTCAGAATCAAGTGTTTACTTGCAGAACTGTATTGTCATGTTTACTCTGCTTCTAATATCGAGATTTAGAATTGTAAATACTTGAATACCTATCAATGGATGACCACAGAATCAGAATAAAACCTGAGTTACTCGTCCTCCATTGCAGTATCAATAAGCACAACATGGTTTCAATAAAAAATTGCCACACACTGCAATCTTTATATCATAATGAACATGTTTAATTTGTTGATATTTTTTGATTAATGTTGTGTAATTTTCTTACTAAATTCTTATTTGAAGCTTACATTCAAGTGAGCTTCATTTTTGTTCTTCTCTGGTTTCCATGGCTTCTCTTCATTGTAGCTTTCAGATTAGCAGTGCAGGCCTGAATCTAAATAGGTTGGCTGTACTCCACTGGAACTTACAACAAGATGTTTGTGAGTCTAATCATACCAGATTTTTTGCAGACTTTTGGGGAAGCCAGATTGTTGGTAGAGTCTGAACAGCAAGTTGATCAGAAAAAATCTGTTACAGGATATAGGACATAAAATATCCAACCTTGAAATGATAATCCAATGTGGCATATTTTTGCTACACAGAGACTGTTGTTAAAGTGTGCTTTCAAATTAAATGAATTAAGTTTTTGCCTAACTTTGTACAATCTTTTATGCTTACGACAACTTATCCAAAAAGTCTTATTATTATTCTACAGAGAGATTACTGTTTGGATGGGAAGCTTATTTCTGTTCCATGTAGGTTTTCACCCAGTCATCCTTACATGACCTCCTTCATTAGCAATTTTTCTTCCCTCTTCCTCTTGTAGATTAGTGCGAGCTCTGAAACAATATTCTTTTCTGAATGTGAATGTACTGTGATAGGTATTAATTATAATTCCTGTTTATGATGAAGATAGGAATGGATCTGCACTAGAATCAAAAGATAGTGATGTTTAAACAAAAATGAAGGGCTAGTTATTATGCTTCAAGGAATTAATTTTTTTTTTCAGTGTAGTACCTACCCCTAAGATAATTCTTTTTTGTGCAGGAATAAGTTTTCCCTGTGCTGTCATATCACAGAAACAGATCTGCTGACCATTCTCCGTGCACTGACGTCAGGTTTCAGATGCTGTATACCTTTCCCACTGTGCAGCTTCTGGGATAGGACCTGGGCCAAGAATTTTATTGAGAACTCATGGGTAGCAAAAGATGGATTTAATGTGTACTCAGAGTCAGTTCCTTCACTTGCTACTGAAAATTCTAGATGCAGTTTTCTACATGATGAGAATTTTTCCTTCTTTCCCATCCCGTGGGAAAAAAAATCTGTTGCATTTTTGTATGGCAAGGAAGGTGTACTGTTATTCCTGCATGCATTACATCAATTCCCTACTATTTGAACTAGAATTGTAAAAAAATAGATTGCAGATTCCATTATATATATGAGTCTGAACCAATCTAATCTATTGTTTTTTAAATATATAAAGAAATGTGCCCAGGGACCTGTGAGGGATATTGGATAATATATGCTTATTTAGAAATCACATGATTGCCGTATAATTAAGTGGAATTCACAGAGTTTGGAATATGTGTGACTGATTTATTTCTCATTTTGGTTTTAACATACAGAGAAGAAAATATGGGAGTGATTGATCCTGAAAACAGTTCCATGGCCTTTTTATTGCTTGGTTCTGCCCCCCTCCACCCCCACCCCCTCCAAAAAAAGAAACAAACAAATAAAAAATCAAAAATAAGTATATTTTATTCCTTTGTACTAAACTGGTGAATTTGATGGACACCTAATATCTATACAGACCTTTGATATAGTATTGTCAGTAATAGTGATGATTTCTCAATTAGTAATTAAAAATCGCTTGCTTGTCAAGGTTTAAAAATCCAACAAAGGAATTAGCTTTAATGATATTGCTTAAAAAGGAGCAAGGAAGGGAAAGAAAAAGAACTGTAAAGGGAAAAGGTTGTGTATTGGGCAGATATTTGTTCTTTTCTCTTGTTTCAGAAATGGTAGTCTGCTAAATTTAGTACATATCACAGGCTTTTTTGAACTTCAGAAAACATAGCTGCATTTTAATTTAAATTGCTACTTATTAAAAATGACAAAATTATATTACAGCAATATATTTTCAGTGACTTAATGCACCTATTTTAATTGTGTTAAAAAAATGTACTTGCAGCTGTATTTTATCACATCCACATTTCAATATACTGCTGAAAATTCCCACTATTATTATATGCAGACATAGTCATTTAGTTTCCTTCAGTATCTGTATGTTTAAATGTCCTTCAGAAACTGAAAAATAATAGCCAAATTTTTTTTTTATTATATCCTTTTTATCAATCTTGGCATAAGAATGGAAGAAAAATCACTTCAGCATGCCTCTCAGCCTTTCCTCACAGGGCAAAGGCTCCATCCCGACTGCCTTGGTACTTTCTCTCACCTCCAGCCAGCTTGTGGATGTCTTCCCTGCTTGCAGGGTGATATTCACAATGTGATCTGATGTGCACAGTAGAGAGGGGCAAATCCCATCCCAGGCTCTGGGGCTGTCTTATAGCCATGTGCCCAGACAATGCTATCCCCCGTTGCTGCCCATGTGCATGGCTGGCCACTTGCTGCCCTCTGGGGCCATCCCCCAGAGCCCCAGCCTGCACCCCACAGGGTTCTGCCTTCCTGGGAAAGACATTCCTGTTGGCAAATTTCTGTCATGGTCCTTTTGGTTAGCTGGCATGCCCTCAAGTATAAATACTATTCAACAAGAATTGTTTTGAATGTAAATAACAGTGTCCAAGATAGTCATGTGAACAAAACTTTGCTGTCATTAGAAGGTACAGTAGGAACAGATATGAAAGTACAGGCAGGCATGAGAGATAACTAATGGTCTAGTCATAAATTGCTTAAAATCACAAGGTTGCATCAGGAATTTAGTTGGTCTTGCAGGCTGTCATATCTAGGTGTTCATGTGTACCTAGAAACTGAAGGCTTCAGTGTATTTGTTCTTCAGGAGACCTGCAATGTAAGCACAAGGAATCACCAGTAGTGATTCTGTACTAATTTACCTGCAATGGAAAATGACCTCACATATCATATCAACCATCTCCAATATTTTTTCCTTTATTAAGCAACTAAAAATGAGGAGATTGCCATTAAGAATTATAATTGCTGGAAATCTTTCTTTTTTTCCTTTTGTTGTAGTTTCTGTAGATGTAGTTAAGCGGCTTGTGGATCTTTGATTTTTTTTAACTAAAAAACCTTGCTTGTGACAACAAGAAATGCTTTTGACACTGTCCTCGGTGGCCTTGAGACCTACAGTAAAATACATTGCTTGTTGTCTGGTAGTGGTTACAGAGCACCGTCAGGCTGACATAATTCTATTTAAGAGACATGTTTGAGGTAGAATAATTTGTCCTTGACTTTTTCCTGAGTTCTGCAGAAAACAAAAGGTATCTTATTCAGTTGTGACATTGCATGTAAATGTATGATGGTGAACATATTTTTTGTAATAATTACATGAATAATATTACTAAAATATTTGAATACACATAGAAATTAACCACTATTTCCCTCTATATTTTATTTGCATTAACATCAGTTAAAACTTGGTTGAAAGTAATAAAAAATACACCCCACTCCCCAAATTTTATTAATAGCCTTTCTAGCAATCATTTCTTCTTCTTCTTTCCTTATCCCTCCCCGCAATCCTTAAGTCCTTCTTAAAAATTTCAAAATATTATCCCTTTTTTTTCCCCTGGATATGCTTGAACCCTCTTTGTCTGCTATTTCTTCTTTTTTCATTCTTAAGAGGTCATCTAGTTCTCTGGGATAAAAATAAAGTGAGATCTGTGCTAACCAAGTCTTGCCATTTTCCACATCTGATTTTTTTTCAATTATTTCTGTCTTAAATTTTATTTTCTAAATGCAAATCCTACGGTTAATTTCTGAAAACTCTGTAGAAGACACAAGTAAAATTAAGGACATTTGAGTATAACCTTCTGTGAGGTATTTACATGCCAAAAGTACCTTTCATTTTCTTTCGAGCAAACTATCTTCAAATTTAGTGCATGACGATAACAAAGAAGAGAAACAGAAAGAAATAAATTAAGAGAACATAGCCACTGATGGAAGAAGACATCATCCTTTTATTCATATCATAAACCTCTCAGTACTCATCAAAATTCTATTTACATTGTTTTCTCTGCTGCTTTAAGCACAAGGTTATTCCAAAGCCTCATTGCTTTGTTAGAAACATTACTGTGTACTTTACTTATGTTATGTTTTGCTTTTATCTTACAAAAGAAATCTGCTAAGACTACCCCTCTAGACTTTTTTTAATGTATTTTTAAACTTCTGGATGTTGTGGAATAGATGCATAACTTTCTGCTTTCTGACTTGAGTGTAACTTAAATTAGTGACTGCCCCAGATCTGATGGATGGTTTGTCTTGTGATCAGGACTAAAATAGTGAGCAACACAATATATCAGTCTAGCACAAAAATTCTTTCTTTACAGTGGAAATATTTGACTTAATGGAAGGAGAAGAAATCAGAAAGCAGCAAAAAATACGAAAGACTTATTTCAACCTCTAATGCCATATTACAAGATTATGTTAATCCAGTTCTGAGTAACTCTGGTTGTTTTTCTCCATTTGTCATTTTTAGGATAAACGAGTCAATAAAATGAACCTGTTTCAGGTTGTTCACAATCTTTATTACAATAATTTGTCAGTTTCACACATTTTATTGCAATAACTTTTAAGGCGATTTTATAAAGAAAAGGATAAATACAACCTTCACAATTCAATGCTAGTGCATATTTTCTTAAACAATAACAATCAATTCAATCTGAAATGTTCAATAGATTTTATTAGCATATACAAAACATGTCACAAGATCAAAAAACAGTTTCTGCTGTCTAAAAGACATTGCTCTACAACTTTATCAATAATCATATTTCTAATGAGAAGTGCTATACATAAAACGATGGCAGATATTTAACAGTAAGAATTCAAAGGAAGAACAAGTTGGAAGGTTGCAGACCTATGCTTGAAAAATATCTGGGGGTAATGTTTAAAAGAATTTTTTTTTTTCCAAACTTCCAAAGATGTAAAATGAAAATTCCAATTAGTATAAAGTGTCCTTTAAAAACAATATTCAATACTGGTTTTGTTTTCAAATATAATGTTATCGTCTTTGTTGGAGTCTTTTTTTCCTTTAAATTAAAAAAATACACATTTGTGAATACAGTCTGTACAAAGACGTCTGACTCCCAGATGATGAATTTACTGTGTGCTGGTTGCTGTTGCATATTCAGAAAGGGATTCAAGTGAAAATCTCACTGCAGGAATATTTTCCCCTTTCCTTCTCTCTTGAGAAATGCAATGTCATAACTGACTGTGTGAAATAATATATGGTGTGAATTGCCCTCTGAGCTGCAGAGGAGCTGAGTGCTTTAGAGACATAGAACCAGATAGTAATGGAGATTAATGAAGATAGATGTAGTAAAAAAAAGACGGCTGTTAACAGAAGTATTTTAAAAATGTGCCATCATACTTAGAAATTAATAGCCTAAATGTTAAAAAAAAAAAAAAAAAAAAAGAAAATGAAAGAAAAAAATCAAGTGATGCTGAGAAGCAGCTGTCTAAATTAATCATCCTTTTAGAGTCTTAATGATCAAGAAACTGTGGATGGGCATGGAGAGGCTACATTAGTTTACCTTATCACTCCCTCTTCCACAGCAGTAAATTAAACTCTTTAGTACTTTTCTTCAGCATAATGTCAAATGTTTTACGCAGCTAGTTTTAAATGGCTTAAATAATGGATATTGGAAATTCAGTGATAGTTTTCTGGCTGATTTATGGGGAACTTCAGCACAAATGATGAAATTCCAAAAGCTGGTCAATGACCTGAAGGAATACCTAGAAAAGGAGCAGTGAATATGCTGTAAATGTGCCTGGTGGTGAGGCCGGTGAATAAGGAATGAGAACATGCTAATACATGACCATTCAAGAATGGATTTAAAAGCTGGTGGTGAATACTATTACATTTGCAATCTGCAGTTATTATCTAAATGTAAGATATGTCTTGGCCTGAATTAAGGTGCAAACGACCACATGGCAAAGCCAACAGTACAGATTTTATCTAAGAATAAATGTGAGGTAGAGAGATAGAGAGAAGTAGGAAGTGGGGGCAAGGAGGAGAAGGGAAAGAGAGAGAGTTTAAGTAAAGATATCACCACTGTATGGATTCCTGCAGTAGCCTGCTGGCCTTTCTTCACCTTGGTCTTCTCAGCGGTGGGGGTGCCTGAGTCTTTCTTCTGGAGGTACCACTTTTATACAGTCCAAGTCTCAGCTCTCCACGGAGCCTAGATGTCATTCCCATAAATTGAGATGGAAAGTGTATAAGCACTTACTTCCTTGCCCACAGTTTGCCACTGTGGGAATTTTTGTCCAAGTACTAACCAAACCTTAACATCCATTAGGCCTGGAATTACCTCCTTGCTGCTGTTTCATCTGTGTCTATCTCAAGCTCCTTTTGTGGTGGCTTATTTTATGAGAAATTCCTTCTTTGACAGTGTTTTGAGGCAATTATCTACATTCTTGTAAGTTCTTACAGCAGTTCAGAAGGCAGATCAGATAAAGCAATATTGGTGGAACCTGAAACCAGTCTTGGGGAGTACATGTGCTTGTGAGATTGTGCTCTCAGCCTACAGAATTGAGAATGTGCTATTGTCAAGAAACTGCAGAATAAGAACTTCTTACATCCACCTGCTTTTATTGATTAGATTAATTGCAGGATAAGTGAAGAAAAGAGTGGTAGGTATTCTATATATGCAATTGTATTGAGTGGGTGTGGCAAGATTTTGTTAGTAGCTGGGCTGCAGGGATGGCTTCTTACAGAAGCTGCCAGACTTGTGCCAGACCCTGTGTCTCATAGTGCCAGCTGGCTCCAAGGCAGACCTGCTGCTGGGCAAAGCTGACCTCATCAGTGACCGTGGCAGCACCGCTGTGGTAACGGATTACAGAAGGGAGAAAACCACCCAGCTGGGCAGCAATTGCAGCCAGATGAGTGAGAATATGAGAGAACCAGCCCCCGCAGACACCAAGGTCCGTGAGGGAGAGGGATGAGGTGTCCCATGCACCAGAGCTGAGATTCCCCTGAAGCTTGTGATGGAGACCATGGGGCGCAGCTGCGCCCCTCCAGCCCACAGAGGTCCACAGTGGAGCAGATACCCACCTGCAGACCATGGACAACTCCACACCAGGTGGACCCGAAGGAGCAGGTGGATGCCTGAAGGAGGTTGTGACCACTGGAGCAGGAGCTGTGGCTTCATTGAAAGATGAGCCCATGCTGAAACAGATTTTCTGTTAGGACTGGTGACCCCATGGAGCACCCACACTGGCCTTCCCAAAAGACAGCACACTGAAGAGGTACATGAAGAGCTGCAGCCTGTGGAAGGATTCATGCTGGATGAGTTCACGGAGGACTGCTTCCCATGGAGGGACCTCATGCTAGAGTAGGGGAAGAGTATGAGAAGTCCACCCCATGTGGAAGAAGGAGTGGAAGACATAATGTGATGAACTGACCAAACCCTCATTCTTCATCCCCCTGAGCCTCTTGGGGGGATGAGATAGAGAAAATCAACAGGCTCCAGTTGAGCCTGGAAAGAAGGCAGGGGGGAAGAAAGGTGTTTTAAGATTTGATTTCTCATTACCCTGCTCTGATTTGATTGGTAATAAATGAAATTAATTTTCCCAAGTCAAGTCTGTTTTGCCTGTGAGGGCAATTACTGGGTGATTTCTTCCTGTTCTTTATCTCAAACCCACCAGGCTTTCATTGTATTTTCAGTTCCCTATCCAGTTAAGGAAGGGGTGTGATGTAGTGGCTCCAGTGGGCACCTAGTGTCCCATCAAGATCAACCACATTAATATATGACCCTGACCCTGGAATGACCATACCAGAAATGTTAACAGCAGTTGTCTTTGTGCTGTATCTCATTCTCCCAGAAAAGGACAAGGGGGATCTCTCCCACTAGCTCCTTACGAGCAGGGAATTTTCCATTTTCTGAGCCTGAGAGAAGAGTGGTTTTGTTGGAACCAGCTGGCAACATTACCCCTACCATAAATATAGAGGCCAACTGACTATACTATGGTACATCATTTAGGAACAGATTTTCCAGAACAATTATTTGTAGATAACAGGAATGGATTAACTGACTGGAGATCTAGAGGTTCCTCTCATTTATCAGACCAAAGTAGGTTATCTCAGAACCTTTACAATCTGTATCATCTATAATCTTTTAATTCTTGAAAAACAGCATTCAGATGTGCACAGAAATTATCTGCTTAACTCTTGTAAAATAATACAGTGCCAGAAAAGTGTCATAACACTTGGAATGGGACATGACTACGTGCAGCAGAGGTTTTTATGGATTTAGACTCTTTTTTCACCCCCACTTCATTAAAGAGAATCAGATACCGTTTTTTCTCCTACATTTGCCTTTGTGGTCTTTCTTTGAATGAGTAGTGTTGGACAACATGATTTACGTTTAACTTGTACAAGGCAATCAAGAAAAGGTGGTATGAAGAGTCTTAAATATTTATATTCTTTGCCTGTACATGCCTGGTAAGTGGGAGAGAAAGTAATTAAGAGTATAAACAGTTGAGTCTTATTCCAGAAGTATCATCATATACCATGACTGAGCATAGCTGCAAGGTTTCTTCCCAGGTTTTATGTCAAAGAGCTCATTGCTGTTTCATCTAGAGTAGTAGATGCTCATTGAACCTTTTTCTTCTACCTTTTAAGTTCCTTCTCAAGAAATACCTTTTGCATTTTCTTTAGTTCACAGCATTGGAAAATAGTTTTGCAACTTTGGATGATATCTAGAAATAGCATTTTCCTCGTACACACCTTTATAACCATTCTTCAAATTCTAATTATTTCTCCATAGTTGTTTTGACTATTATTTTTCCCATTGTGCTTCCAAAAGGTTAATTTTATTTAGCTTGATGTAATCAACTGGAATCTACACAGTAAACAGAGGTAGTTTGAATATTACCCTCATTCCTTAAAGACACCATACACCAAATTTCTCAATATCAAAACTATATTGGATTGTAGCATCTGTTGGTGCCGTTGATTTAGATTGTTGGTATATAAGTAAATTTTGATTACTTAAGATTTTGCTTAGGAATAAAAACCCACACATTAAACAGATTAAGTAGTCTTACAGATTCCTTAGAGGGTAAGTGCAAGAGCATGAAGCTGTGTCAGGAAAGGCTTAGGTTGGATATTAGGAAAAAGTTGTTCACCAAGAGGGTGTTGGGCAGTGGAATAAGCTCCCCAGGGAAGTGGTCACAGTCTGACAGAGTTCAAGAAGTGTTTGGACAGTGCTCTGTGGCACATGGTGTGACTCTTGGGGTGTCTTGTGTAGGGCTAAGAGTTGGACTTTGATGATCCTTGTGGGTTCCTTCCCACTTGGGGTAGTCTGAGATTCTCTAACAAATATTAGGTTTAATGGGTATGAACCATTCAAGGATTTCTGCTTTGCAGCACTTGAAAGATACCTGATTTTAAATGGATATCAAAGAGCAATTGCAGGAGCAATTCTTCCATGGTAGCTCCTACAGTGGAACTTCATGATATAGCAAAAAAGGAATTCTTCATCTGACAGAAACGAAATAAAATCTCAGGTTGAATGTAGAAAGTGCTTCACTCTGCTTTTGTTTTGTTTTTTTTTTTTTTTTTTTTTTTTTTTTTTTTTTGTTAGGGAGAAAATGGTGTTTCTTCCATAAATACTGTAAGATAAGTCAATATTTCTTAAAAGCATTCTCCTTTTTGTCAATTGGACTTAGATCTGAGTTCCTGCTTTCATCAGTACACATTTGCTCAGACTCTTAATCTTGTATTTCCATGTTTTCCAGTCATTAAAGTTCTGGGCATCTGAAGCACGGAGTGCAGTTCATAAGGAACCCTCAGTTCCTACTTTTGTCCTTCAGATCAGTTTCTCTGAATTTCCCCACATATATACCTGAGTACATGGGCTGAGCTCAACTCTAAGGTATACTAGATCAAGAAGCCTGATACTTTTTTGAGAACTTTGTATATGCAATGTGAAACAAAACAATTTTTTTCCAATTTTTGTTCCCTAAACTGAGATGAGTTAAAGAATATCGCGTATATTAGTATAGGCATTAAACGCATCCTTCTCATTATTCTGAGTAAAATGTGTTCTCTGCATATCAAATAATTCTGAGACAGATAGCAATTTTTAATGTGCCTGAAAAACCTCACAAAGGGCATAATGGTGATTAGGCTTGTGGCAAATTTATGAGATTAGGGAGCATTATATACAAGCAATATCATTAGCCATTAATGTCGTTTATAAATATCATAGCTGCTACTAATTAATGAAAAACATTTTCAAGCTAACTTGTTTTTCTTCTGTATCTGAATTTTCTCTTATGAATTTCAAACCATGTGCCTTTTCTGCACTTTTAGGAAAAGTGTACTTAGATTGACAAGCTAAGTGTGCCTCTGCAGTGAGCCCTCTGTGCCAAGATCCTTCAAGATTAAGTAAGAGCTCTCTGAGGTTCTGGATGGCATTTTTTCTTCTTGCTTTCAATCACAGATATCTACTTCTATGTTTCCTCATAATGTTCTGTTACTTTGACTTATTCAATAGTGGTAATAGCAATACTGTTAGTAGCAAGATTAATACAAAATCTTTTTACTGACTTTAGGCCCCTAACTCTTTGAAAATTGCATGTGTCATTAGACTTGCTTATAATACAATGATACTCGGGTAGAAGCCACCTTACCTATGTGGCCAAAATATGCACCTTTCTCTGTTCTCCTTTCCTCCATTATTTATCATAATGAGAGAGCTTTCTCATGTTTTTAAGGATAATTTATGGAACAGAATTATTCTCACTTTGTAGAAGCCTTGAAATTTCTCTGAATAGTAGCTTTGCCCCCTCACTGCCCTTGTGAGGGCCCCGGAGGCTCAGGGAAAAGGGAGTTTACTTGCCTCTGCCATTAGATTCAGATCACTAAAAATCCAAACCTGAACAAAGTCTGAGAAGGGGGGCAAAGTGCAAAAGCACTTTTCACAGCACTGCCAAATTAATTTTTTAAACAACCTTAATCTTTGAAGGTTTGCTCTTTATACTGTTCATGAAAAACAGCACTCCCATTGCAAGCAGCCTTAGTGTTTTGAGACTGTGCTTTTATTCCAGAGGCACAGGTGTAGCAACACTGGATCACAGACTGGCAATGCTCTCTCCCCATATTACAAGGTCCCTGGGTTCTAAAGTTCCAGTGACAGACTGAGTGATATGTTAATAGCAAAAAAAGATGTGATAATTGTAAGGCCTTCTGTTGTCCTTTCTATTTAAGCCCTTATAGACCTTTTTCTGTGCTTATGATTAGAAAATACTTAGTACAGTATTTAATTTGCATTTTTTATCAAGGATGTCTTGAACACAATCAAGGATGTCTTGAAACAATTTCCAGACATTTCAACATCGTCTATATGATTTGTGTTTGGCATTCCCGCTTAGCCACAGTTCTCTAATGTTTACCTGAGACAGGACTTTTGTCTTGACAACTTTTCCTCCAGACAATGTAGAATTTTTGAGATTTGTATCCAGCTGCAGATAGGATTTTGACTTTTTGAGAAAGAGGGACTGTTGTGTTGTGTTCTGTTTTCCCCCTAAAGGTTTAAAATGGTTTGTCCCTTTGTTATTTGTACCCACCCCTTTCCCTGTCAGTTATTGTAACCTCTCCCTTTATTCCCGAATGTTCCCTTTCAATCACTGTAACCCTTCCCTCCCTGACCTGCCTATCAATTGTAACCCCTACCCTTTCTCCAGAATGTTCCCTGTTCCTCGGTTCCCCATTGGTTGCTGTAACCCCTTCCTCCTCCCACCGGTTGCCCATTGGATGGGCCTCTTTGTTCTCTCCTCCCCTGAGGATACCCTATTGGACATGGACTTGTACCCACCCCCTGATTCCACCCCCTTTAAAAACCCTTGCACAGAGGTGCACGAGGCTGCTCTGGTCCCTGAACCCTCCTTGCAGGATCTCCTCCACCCCCACTTCCTCAATAAACCCTGACCGGGAATCTCAAACCAGCAGCCTCCTCGCTCCCTTTGCCGCCTCTCCGACAGCTTCTGGCCGTGCACACCCGACCCACGGTAGGACTGACAGTCTGCGGCTCTCCCAGCTGTCAGTCCCCACACCTTGACACGCAGCCTGCGTGCATCCATCCTCTGTGTGGCTAGCCGGGCCGCAGGCTGTTGCGTCAAGGGACCGTTATTAAACTATGTATATTCTCAGGGAAAATGCAAAAAGGGAGCTGGTAGTTTGCCTCTTTTAAATTCCTAATCAAGATCTGAGAGTGCACCGACAAAATGGCCAACAATTACTGGAAATTAGGAGGACTTGCAATTTTGTGAAACAAATGAGACTGTATTAGAAATCGAAATAAGTTCTTGGTTACACATACACCTGTGAATACACAGCATAACCCTAAACACCTCGGCTGAGCCTGAAATTTCTCTGTGCTGTTTACATGCACAGACATCACAGATAGTCCTTGCCTTGGGGAACTGACAATCCAAAATACATCAGGAAGAGAAATGCTGATGCAGCAAGTTGAAAGACACTTCTGGGTCAGACAGAGGTGGAACAGAACTTAGGTTTTCCAACTGCTTTTCTGAGCCCAAAAGGCTCAGAAGGAGCCTGAAGCCTAATATGATCTATATAAGTTGCTATAAATAATACATAAATGTAATTATAAACATAAATACTTTAAAAGTCTTGCTATACTTTGTGGTTTTCCTCATTTACAGCATCCACCTACTGCTACCACAAGAGACAGTTTCAGGCTTGTGAAAACACACATACTTGTTATTCATAGTGGTCATAAATTCCTTCAAATGCTCTCCCCGTTACTTCCCAATTTATTACTCTCCAAAAGTACACTTACTTCAGTTGTTAGGATTAGTTTTCTCAGATGCTCCTTTATTTGCATCATCTCACCTGTCTTGTGCCAAAAATCTTAAGAAAGTCTTTTCTCTACAGATAGGTCCCCAAGGTCAACTAGAATGTTTCAAGTTAATATGAGATAAAGAAAGTGGTGGTACTGCTTTTTTCCCTCTCTTTATGGACTTTTTAGCATTGTGTCCAAAAACATACTCATATTAACAACTATATTTCAATTTTTTTTTATTCTGATACAAAACTCCCCAAATTTTCACTTTTAATTCTAAGCATAGATTGACTTTTGTTTCATTTTACAAAAAATTAAACTCTTTGTGCATTGCAGTATTCTAGATCAGCCAGGTTTCAATTTGTGATTTCTACACCTTGTTTCCTATAAATCATTAGTGGCTATAACATGAAAACAATTCTTGGTTTTTTCAATCCAGATGAGATTTTCTTTGTGGATTTAATTGAATTTGAGCAACCTGCTGAAAGTAAAATAAAACAATATCCCTCTCCAATTCCCTTCTGAATTTTTTGAATGGGAAAAAAAACTTTTCAATGTTTCTGTGCTATGTCCTTGTTTCACTCTGTAACTTAATCTCCCTTGGACTTCAAGAAAATACAACTGAAATCTAACTGTAAAGCAAAACATGTTGTCTTAAAGACATAATTAACTAGAAGGATTAACAAAGAACCATTATCCTGGTAGTTAACAAAGGCTAATGAAAGTTATGAAGTATTACAAGAAGATCATACAGCATTTCCAAAAGTTAGTGAGAAGAGTTCTAGTTTGTAGAGTGCAAATCCATTTGGTAAATCATGGCATCTTGGCTCTAGTGGTCTCCTGTAGGGCTAAATTATCTACATATATCTTGCTCTGAAAATCTTATCCACATTTGATCCCAACATTTATGAATATTGTGGATTATATAATGAGTCATCCTAACTTCTTAATTAGAACATACTCTGACTTTTATTAGCTGTGGGGAAATGGGTATTTCTGCTTACTCTTTGGTATGCTTTACCTGCAGGGAACAAAAGTCAGATTAAAAATCATAGGACATGCAAACTAAAAATAACTAAAACTGATTATGAGTTCAAGAATGTGAAACAATTTTAGATTGATTATTCAGATAAAATAACTTATTTACTCCTTATTATCTTACAAGATGTTGTACCTTGATTCAGAGTTTGGAACATGTTGAGACATACAAATGACTTTTGGGCCCTGAAGCCTCTCCTTTTCCTTTCTTTATTTTTTTTTTTTCTCTTCATTTTCCCTGTAATTCTAGTGTAAGCGTTTTACAAAATGTTTTAAAAACAGATAGGTGTAGGAATAGGAAAATGAGATGCTGGATGTTGAAGAATACACACATATCTTCTCTTTTTGTTATTTAAAGCTACAATTATAACTACCTACAAGTTGAAGCCTGGTATGGAGTAGTATAAGATCATGTTATTTCTCCTTCACTTGTGTATTACTGTATCTTGGTCAAACTTTTTATTCCCATGAGAGTAGTGTGCTATTTGGAATTATTTTTGGTTTGAACTCCAGAAAACGGAGAGGCAATACTTTCTGGATTTTTCTTGAAATATCCTTATCTGTCTCAAAAATAATAATTTAGAAAAGCTGTTCTGCACCTGAGAGAATATATTTCTTTTGGTAAGTCAGAAGTACAAAAAGGAAATTAGCACCTCTGTCCTTTGCCTCCAAATATGCCTATAGCAGATATTTTTACTGAAACTTTCTGTGTATTGGTTGCTGAAGGAGGACTCAGTCATTCAATATTTGCTTTTCTCCATTTCTTACTTTTTAAATATGAATAAAAAATTTAACATAAAATAAAACATTTTCTGATTAGAAGAGTTTTTAAATTTAAAATCAGTTTGGTGACTGCTTTTTTAAACAGGTATTCCTGCTTTCTAGCTGAAAAACTTCTAAAAATTTAAATAATTTTCTGCTGTTCAGGATTTAGAGCTTCTGTTTTCTAATTTTACCGAAGTGCACCCTTTTTTTTCATGTCTCTCCACACTTATATTTTTTTACCCATATAACACAAAAATTTGTGCAACATTCATTCATCCTTAGATTTTGGGCAGCAAAATCATTAAGAAAGCCAACTAATCTTTTTTAGAGGGATAGCCCCCCTATGTCTGCCTTCAGAAGGCTGTGGGAAAGAGTGACTCTTTCTTCAGCCTGAGCCTTTAAAACTTTTGAGGATTTGTCTGGACCAAAAGAGTTCATTTAGTAATATTATATTTTATAAATGTTTTGTTATTTTTTATCTGAATGTTTTTCCATCTCAGAGGGAGGAAAGAAACTCAGAAACCTCTTTGGTGAGTTTAGGTCAGATGCTCCAGTCATGTTCCCTCCCAACCTCTGACTCTGACCCACTTTACTGGCCTTTGGGGATGCAGGTGTTTAGAGGGAAACCCTTGATTCTGTACAAGCATTGCTCAGCCACAGCAAAAACATTGATGTGTTATCAGCACTGCTTTATCCACAAATGCAAAGCGCAGCACCTTGCAAGCTGCTGTGAAGAAAGTTAACTCCATCCCAGCCAGACTCAGTGTAATGTGGAAATTGCTCACCCAATTGCCTGTTTTAATAAAATGTTGACAAACATGTTAGAGGTGTACCTGCAGGATGAAAAGAAAAAGGCACAAGGGATCACATGTTCACAACTGGACTTTAATGAAATCTGAACTGTTTTCACTTATTTGTTTGGAGAGTTAGCCAGCTATGGGTGATTATGTCCTGCTTACCTGAATTTGTTCTCAGGTATGTGAAGCATTTATTTCTACTTCCTGCCCTAGACTCTTTCATTAAATTTCCATGTTGTATTAATTGTGACCATGTGTCAGTGGAAATGTTTCGTATAGCAGGAAGTAGCTGTGTGGGGAAAATTAAATGACAGTATTCTGCCTTATTAAAAGTTGTGCATCTGAAGGGAATTCTACAGTGCTTCATTAAATTACACAGTTGTATTAATCCATTTAACCAGAAATGTTGATGCTAAGTATTAGACTGATGGTCACCAGTCAGGATTCCTAGCATGCTCCATATAAATAAACTTTTCCTTTTGCACTGTATGAACATGCTTCTCCAGCTCTTTTGAAGTGCATTATCTGTCTTTTGTATGTCTACTATGTTACTGATTTAGTCTGTAATATGTGAATTTACCTGACTGGATTCTCTTTTATGACAATCCTTCTTCCCTGATGAGAGACGTGTCAGCACAAAGAAGGCCAGCCTTTTGCTATTTCCCTTCTTTACTAGATTTTTCTAGTGTTCAATAATAATAACCGAGACAACTTTGAATAATTTCTGTGCCCATGACAAAAGCCTTTTTGATGAGAACGGAGAAAAATCTGTCCTTAAGAACACTTTTCAGCTTTCCAGCAAGCTCTGCAAGAATCATTCAGGTTTGACTATCTCACTGTAATAAAAGTAGTCTGGAACAGATTTTATTTCTTCTCTTTATCACAGCCAAAGTGGGCAAAACCCACAGAGTAGGTGCCAGCAGCATCTGACTCAACTCAACAAAACTCCTAAAAGACACTAAAAAGTAGAGAGGAGAGCACAAACCTTCACGTTTTTCCACAGCTAGACAGCTTCTGTGCTGAATGACAGAGCTAAGAGCTGTTTTAAGTATCTCAAGTCTGCAGGGCAGCTGGTCTCTGAGAGGTCACAAAAACATTGGACACAAATGGAAAGCTCCTTTCTTTCCCCTGAATCTACCTACCTGGAATATCTACGTGCTCCTGTATTTCAGAAGACTGACTTATCAACAGGTTTTGCCATATCCCAGACTTTTTCACCACTTTTCCTAAACTATTTTTACCTTGAATAAAAAGCGTATGGTTGCAGTAGCAGAGAAATACTGCCTGACCTTTCCCCATTTTGCACAGATATTTTAATGCAGAATCCAAGGAAATATTTATTTGCCTAACGTAGGAGGACTTGGTCATGTTAAGGACTTGATCATCCCAGAAGTCTTTTCCAACCTTAACAATTCTAGGAGGAGCTTCAAAAAGAAGACAGAGAGAGAATTTTCTCAATTGACTTAATGGGCTACAGTATCTTGTTGGGATATGACAACTAGAGTTCACATTCTTTCTGTTGACCGGGAAGAATGCAGATTCAATGGGCATCCAAAGTGGCCTTCCCCAAAGCACCCTCTTGCCATGCTTGTTCTCCTCTCAGCAAAAAAACCTCCTTCTAGTAAAATGCTTAGCCTTAAGAATGACACTATATTTAGTAGGGAGACCTTGGAATTCCATATTAATTAGATTTACTTTCATTAGTATATTTTGATAAAATATTGTTTTAAAACACTGCCAATATTCTGGTAGTGAAAAAAGCCTGAGAAATGAGGGGAGTTGTGAGCCAGAGTATTCATAAATATTAATATAGGTTTTAAATACATCAAGGATTTGCACGTAACAGTATGAGAAAGAAGTGACTCACCTTGAGCTCAGCAGTGGGATGGAAGATCAGCTTTACTCAGCACCTGAGGCAGACAACTATCTTTTAATAACCTCTCATGTTGTTTCACAGATAGAACAGAGGTTATTAAATTAAACTGAACCACAATTAAAAAAATTTTTGGTTGTCAAGTATCTACTTTTTCTAGAGTACATTCTATCAGTAGATTGCAAAGGGATATAAAAGGAGTTGGAGTATATGTTTAATTATATGACTTCATTTTAATCCATTTGCAATTTAATTTTGGAAAATGTTATTGCGTCCTAGATCCAAAAATCTCCAAAGTCAACATCAGCCCCAGCCACTGTGTCTGCACTTTGAAGCCTTTTGAAGTAACTTTGGATTGGACCAAAGCTGACAGATAAGTCAAAAATTGGCTGGAAGCAGAGGATTTTTTTCTCCTTGAAACCACTGGTTCCTCCCTCGAGTCGCTGAGGGCACTGTAAGTCCAATCTGTAGATACTTCAAAGGCTTCAAACAGCAGACACTGTGGCTATGTCTGAGGCTGAAACAGATGGTTCAACAGAACCAAAAGATTTTGGGGCCTCTCAGTGCTTCTCAGTGCATTTTAAAGAAGATTAAAATAGCTATAAAATGGAAAGAAATGTGTAGAAGTCTTTCTCTCCTTTTCTTTGCAAAAAATCTGGATTTTACAAGAACATCTGTCTACCTTCATGTCTAAGTGAAGCTCTTTCCAGTATAAAACATGAAAAAATCTTCAGACAATCAGCTTTACAGAGCCAAACATCCAGTTCCAGAGCTCACTTGGTTTCGCCAGTTTAATTGGTTTACTATTCATTTTTCTGGTAAAGGCAGTGTTCATTTGAAGGATGAAGGATTTAAATGTAAACAAAAGGAACTGAAAAACACTCTGCATATGGAAGAAAAATATACAATAAAATACTTATATTTATATCTTATGTTTCATAACTTCCTCTCACAATAAATTAAAGTATTATAAAATTATTTTTTATGCTTATTTCTGTTTCCAGTTCAGACATGGGATGAGGTTGATGGCAGCTGGAAATTAAACTAGGTCTTGAAAACATTGCAAATTTTAGTTATTAGGATTTCTCTTCTAAGGATTTATTTCAATGTATTACTCCTTGCTTACATGTTACAGATAAGATATTCTGTTTACTTCCAGCTGTGTGGATTTGCCTCATATATACTAAAACTTATTTACGTGTTACTGGACAAGTTGCATGTTTATCAAAATACAAAACTTGACTTTAAAAGAACTAGGTGGATGTAAAAGGAAAATAAGAAAAATGAGGCTGATTTTCTAAGTACAAAGAGTCTTCTGATTGAGCTGTTTTCATTAGATACTACAGCATCTTTCAAAGACAGTAACTTTTCACCTCCATTAAACCAGTCTGTAGTTGCATTGTTCAGCTACAGGTGAAATCTCAGCAACTCATCAATATCACAAATTATTTAGTTATGTGGTATTACTGCAGTTAGTTTGAACACAAGGCTAACTTTTTGTTTACTAAACCTGGTTTTGGCCTTTCTTAAAGTTACTCCTTCAGGCCAGGTTATGTCATTCATGCAGTGGCTGCAGGTGTGGTTTACTCAAGTACTCTAACCAAAATATTCCCAATAACACAGGACATGCTGCAGACATTTACCAGTAAGAACCACCTCTATTTAAAATAAAATTGTGCAGGATCAAAGTAGGGGAGTTTGTGACCTCAGTTACTGAGAGCTTTATATCCACATTTTTGAGCAATGACTTTCAGTCCAGGAAGACTGGAAGATGAATCAGGGCATGGAACCATTGTCTCAGCTGAACAAGAATCCAGATCTGTCCTCTATGAGAGGATAGCTCCAAGAGGAAAACCTTCTATCCAGAAAACAAGTGTTAATGTCACGGTGCCCAGCTCAGAAGGAAGAACATACCAGCCTCTGATTGGTGCTGATATGAACTCAATTTTAGTGACAGAAAGTAAGACACAGAAGCTCACTGAGGACACCAGACAACAGCAGCAATGGTAGCCAGATCCCTCCATGTCTCGTAGCAGGAATGGAGCTGAGGGAGCCCTTGGTCACCACCTGGGCAGCTTTACCTGCTTTACTCCTGTTCCAGTGCTAGTTCCTGCAAGCAGCACCAGCTCATATTGGCAAGGTGTCATTCTGCCTGATACTCAGGAGTGATGGAAGCAGTACAAATTTGTGGGAAAAAATGTGAACTAAATTCATTAACTAGATATTCAGTGCATTGTATTATAGTATTCTGATACCTCGATACCAAGGAAATTAAAAGTATTATTAATTGTGTGTATTTTTGGGCAGGCATGATAATAGGCCAAGTACAGTTGGAAGAATGAAAAGAAAGAATTACATTCAGCATAGAAGCTTAGATAAGGAATAGTCTGATTCAGACTATTGCAAGTGGTAATTTAGGTCTTTTACTGTTTATTTTTTTGTATGTTTTGTAGCAGATTGTCAGCTCTGCATAGTGACCTGAATGTTACAGTTTTGTTATAGTGAAGTCTTTTTGATTCTTGATAGTGAACAGCTTTTTGAAATGTCAACTAAGTGTAGCTTAGATGATAATGTATAATTTAAACACTGAAAAGGTTTCCAGATGTATCTGGATGTCAGATGTACTGGCAAAGACTTTGCACTGGGGAGAAATGCATTGAAAGGTATGACCAGAGGCAAAAATTCCACACTAAAGAAGCTTCTATCTACACACTGTATTCTCTCATTTTTCTCAGCTCCTGGGTTGAATCAGCATTCACGAAAGAAATGTATTTTTGGGCAAGGGGAGGTGTTTTCCTTTCATCTCAGAATAGATATAGGAAATAATTTCTAAATTGTCTGTCATGGCATGGGTACTTGATATGCTTCACTGTTAGCTAAGATGGTCTTACTGCCAGTTAGTGGACCTAAGCCATTGCAACTGTTGTTGTGAACAGGACTGGTCAGAGCTGCTTGATACAAAGTTTGTGGTGAGCTTATTCTGCTTGTATGGCTTCTGAGCTTGCTGGTTTGTTCCGTGCCTGCAAACAGGATGGGGACCGCTAGATAATGCAGACTTAGGACTTTTTATTTTGTCATCTTTGTCTCATACAATCCAAATCCAGAGATACAGGAGATGACAAAGTCCATGCACACTATCAGAACAAAGCTTAGCCTCATTACAGAGCCTTTTCAATGATTTTACCTAGCCAATAGCATAATGCAAAAGTATAACAGAGATTTTTCTTCAGCAAATCATAGAACACAAGTGGGATTGTTTTTGACAAAAACCAATACGCAATAATCTGTTATTAAACTTAAAACTTTCTCCCAGCCCTGCAAAGCATACATTTAGACTTTTTCACATCCTGACTTTATTTACCATATAAAATCAGTCATTGTTCTTTTGGCCTTGTTGCAGGTATAACTGTATCCACCAAAACTAGGAAGCTTCCTAATTCACACAGCAGGGTTTTTGGATTCCGAGCTTTTCTCTACCTTCTGGGGTCCTTTTGCTTTCTAGATGTCCCACATTAGCTCAATGGACAAACAAAAATGGAGAATGGGAGAGTCTTCAGCATCATTTTGCATGTGATAAAGGCAGATGTCCCTGGTGCAGATGTGGTTCCTGTGTACTATGTTTTCTGAGAACAAGATAAATATATATTTTTTCTTTTCTCACCAGTTCTTATTAATATTTTCCATACATAAAGCTATTAAGTGGATTATGAAAATTACATTACTCCAGAAGCTGGTGTGGAGAAACAGTTTCAATAAGTAGAGAGGGCAGTGCAGAATTATGTAATGTAGAGACACTGAAATGAGGACATGGCAGCAATACTGCCACTGTGTGAGTGATGAGACATGGACTCTTCCCACCTACCAATAGCAAAAAATATAAATCTTAAAAAAGTAAAGAAAATAAATCTCACACTTCTAGTACTCAAATGACTAGAAATACGGATGAGGTTTGGTGTCTCTGCATTACACTGCATTCCAGTCTATTTCACAGCAAACCCTGTGGTTGGGGGTGAGAGAAAATTTTAGAAACAGACAAAATAATAACTGTCTAACCCAAGTGTTCTGCATTTTCCTGTTCCTAGGTTGGAATGTAGCAGAAAAAGATCTAAATATTGTCCTTACTGAAGGAAACTCTACAGATTGGGCTGAAATAGTCAACAAAGAAACCACACAAGAAAGTGCTACTATGAACTACCACTACCATGGGAAGAGGGATCTCATTCATTTCCAGGGAATTCACAAAGACCTGAAAGGATACTAGAAACCAAGCTGCATTTAACTACAAGTAGAATTAATGGGTTTATCCTTAGTCTTGAATTAAGATATCTGAATACAAGGCCAGTGTGTCTTCTGGTAGTGTGTATTACTTTAGAAAACTGAAGAAGGAGATAACAATGTTTAAAGGATTAGAACATATATGAAATGTACTGGGCATTTTTTTCTGGTGTGGATTTGCACCATGCAGGTACTGATATAATTGCAACTTTAATAAGCAGTTAACAAATTAAGTAATATTTAACAGTTCATCATGGGTGATGTGTTGGTACATGAAAGAGAACTGGTAGCAAAATCTGCTTATCTGTGTCCATCCAGAAAAAGGACAAACTTTTTCTTGTCTTGTCCCAGTGCTGCAGGCTGGTTGGGAAGTATCAGTCCTCTGCTGATATGGGAGACTGATTTTATCTTTCTCGTCATCAAGGTGTTAGCCTCACTGAAACCAAAGTTGTAAAGGCAGCAAAACGTGATGTGGAGTTTTGTTGAAACTGCAATTCTCAGCAGAATCAAGGTGAAAGTATAGCTAAACTCGCCACACAGGGACCTCAGTATTTACAGCTATCAGATTAGAAGAATATTTCATGGAGTGTTACAGATATTTTGGGAGAGCTCCACCAACAACAGATGACTTCTGGGGTTAGTAAATAATGACTTCATTTGAACATGAATCTTAAATAACAGCAGTAAAATATTTGAGTCAGTTTCAGTTCCCTTATTTGGCCCTGTGGTTCTTTACCTTCCTGACCAAGCTGTCTGCTAGGCCTAATGCATGAGGTGTCTGTCTTTGTAGCAGACAGGCATGCTATGATCTGCATTTGTGGATGATGTTTTATTTCTAGGCAGACATTCAGATGACTGGCACTTTCTGAATACCTGAGAGAGGAATTCTTCCCTTTCCACCACACATTGCTGCTCATGCTGCTCATCCATCCTGCCTTTCGGTGTCCATGATCATTGCTGCTAACAGTGGTTGCAGAGTGTAGTTCTCAAAGTCTGTCCATATTAGTACGGCTGTTGGCAGAGGCAGTAAGAGCACTCCTTGAAACGAGTACAGTACTCCTTAGCCCACTTAGTCATACGCATCTGCCGGTGGGAGGAAGGTTCAAATCTATAAGAGAAATTCATTTACCAGAGAAACTACTGATTACCATCAAGTACATTAGGTATTTTCAGGCAACACAATTATCTTGATAAATCTTATACTACATTTTTGCAGTGTGATACTATAGGCCTTCTGAATACTGTTGTCACATCCTGACATCTAAATTACCTGAAGTACAGTATTAATAGCAGTCATGACATTCTGTAAAAGCCGCAAGTTGTCAGTTCTTTCAGTTGTGCCTCAGTAATTTGCTAGGCTAGAAATGAACAATGAGCATGCCTGGCTCCAGCTAGTAGCACATTGCTTAACCCCACTTGTTTGACCTTATTTTTGCTTCAGTGCCTGCTACTATTGCTGTAGATTCTTGCATGGAGAAATGAAATGCAGTTAACCCTTTTCTGACTTGAAACCATGCTGTATTTGCCTTTTTTGCCTTTATTTTATTCATAATTAAATAAGCTGTAAAGTCAATATTGCTTTCTTTTTTCCCATTTACTGAGGAGAAATTTACTCTGTCCTGACTGACAGCAGTAGGAATACTACCTGACCACTTGGGCATGAACTCTGCCATGGAAACGCTGACCTAAGCAGAGGTTGCTGAACTCCTACTGCCCATTCTACCCTGGCAGCTGATGACCCATGCTGTCCCTGGCCAGCACAGGGTTATCCTGAGTCAAGGGTAAGTTGATGCAGACAGCTGTTCTGGACAGACAGTTGTCTTGTCTGGAGCGTTATTTCAATATCAGAAAATTGCCAGCACCAGCACCAGGAAAGAAGCATGCTCTCATCAAAACTGGTAATTGGAGTTATTCATACTCCAGTGAAAGTCCACTGGGCATTTTTTTCAGAAGTTTGATAAGTTGGTAAGACATTGCAAGTTACATTACTATGGAGTTAGCTTAGATTTGCCTTTAAAGGAAAAAAAGTTACAGATACTTAAACTTTAAGAGGAGGGATTAGCTTTCTGCTGAACAAAATTATTTTCTCATGTATATTAGTTGTTTTCCCCATAGGTACTTTTTGCTGCCTTTTATCACATAACTCTAGATAAATTTGCATAAAGTGATGGCAAAGATCTAATCAAGAAATAGCAGCAGCCTATGGGACACTTTCATTATTCTATTCTGGAGAATAGTGCAATAGAAATTGGGATAATGTTACTGGGTAGTAGCAAGAAAATTTCTTGTTCTTTAAGCAGTGAAGAACAGAATCATCTCTTACTGCAATTTATCTGCAAGATTTTGTCAAGTGTCATTGTTTAAACTTGCAGGGATTTCTTCGTGACAAAAGAAAAAAGCATAAAATGTAAACGGATTTGACACAAATATGACTGCAGCTAGTATACATTAGTTTTGATATTGGCTACATCAACATATGCCTCTGACAAGTCAGGCCCTACAGCTGGTAGAAAGAAATCCTGAAATAATCCTGCAGATTACCTGTTTTATAATTAATGCAGGCATAGAACAGCTACAAGTTGGCTTCATCTTTTTTTGACACTGTAGCATGTCATTAGGTATTATTTCTCTAACTCGAGGTCTTTTTCACTTTTCTTCTTCTCCATCCTTCTCCCCTATTTTTATGTCCTCAGACACTGAGTTATGTTGAACAACTTCCAAAGCATTTTTCCCTCCCTCTTCTCCCACTAGATCTTGTCATAGCCAGGAGTGAGATTTCGATTTTCTAATACACAGATTTTTCTCATGTCTGAGATTGTGTATGTGTGCATGAGAAATGCCCCAAATTGCATTCCTCATCTATCAACAGTTCCCTTGATTTGTGGCTGCATCACCATTTTAAGAGCTGAAAGCACTGGATATTTAGACATCCTGTGTCACAGTGATGATATGCTGCAATGGGGAACATAATTCATATTGTGTTGCATCCTGCTTTATTATTAGGTTTCACTGCTAATGTTATGGGCATTCATTTGAATATTCCTTATTGTTAGTCAAGACTCTAATCTAGAGTTTGCCTTGGGTTCTGTATTTCTCTGCTAGATTTTTCACTTTATGCTGAGAGCATCAGGAATTACTTCAAGAAGTAAGATTTGCACAGAGCTTGGTGATTTTATTTCAGTGCTACAATATACACTGTGGCTGTTAAGTGATAAAGACAATTTTATTTCCTATCACAGGTGATGGGAACTGAAGTATAGTCAGTGTGAGAACTGACTCCACTCTTCAATATGTGCATTTCTGTTAGATTTTTGGAGATCTGGAGGCGTCCACCAATTTTTAGTGCCAGCTCTCTCTAGGTAGACCTATAAACACTCCCCTGCCTTGACTTTTCCACTTCTTAAATAACATTTTCAGCATATTTACTGTTCTTAGTGTTTTAATGAGAAATGTGTTCTGAAATGCTACAGATGTCTTCTCTTCTGGTCAGAACACCAGTAGGCTTTTGACCCCAGCTAGGAGCAGGCATCAAAATTCCCCTGGGGAAATTGTGTAAGTTTTCTTTAGTTATCTTAATAACTCCAGATTTAATTTATGTCAGTGAAGGGGATTTAGAATAGAAACCTTCTGCTGCTGTTAGGCAATTATCAGAATATGCTGTTGTTATAGCATGACTCTGCTCCTGTCTTGGCACCTTCCACACGTGATTAGCAGAGTCCCTGTACAATCTTTCAGATATTTTCACTGAGCAGTCACACAAATGAGAAAGAATTAATATCTTACTGCTTACTTCTACATTCTGTTAGCACACAGCTTTTACTATTCTCCATTGAAACTGTTGCTTGGGAATTTATTTTTCTTTTGCTTTGATTGCTTAATTTCTGTCAGGATACCACCTGGTCTTTCAGAAAAATCTACAATGTGAGATACCAGGAAAAGATTTAAGTAACTCTTTATTTCCTTACCTACTTGATACTTTTAGAAAATCTTGAATATCATAGAGGAAAATCAGCACTTGACAAATACTGCAGGAAACTTCTCAAAATCCCTTCTGAATTCCCTGATGGAGGAAATGGAATGATTTGGATTGCCTTTCTGTATAGGAGCAGGGCCTCACATCTGTAGAACATGTTTGAGTTGGTCTGTACAGGATTAGATAGTTCAGACCTCACTGAGACCTGTGTAGGTCACCTGCCCGGCAGTCCTAAATATGAGGTATGGTCCAGCTGCCTACAGCCACATTCACAGAGTGATGAGTTCCCACACTTTTGCTCAGTTGATGCCTGTATCTCCACAAGGCACTCGCAGTTTTTCTGTGCTACCTGAGTGATGCAGACATCACAGAGCCATTTCATATATTCTTGTGTGACCAAGTGCAGAACTGCAGTAATTTCTTCCCAAGCAGCAGTGAAACTAAGAGTCAAAAAAAATGTTGGAAAGGACTTCTCAGACTACTGTTTTTTGCTGGCAGACAAAATATGAAAAAAAGATCTGTGAAAAATTTACAAAATAATGTAGAGAAAGTCTCTCCAGGAGTCCTGCTCTGCTCCCCATATACTTCATTTTTTATCTTCTTGCCTAATCTTTCCTCATTCTCTGCTTTATCTGTAAAAAGGATGGGAATAGATTTTTCTTAATATGAATTCAAGCTTCACTCTGTCAGTTGACTCTCCTCCTTCACAGGGTAGTCTGCACTCACTGTAATTATGAAACAAAGTGAAATTGTGGTTGGATTCAGACATGCACTAGCATTTGTCTGACTCAGTCAGCCATAAGCAATATCATTTTTTCCATGTGAGAAAGTGGATTAATTGTACAACTCTACATAGTTTAATTGAAATGGTAAAATCCTGTCAAAATAAAGGGTTCAGTTAGTTGTAATTGTGGCAGGAATTGAATGGGATGTTTTCTGGGTTTTTTTGTGGGAAAATACAAACACTTACACAGAGATTCTTTTCTTGTTAAGAGACTGTTGTTTGTCATCACTCCTATGTAATACTGGCATGTTCATGATACCTGTCCTCCAGGAGAGTAGAATTAATGAGACATATATATTAGCCTGGGTATCTTGTAACAGTATTAGGCAGGATGACTTAATCATAACAGTTTCAGAAATCCAGTGTAGTAGCTAAAATAGCAAATATAGTAAGAAAGCTGAAATTTGTTCTTATTTATATTTTCAAAATAAAATGCTTAGTGATAGTAAGCTAGTGGGAGTGTCTCTATAAAGAAAATTTTAAGTATATCTGAGAAGACAAAATTAATGAAAGAGGGAAACAAAAGTAATACACTCATGATATGTCCTTGCTCTTCCCTATTTCTCAAGTGCTGAAATGAAAAAAGGGAATCATACAGACTTAAATGTACTCTTATTGAGTCAGGAAAGCCACATCCAACTACTTGAAGGTGAGCTAAAAAGCCCATTTTCTGTGCCACTTAATTTCCATCTCAGACAAGCCTTTCGGTGGGTTTAATGAAACCTTTGTTTACAGTAGAGGTGCCTTACACTAGCCTCCTTTTTCTTCTTGTTTCACCACCACTTCCCCACACATTTTTTATTATCAGAGAGATGAGGAAAAAGTACTCCTAGTGGGACACAGATTTGTTGGAATTGAGTATGTTGAGGTTAGAGCAGGACAGTACAGTCAGAATTAAGTAAGCAAATATTATATAGAACACTTCTGCTCTGCTCTGTGACTAGAAGAGAACATCATCCTGAAAACAGTGGCTCTCAGACTGGAGAACATATAAATAAATTTGTTACTGCTCATCAGTGGAGATAATGTTTGACTGATGCTTACAGTGTCTTTAAGCAAGTCTCAGACTGTGTGCTTGTAAGAACTTAAAGGGAAGGGTACATGACTTTCATATTTGTAAGTAACTGCTGTAGAAACAGAGAGAACAGTTTTTAATCTGTGTCCATGAGACAAGAATTGGTGGGTTTAAACTAGATCAAAAAGGCAGGCTACATATTAAGAAAAAGATTCATTCCAATAAGGACAGATAAGTAGTTGATACATCTGTCAAGTCTGTTAAATCTCTATCACAGAATGTCTTTATGAATATGTTAAATGAATGTTGGGACTTGAGGTCCCTTCCAAGGCAAGCAACGCTATGATTCTATGAAGGTCAGTCAAAAATGTTAAAATTCTATTTGTTCCAAGTGAGAAAGCTGAAGATTGAGAAACATAGTCTTTTCCAATTTTGTGATTCCACCATTTTGGCTACAGTTTTACAGGGTTCAGTCTACTATTGATGGTTTGAAATACAGAAAGACAGAGAGAGTCACCAGGGTCCATTTGTGTGGCACTTTCTAAATGTTCACTGAAAAATTACAGAGAAAACTAAGTGAAAGCAGTCATTTTGGTGACATTATATCTGGAGATGTTTTCTGAACTAGAACTATGAATTTTTGTATGTAAACACTAAAGATCCGGATTTTTGCTATTAAGTTTATTTAGGTTGCAATACAAGTACCATAAAATCTTGGAAATCTTGTGCGGGTACTTATTCTTTTAATTTATTCTTACAGTACTGTAATTGTTCTTTAATGTACCATGTGTTTTCTATAGTGGTTTTGCATTTGATGAAATATTATTATAGTACTCTAGTTTATCAGGGTGCTGGGTTTTTTTACACTGGGTAATGCCTTTACAAAGAGGACTAAAAAGGAAAAAGCTCTGGCTTCTCCTAGGATGATGCTTTAAGGAATTGATCTTTTAAAAACTGGTGAGTAAATGACACTTGTGCATCACTTGCTATTACAAAAATCTCAGTAGAGCCACATTCTGGGAAACATACATATTGCTGGTAATTATCTCAAATATGAACAATCTGATTTCTTTACTGTGCTTTCATTAGTTGAGTACTGATTAAATGGAAATTGCTTCATTTTATGTATTTTTATTTACTGTCCTTTTGGCTTGATGATCAATATGTATCTAGGTTTCCTTGTAAAACTTGAATATCTTAATGAACAGGATAGATAATATTTTTTGAAAAAGCCTTAACAGCTTTCTCTATAATGTTTCAATCTTCTCAAAAAATTAATAGAAATATTTTCTTCTCAAACTAATCATTTTACTCATTTGAAACTTTCAGTGAAGCAGAAATTTGTAAGTCATGATCTGACTGGGAAAGCTGGAGAGGGCTCTTTGTTTCCCATTTGCCCCACAATACAATCACCTGCTGTGTCACCATCAGCTCCCACTCTTGGATGGAGCTTAGGCCTCACTGTCTCTCAGTTCCTCCAGAACCAGCTAATGACCTGTCTCATCCCCGTCCTGCAGCAGCTCTGTAAAGCATTATGTGCATACATGTGGTGTATTCCTTGCCCTGACTTTCCACATCCTCTGTATGTCAGTCTGCATCTGCCCGTCCTGTACTGCAAAATGTGCTAAAGCCCAGCAGAAACACAGCTCCAAAATTCTCTCATTCCTCACTTCCAAATCAAAAGCTGAATTCATTCTAAAACCCATTAAGTCCAAAAGTTTTTGTTAAGACTTGAGCCCTTAAGAGGCACAACTTTATACAAGAAACTGAAAAAGAGGCATGAAGATTCAAAAAACTTGCCTATAATACTATAGAAAATTGATTAGCCATTTTCTGGTAGTACACAAATAAGGAGTCATTCTTGTTTAGTATAGTACATAATTCAGATTTAATTTCCTTATTGGTGTGTAGCACTCAAGGAATAAGTCAAGAATCACATCCTAAAATGTGATTCAGGGTATCCATTTAGTCCTTCCTTGACTGGGATTTATTTTGAATTTTTATCATAGTCAAGGTACTAAATTTCAGTACTATTTTCTGCCTTTTTTCAACCACTCTCTCAGTCCTGCTCATAGTATCAAACTTAAAAATATAAAGGTATTTATCCAGAGTTTTTAAATTACTATTCCAGTTATATTTTCATGGAATGAAGATATTACTTATATTCTGATCAGGTTATTGGCAGTCTACCCCAGATAAATGTCACCATAGAGCCATCTGGTGCATTTTTCCTGCAACTTCACTGAAAAAGTACTGATGCTAGTCAAAAATAATTATTACATTAAAAAAATAAAAATAAAAATAAAATAATTCTTCATAGCAGTGAATAGCATAGAAAATGGCTATTTTGTATTGTTGTGGTTTGACAATGAAAGGTAAAAAAAAAGGCAGAATTATCTACTGCCTTTTATGTTTTAAGAAACAGAGGTATTAAGAATCCTTGATCGAATCTGACCTGTGATTCTTCCCACACATTTCTCAGCTTTTGCACCTAGGGCTATTCTGAACTTCTAATTCAGCTAGTACTACACATTTGTGAGAATTCGTGATACAGGAAGTGCATAATTCAGGTGCAGCTGGTTCTGATTTTTGTGTTTGGTTCCTTTTGTAATAGAGGACCTGGTGATGAGTGGGAAGGCTCATGTTTTGGGAAGGCTGGAGAAGACAATATGAGTTTACAGATGAATACAAAGTAGTGGCATCAATGTCAGCTATTCTTATTTCCTGTTTGTTTCTCTTCTGGATTAAATAGTGTAAATAGGGTCACTGTCCTGAGGAAAAGAGTGATGCACAGAAACAAAACTACAAGGGTGTGAGATTCAGATAACATATAAATCACACAAGTTGTGCAGGTAATCCACACAGTCATTGCAGACACAGTGTCATTTGTGCTGCTTCCCTAAATACATAGACAGAACAACATCAGAAAAAAACTGACAAAAATACATTGTAGAGAAGAAGGTTTGTCAGAGAGAAGCAGAAAGAAAGGTTTTTGTATCATTAATGATGGGGTTTATTTAAAGCCTTGGTTTCAGTGTAAAATTAGGGAGAAAGTATATTTCTTCTAATACTCTTAGATATCAGCTTGGGACAATTTTGTCACTGTAACAAAAAAAGAGATATTTCTCTTTGGTCTAATTGGAGTCAGCTGCCATGCTCAGTTTTAGGAAGTTCATGCCATTCAGTATGAACCTCTTTTGCCATCTGCTGAAAACATTAAAGATCAGTCATCTGCAGTTTATTTTTGTATAGGTCATGTTAGGCAAACAGGCTGAGGCTTCTAGTGTGCCAAGGATTGAATATTATGCAAAAATAGGATGGGGGAATAGTAAGAGTATACCAAAATAATGCAGCCAACTATTTTTGAGCACTGTGCAATGAAACAGAACCAGTCGGGCAATGCCTTGCACTAAGCTAGTTCCCTGGCAGCTCTGTGGCAGCTAGCATGATATATCCGGATTTCCAGCTTTTGTGCATTTGTTCTGGCATTGCCTCAAGGATGCATGTGACTTCTCTGGAGCAAAAGTGATGTTACTGGACTTCAACAGCATGGAGTGGCAAATGATGTCTCTTCATGCATCTTTTATTTAATTTTTAACAAAGGCTGGAAAGCTAATATGTTATTTTTTCCACTTACAGAACTACTGGACATTCCTAGCCTTTCAAAGGCGAATATAAACTCAGCTCAAGCTTACGTTTCATAACAATCTCAGGGAAAGATGAAGAAATAGCAATTTGGCATCTGAAACGGTGGCTAGCACAGTTACCTCTTTAAAATTCCTGGATTTTCAAAAATTGAAAACTATTTCTGTATTAGTTCCTCAAATACTCTCAGTCTCAAAGCTTTCTGTATCTAAAATCACAATTTAGAAAAGTGAGTGGAAAAATTTACATGCCTGCAATATAAATTTTCAAATGCCAGATTTTCAGAGGAAGATCAGTTATCTGTATTGGTCAGGTCTTTTTGCATTGTATTTAAGTTTGGATGCTCAAAGTCACAGAATCCCTGAATCCTTAGGGTTGGAAGACCTCTGGACTTCACCTAGACCAACCTCCTTGCCAAAGCAGGGTCATCTAGAAAAGGTGACATACGAATGTGTCTGAGAGGGTTTTGAGTGTCTCCAGAGAAGGAGACTCCCCAGCCACCCCAGGCAGCTGTTCCAGTGCTATGTCACCTTCAGTATAAAGTTCTTCCTCTTGTTGAGGTGAAACTTCTTATGTTTTAGTTTAGAGCTATTACTCCACATTCTGGCTTTGGGCACCACTGAAAAGAGTTGGGCACCATCCTCCTGGTACCCACCTTTGAGATATTTCTATCTATTGATGAGATCCCCTCTCAGTCTTCTCTTCTCCAGACCAAACAGACCCAGCTCCCAGAGTCTCTCCTCATAAGAGAGAAGCTCCAGACCCCTGATCATCCTTGTGGCTCTCCACTGGACCCTCTCCAGTAGCTCCTTGTCTCTCTCATGCTGAGGAGGCCAGAACTGGACACAGCACTCCAGGTGTGGCCTCACTAGGGCTGAGAATGGGGGGAGGATCACCTCCCTTGACCTGCTGGCCACACTCTTCCCAGTGCAGCCCTGGATGCCACTGGCCCTCCTGGCCACGGGGGCACTGATGGCTCAGGGACAACTTGTGATCCACCAGGAGTCCCAGGTCCTTTTTCAGAGCTGCTCTGTAGGAGGTCAGCCCCAGCCTGTGCTGGCTCTTGGGGCTGTTCCTCCCCAGGTGCAGGACCCAGCACTTGCCCTTGTTGAGCCTCATCAGGTTTCTCTCTGCCCAACCCTCCAGCTGATCGAGGTCCCAGGGAATGGCAGCAGAGCTTTCAGGTGGATCAGCCACTGGCCCCAGTTTAGTGTCACCAGCAAACTTCCTCAGGGTGCATTTGATCCCTTCCTCTAGATCACTGATAAACAAGTTGAATAAGATTGATCCCCCCTTGGGAATACCGCTGACTGCAGGCCTCCTGCTGGACTCTGTTCCACTGATCATGACTCTCTGAGCTCTGCCTTCAGCCAGTTCTTGATCCACCTCACTGCCCATTCTTCTAACTCCTGTTTACTCCTGAGCTTACCTATGAGGATATGTGGGAGACTGTAGAAACTCTTGCTGAAGCTCAGTAGACAACATCCACTTGTTGTGGACATCTCCCTTTGCCAACCCATCCTGCCATGCCATCACAGAAGTCTGTGAGATTGGCCCAGGCCTGATTTCCCCTTGGTGAATCGATCCTGACTGCTCTTGATGACCTTGTCCTTACATGCTTGGTCATGGCCTCCAGAGTGATCTGTGCCATCTCCATTCCAGTCATGGAGGTGAGGCTGACTGGATAGTAGTTTTCTGGGTCCTCATTGTTGCCCTTTTTGAATATAAGGGGTGACACTGGCTTTCCTCCAGTCATCAGGCACTTCTCCTGTTTGCTGTGATTTTTCAAGGATGGTGGAGAGTGGCTTAGCAACAACATATGCTAGCTCCCTCAGCACCTGTGTATGCATCCCGCCAGACCCCATGGATTTATGGATGTTAAGTCTGCCTAGCTAAAGGATCTCTAACCAAACTCTTGACAGCCAAGGGGAAGTCTTCCTTTCTCCAGCCTTCCTCTCTTACCTGCAAGGTTTGGGATTCCTGAACTATGGCCTAAGCAGTAAAGTCTGAGGCAAAGAAGGCGTTCAGTAATTCTACCTTCTCCATGTCTTCCGTCATTAGGATACCCATCCGATTCAACAGCAGCCCCACATTTTCCCTAATATTTTTGCTGCTGAGATACTTGTCCTTGATATCCCTTGCCAGACTCAATTCCAAGTGGGCCTTGGTTTTCCTTATCACATCCCTGCCTAATCTGAGGATGTTCCTACAGTCCTCCCACATGGCCTGTCTCTTTTGCCACATCCCATAAATTTCTTTCGTCTGTTCAAGATTTATTAGAATCTCCCTGTTCACCCATCCAGGTCTCCTGCCCCTTTCCCTGATTTCTTGATCATGGGGATACACTGGTCTTCAGTTAGGAGAAAGTGATGCCTGAAATATTGACCAGGTCTTGTGGACCCCCTTCTCCTCTAGATCCTTATCCCACGGGATTCCTCTAGTAGGTCTTTGAAGAGGCCTAGGTTGTCTGGAAGTTCAGGGATGTAATCCTGCTTACCGCTTTGCTTCCTCCATGCAGGATCACTGCTGGCAAGGCTGCCCCCAATGTTCATGTTCAGTCCCTCCTGGTTTGTCAGTACAAGGTCCAGCAACACACCTCTCCTCATTGGCTTCTACACCACTTGCATCAAAAAGCTGTCATCAGTAATCTCCAGAAACTTCCTGGACTGTGTGCCAAGCCACGTTGTGCCTCCAACAGTTATCAGGGTTGTTGAATACTCAGAGGAGGACCAGGGCCTGTGATCTCAAGGCTACTTCCAGTTGCCCATGGAAAGCCTCATCAGCTTCCTTGTCCGAGCCAGATGGCCTGTAGTAAACACCCACGACAGTGCCACCATTTTAGCCTGTCCCTAAATTTTTACCCATAAGCTCTCAACTCCTTGTCTGTCCCTGGGCAGAGCTTGATACCCTTTCACATAAAGACCAACTCCACCACCTCACCTTGCTGACCTGTCCTTTCTAAGGACACAGGAGGTGTACACAGGAATCCATGAAAACATTCCACTTCAGGGAGGCAGTTGAGCATCCACGTTCCCTAGGAGGGGTGTAGCAGGATTCCCCATAGCCATATGGGGTTAGCCCTTGATGTGGTTAGCCCTAGGACTCTCATCTTGAGGCAGCCAAGCTTGCCCAGGTTGGCATGGCCCACTCCCCAGGAAGAAGCAATGACATGAGCTTTGCCACTTTGGACCCCAGCTGAGTCATTCGGTTTAAAGCCCATCTCACCAAATTGGCTTTTGAAAATCCCATTTGTTGTATAGAAAATTATCTTGAAGCATAGTAGCTTGAAATAATCAGAAGGCTCTAAGCAACCTGGGAACTTAACTCTCATTTCAAAATTAGTCCAGACACTCTAGGTAGAAGAGTTCACTACTGGAGCTAAATGTCTATGTGCAACTGTGGGCTATAGCCTCTAAATTGCTTTTCAAAGTTGGGACTTGCATCCCTAAGTCCCCTACTTTTGAGTGGTTAACATAACTATAATAGTGGAGTTTTTGTTACTTCTAGCTTTTAATTATTTGTCTATATAAGTGCCATAAGCGTTGTTGTTGTTGTACCTCCTCATTACCACAGAGACATGGACCATCTAGAGCAGGTTGAGCAGAGGGCTACAAAGACGATTAGGGACTGGAGCATTTCTCATGGGGGGAAAGGCTGAGAAAGCTGGATCTCTCTAGCCTGGAGAAGGCAACACTGAAGGAGGACCTCATCAATATCTATAAGTATCTGAAGGAAGGGTGTCAAGAGGGTGTTTCTAGGCACGTTGTGGTGGTCCTCAGGAACAGGACAAGAAGCAATGGGTAGAAACTGATGCACAGGAAGTTCCACCTTAACATGGAACTTTATTGTGTAGATGACTGAGAACAGGAACAGATTGCCCTGTTCAAACAGAGAGTTCGAGAAGCCTGCCTCACTGGAAATATTTAAAAGCCATGTAGACACATTTCTGCATACTTTGCCCTAGGGGACCCTGCTTGACCAAGGATGTTGGACTAGATGACTGCCACTGGTCCCTTCCAACCTTACTCATTCTGTGATTCTGTGATTATTATTGCTGCTGTTACTATTTTCTTGTTTTGTCATTTTTCCCTTTTGAAAATTTTCATATAGCTTAAAATCCCTTAATCTTAAAATTAATTAAAAGATATTGAAAAACTTGTAATAGACTGCAGAAGAGTTATAGCAACACATGGGTAAGGTACATTATGATTTATGTTGGCATTTATTTTTTAAATAAGTTTACTATTTGTGTCAAATTAGCAAACAAAATGTGAAGTAGTCTTATTATCCATGAAACTGATGCAGTATGAACAGCAGCAGAGAAAGCATCTTCACAGCCACTGCCAATGTCCCTCAGCGCTGAGCTGGGCCCCTGCCAGCAGGGGAGCACAGGTGACAAATTCATTTATGATCACTTATGGTATGGGCTATCCATGTGAGCTGTAAAATTCCCTGTGATGGTGCCATCTGACTGGCTAAGTAATGTGTGACAACTGTGGAACGCTATTCCTCATACCTAGTTCTCTTTGCATTCTGAAAAAGAGCAAGCAGATGAGTAGAGAAAATCCAGAGGAGAAACATAGTTAGGACACTTGCTCATCTTCATATAGGCATACATTTTGCAAAGGCTTTATTCAGTCTTCACAAAGGATAGGAAGACCAGAGCACTACCAATAAATCATTTTGATATTGAGTGTTGAAAATTCCATAATTTTGCTCATTGACATGAAATAATTTTGACCATTACCATGCTGGACTAGATTTTAATTATCAACCTCCTGAAGAAAGGCTAACTAATCTTAAGGTGTATGCAAGTACAGACAGTATTCATGTACATAGCCAGATGGG
>VZSE01002616.1:836702-882562 GCA_013398275.1 Promerops cafer | reverse complement strand
CCCCCCCCCCCCCCCAAATGAGATATTTGAGAGTTAACAGAATGATTACATTTCTTGTTCTCAATGTATTTGTGGAAGCAGAAATGCAAATTAGAGACATGCTGTAGCTTTTTGTAGATCAATCTCTCAGGGAGAAGAAGCATAAGTACAGAAAGACAGTTGAAAAAATGAAATTTTGATGCTGAGCTACTGAACTAGAAAAACTGTTCCCACCTTGTTTAAGTAGAGACCTCAGCTAATGAATTTGACTCTTCTACTTGCCCATCCTCATCCAAAATTATTCCAGGGTAAGGCTTTTCTCTTCCCTTCCCTGAACCTCCCCTTCCCTGAACCTTCCCTGAACTTTCTTTCCTGGAACTTCCCTTCCCTTTTCGCATTTCTCTTTCTTCTCTTTTTTTCTCTTCTCTCTTCTTTTTTCTCTTCTCTTTTCTTTCTCTTTTTTCTGAGTTTGAGTTGAGTGATTTAAGCAGTTTGTGACTGAAAATTGTCAGATGAATTCTGCATTGATCTCTTATTTCTCCACTTACCACTTTCCATACTTCACACCTCTTTGGAATTTAACTTTAATCAATTAAATAAGACTCTTGTTTATATGGATTGGTAATGCAGCAGATAAAGTACCAACCAACATGCTTTCAGATGGGAAATGAAAAACCATACTCGAAGTCAAAGCATTACTAAGGGAAAAAACAACATCTTCTTTCAGTGGAAAAAAATCCAACCAAACACCACAGTGAGAAGCACTGAAAGTTTTTTTATCATGACAATTCCTTGTCAATCTCAGAGAAGCTACAAATTCTTCATATTTTATTTCTTCATCTTTCCTGATGAAGATTCATGTTGCTAGAAAATATTACTCACATTAATTATTCTGGAGATTTGAACAGTTTTTTCAACCTGTCAAAAAGCACCTGAAGTAGTAAAGACCTGATAGGAAAAGCAGAGAAGAGAAGGAGACCTTGTAGAAGACAAATGCTACTTGATCTTTTTATCTTATTGAGGGACTTGAAAGTGTAGAATTAGAGAAAATCTTCATTTTTGCTTCAGGTTTATCATCCAAATGTATATATTCTGCAGCCTGGACAGGGCCCTGTATTGTTCTAAATTATAAAATTTAACAATTGCTGAAAGAAAAATTTCCAGGACATCTGAAGAAGAAACTGCTGCAGATAATGGACATGCTGTAAAAGCAGTGATTATGTGAGACTGTAAAAATATTTAGGCACAAAAAGACAATTTCACATCTTCCCTGTCCATCAAATGTCACTTCCAGCCTTTTGGCAACTCCAGTGTCTTTCAATCTGTTTCTAATTTGACAGTGAGACCTATTAGCAAAACAATACGGTTTTTTTAGGATGTGGTAAACACTTAGTGAAGAATACATTTAAAAAAATTGTTAAGTTATCCTTTTGTAAAAACAGGAATGTGATTCAAGTCACACATTCTGTTGTGATGGTTTTCTACATGTATTGTAAAAATTACATGTTTTTTGAAATAATTGTAAAAAGAATATATCACTCACTTCTTAGCCTCTCAAGCTATGCTCATGCTCATTCTCTTAAACCAATTTAGACAACTATTCCAAAATGCTGAGAGAGCCAATAAGCTGAGGCACACACTACAAGGTATTGATCCCCCGCTCTTAAAGGAAGCTTGACTCCAGCTACAAATTTGGCATCATCATCCTGTCTCTCAGTAGATCTCAGTTTGGCAAGACCTAAGAAGTAGATTTTGTGTCACCTAGTTATTAAGTGCTTGCTTTCAAATTCAGGTGCACAACAACTAAAAGTTGTGTGAACTTGCTGATGAGGCAGACAATAGTTTGCTGTAGATGCTTTATCTGCTTCTTCAAGTATTTTCTAGATTTCATTTATCAACAGAGAAGATTTATATTATAGCAAATCCACCAAAACTAGTACAAAATTTATATTTTTTTTAAAAGAACTGATGAAATATTTTTTTTAATTCAGCTATTTATGATCTTTGGTCATGAATTTGTGCACTGAGAAATTCTGCCAAAAGAATTTTTACTCTCTACTCAAGTTCTTAGCTATAGTGTTGCATATCACAAGGTCCTCCATTAGAGGGTCCCATAACACTGACATAAGCAGAATAAGCTACCATTGGTAAAATTGTTAAAATTGTTAATTAAGTGCAAGTTAAATATCTCGGATGAACACTGGTGTTTTGGAGCAGAAGTGAAGAAACACAGACACATTAGAAAAGAATGTAGTGAAGTGACACAATACAGATCTAAGTTCAAAGTCGTCATGGATAATCATTAATGATGAAATCTTTGATTTAGAGTAGTTGTTTACTTCCTTTTAGCACAAGTTATTTCTTATCATGTGTTGGCTTCACTTCAGTTGGTATCACTGTTGACTTCCTATCATATCTTGATATTAATCTCATATCTTTATCTTTTCTTTGAGTTTTATCATCTGTTCCACATGTATTTCAGGTCCTGGAATGCCCGTGTTCTCATTATGTAATAAGTCTTAAGATTTTGGAAACCAGCACTTTTTACATACCAAGAAATCTCTCATTCATTATAATTAATTGATTTCCTTAGAATGCTAATGTGGTACTTTCAGGGTTTTTTGCAACTGACTTAAAACTTGATTCCATTTTAACAAACTGAGCACAACAGAATTAATATAATACCAGGCAAATTTATGTGTTATAGGTACATTTTGAATTTGTGCCATGGTTTAACTAAAAAGTAGAGCATTATCAAGCAATTTGTAGTATTCAAATTAGTTCTTATCTTCACTGTGTTCGAAAGACTTATGGTACTCATGAGAGGTTCAATACAAAATAATTGTTCTTGTAACTTATACTGTAACTGGATAATGATTTTACCTTGTCTTAGTAGAACAAAACACATTTCTGAGAGTTGCACTCTAATGACTGAAACGTCTATGCTTAAGCAGGGAGAATTTCAATCAGGATAAATATTTTATCCTGATAAATCTTCTTCAATGAAAACTTATACCTGGAAGGTGCCTTGAAAATAATCTGAGGATTAGAAAACTATGATTTCTTTTATCTTGATCCAAAAACTGCTATGAATAGGATTCTGCTAGCTAACTGCAATAAGGTTTTTTTCAACCCCTGTAATTCTTAAGGTAGCTAGAGCATTAGATCATTTTTCCTGTGGAAAGGCAAAATTCCACTTAAAGTACTTTTATGGTTTATAATGAAACCCTAGGACTTATACTTGCTCAATTTTCCCTACCTTTTATTATGCCATTGTAGCTGAAATTGATTACAGGAAAGAAGCAACTTTTTCATTTGCTTTATGAATTTACTTCTTGTAAAGTAAGCATTTATAACTTACTTGCCAAAACTATCAGGCACTGGAGTGGCAAAGAGTGTACTGTAAAGTCTGCAAGGTTTAGAAACTTAATTTCTTGGGGGGGAAAAAATGAGGAAATTATTACCTTTAACTTGAAATTTCAATCGGTCAGTATACAGTATTCCTACTGGAAGATCTTTACTGAAGTTTTTACAGTTGAACTGTCTGAAGAGTGAGAAAATTGCTTGAGAATAAATAAGAACCCTAACATTTTACACTAAATCTAATTTTCACATGAGAAAACCTTAGCAGCAAAACTTAAAAGCCTCAAAGCGTCAAATTCAGCGGTATAACTTCTCTCTGTTAAGATGAATTCAGTAAACTTTGTCTTTCTAGGAGTATATAATAGGACTGTATAATAAGTCTCATGATACTTTTTAAATGAGATTTCTTTAGCCTGCCTAGAGGCCAGTTACAAGATTATCAATTTTCAGGGTGAAAAAAAAAATTAGCTAAGTACAGTAGATCGTTGTTTTTAAAGCAGGGTTGCTATATACCCACTGCTTGAGTATGTCCTTTGTTTTGCAGTATCTCATTTGGATTTTGAGAGCAAATGATCTGGATTTTATCTAGGCCAGGGGAAAAAAAAAAATCACAGTTCATAGAGTAAACTGCACTTCTTAACTTACTTAGTTCTTGTAATTTAGTCAATTGCATCCTTCATTTCATATTTTTATTTGTCAAGTTTAAATTCATAAATAAATAAATGTTGATTTGTATAAGTGCAATATTGTTGATTTTTTTTGGGGGCTTACATTTCAAGACATACAGTTTAGAGATGGAAACCACAGGGTTTCCAGAAATATGAAAACTTGAACCTGACCCAGTTTCTTATCAGAATTGAAATCTTTTATGTTCATTTGTCTGTGTATTTTGTTTTGCATCCTGAATCAGATCAATATTCTTAAGAAATAAAGCCAATCATTAGGTTTTATTCTACTTTCTTTATTTTATAAATAAATACTTCAACCTTTTTGATAAATAAAGCCTTACGGAATTTGATGAAAAGGATTAGTGCAGTAGCTTAGCAATCTCAGCAATTATATTTTGAGGGATATTGAAATTCTGAATTCTGTATGTTTTTAAGTCATCTGAAACAAGGAAAGGCTATTCTCAGCATCTTGGGACATGCACAGGCTTACCTGTGGTATTACATTAACTTCCAAAGGCAGTGCACATTGCAGAACTGCATTTGCTAGCTGATGTTAAGCAAAAACGATGTTTTTCAGAAGTCACAGGTACTCATGACAAATAGTAGGGAGTAGATGCTAAGTGTAGTAAGAAAATGTAATTTCCCTGGTCTTGATTTGGTACTTCTGAGCACATAAAATGTAGGTTTTTTAATGAAAAAAAAAAAAAAAAAACAAAAAAAAAAACCCCAAAAAACCAAACAAAAAAAACAACAATAAAATTTAACCAAACACAAGAAATTTGGGAAAGTGGGACTGTTTCTGAGCTTGGCTATTATCCTTTTTAGATGAAATCTACAGTAGAATGAATGTTAATTCTTAGAATTGGAAGCTTGTGATACCATTTCTTACATAGCGAGGCACCAACAATGCCTCCTGAACATAATCATATGGGATAGTGTTTAATGGGATGGTGTATTTTCTCCCTGACGTGTGCTTCTAGCTCCCTACCTTAATCATATTCCCTTCTAGCTGATGCATATTGGCGATTGAGAGAGACAGGGACAACTGACTGGTGACCAGAATCTGAATTTACTGTGGGCTACATATGCTTATATATCACTCTAGGAAGGCTAGTAGTTTTTTACTACAATGATTAGGTTAATCATCACACAAACAAACTTATACTTTTTTGCAACATCTCTTCTACTTGCAGAAATTGATTGAATCCTCTTCCCTGTCGCCAGTCTGATCCAATCCTCTTGCAATCTCCAAAGCTCCGTTTGTTCTTGCGAAGACATCCTGATTATCAAATCTCTTATGCTAATCAGGTCCAAAGTACTCTCTGTCTTTACTCTCCATAATGCATTTTGTTCAGCTGGGACAAAGAGACAGACACTTCTATGCACATGTTTAGGCTGATGTCATGCTTGGGTTACAACAGCTTGCTGCTCTTCAAACCTGGACAAATCTGAAGGTCCTGATAGAAAAATCAGAACTTCTTTTTCAGATTCACAATACCTGTTAATTTCCCTTCATTTCCTCCTAGTTCTGCTTCTGTTTCCTACTGCATAAATTAGATTAAGTTCATGTTAGCATATGTTTTGTTTGTACATGTATATTGATGCTAGTCTAAATTGTAAGAAAAGAACCCTCAGTATGATCTATTTGTTTTCAGAATCTTTAAAATTTTTTGTTTGAAACAATCCAATTATACATTTTTTAACACTTTATGGACAATGACAGTATTCTTTGCATATTACATCAGTGTTGCAGTATAGTTGCAACGTTTGTGCTTTTCTACTATTTTTTCTCTCATTAGTTCTAAAAGAAATTTATTTTCAAAGGCTTTGAATCTGCTAATTTTTACATATTTCTGGGTTTTTAAAATGGCTGTCACTTTTCGAACTGGACACTAAGAGGTGCTGTTTCATATTCTTTGTGTGCACTCTGTCTCGTCTGCACACACATACATGCACACTCATGCTGCTGCTCTTACATTAGTTTAGCACCTCTACAAGTTTATCACCAAGCTAAAAAAGACAACATGAAGTAAAATCATGTAAGCTTTTTTGATCTTATACATAGCACCTGACTAGCACAGAGTGAGGAAAATCGTCATTGCTTTCAGCTCTGCTACAGAGTCATGGTAGTGATGAAGATACTCAGCATATTTTTTAAAAAGGCAAAATAGAGCTCCTTATAATATGATGAAGGGGATGGGCTCACAATAGAAATCCAAAAATGCCTGTATATAATACACGGGAGATATTTGAAATGGAAATCACCAACCTAAATTCACCTTGAACAATTAAACAGGCCATGGAAGAAAGATTTTATCATCTATAACTAAAAACTATGCTGACTCAGGTCTGTGAAAATATGTGCCAGCTTCTGGGGAAACAAGTGGTTGGAGTGGCTGTAGCTGTCTTTAAAAAAATAAGCTAACCAAAAAAGATATTATCCCTCATGTGCATTAAACGTTTCTGTTAAATTGTGTGAGAAAAATATATAGACAAATACTGTCAGAATGATTATAGCTATTTCTTGAAAAGTAGCATGGCCAAGTTGTTGTTTTATTTTACAAATCTCCAAGAGCCACTGAAATATATGCAGAAACATGACTAACAGGATTAGCCAGGTGAGATAAATTACATTACAGGAATATAGTATGAAATTTAGGTGTTAAACACATTTTTGCAGAAACAGCACAAATTTTGTGTTTCCTATTTGTCTGCTGAAGCTCAAAAAGGCACGTTTTCTCTATTTGGATGTTCTTTACCTTAATCATATTCTGTAACTATACATCATGGAGTTTTGTCTTCATCCAGACTGAGTCATAATTTTTTCTACAGAACCATTCTTAGTTTTGAACATACCATCTCTCCAAAAAGAGAATGGTGTTGTACATATATGTAGGAATTATCATCGAGCATTCTTACTGTCTCCTGCATTTCTACCCCTGCAGGAAGTCCTGGCCCTGATTCTAAAACTGATAATGAATCACACATAACGTATAGCTTTTCCAGCTTGCATATGACTTGGAATTCTCTCACTAAAATAAATACGTCTTGCCACTCTGAATTTAAGTAACCATTAATGTGATTAACTCAGAATTTCAAACTGACATCTACATTCTATGCCAGTTTTAAAAAGGAAAAATTGTGCGTATGCACCAAGGAGTGATTTAGTAGTGAGGTCCACTCTGATGACCTCAAAACTCCAGCCTTCTTCTTTTTCTTGTATTTTATCTCTCCCACAAAGTTTTGCAGTGATGAGCATGAGACTTCCACCCAGAGGAAACTAAGCTTTTGAAGGCATGTCCAGGTATGCTTGTCCAAGTGCAACATATGACAAGCTGGACAGTAAAGAAGAAAGTAGTCCTTATCAGCCAATAACTGCGGCCAGAGGGAAGAATAATTCATTGGCAGCATTAGAAGTGACTACTGTCTCACTAGATATTCGGGTTTTGGTTGCTCTGTGTTTTGTTTTGGTCTTATGTTTAGTTTTCTCCTCAAGGAGTCTGGATTTGCTATCTGAAAATTGAGTTTCTTCAAGGCATCTTAAGTAGTGACATCAAAAAATCTGTGAAATTAGAAAAATTTTAGCAGAAAAATCTGTATTCCAGTTCTGTTCATCTTTTAAAGCTAATGAAAGATCCATCTTTGAGTAAATTAATGGGATATTTGAAAGACAAAAATGCCTCTCTGAAAGATGAAATGGAAAAATAAATTATTAAGCATATAATTTAGGACAAGGGTTTTTCCACAATGATATTACATGGTTAAAGACTTGCCCAGTAAAGTAGAGACTGGAAATATGTATATAAGTACTACTGCTATAGGGCAGAAATAAATAAATAAATAAACTCTACATCTTGCAGACTTCCTAGAGTTTATTTGCCTATCTGTGGAAGACACTGTAACTTTCTTTTGGAGACATCTTTATACTGATGTTTCAGTTTTTTTCTAGAAAATATTTTGAATGCTTTATTCTGCAGTCATCATCATGGGGCAACATATCATATTCGCCAGAAATTCATGCTTATTTAATGAAAGATGAAAGCTACATTAAACCTCTGTTAATAGATCTGTACCTGGATCCATTTAGGTGGCACACGCCATAGTGGTAGACGGTGATAGCCAGAAAAGTGGGATCTAGTAGCAAATATGCATTGCACAGTTCTGTCATTCAGCATCACTCAGAAAAATTGTCTGTAGTATGTTTACTAATGGGTCCCCACCACGTTCACACAGTGACAGAGCCACACAGTGGCTGAATCTGGCAGGCACTTACAACTGCTCAAGCAGCTGGTTTAGTATCTCCAAGGAGAGTTTGCCCACTGCTTCCCTGGGCAATCTGTTCCAGTGTTGGATCACATGTGCTGTAGAAATGTTTCAGGATCTTTTCCCCTGTGTTTAAAAGGAATTTTCAGTATTTCCTTTTGTGTCTATTGCCTACTGTTCTGCAGCTGGTCACCAGCAAAAAGAATCTGCCTTTGTCTTCTTTTCACACATACTTGCATAATATTAACAAACACTGCTGAAGTCCCCCTGAGCCTGCTCTTCTTGAGGCCAAAGGCTCCTAGAAGTTTCATCCTCTCTGTTTATGACAGATAGTCCAACACCTTTGTTATCTGCATGGCTCTTTGCCTTTTGCCATGTACTGTCCATTATGTTCATTTCTCTACTGAACTGGGGAACCCAGTAGTGAGACAACAGTCAGATGGTCTCATCAATGCCCAGTGGAGGTGAAGGATCTTGGCTTTCTGGCAACACACTGACTAAAGCAGCCCAGGAGGCTGCTTATTTAATGGCATTCTTTTCCACTGGAGCACTTTGCTTGTTCATGAAGGGTTTGAATGCCCAGAACATTTTCTGACAAGGTGCTTTCCAGCCAGTCAGCACTCAAGCTGTGCTGGTGCTTGTACTTACTCCTCAAACAGGAGAACGGCTTGCCATTCAACATTCTGTTGAACATCTAGAAGTTCCTATAGGCCAATCACTCCAGCATCTCGGGTCTCTCTGGATTGCAGCAAATCTATCTGGTCTATCAGCTCCTTTTCCCAAGTCTGTATCACCTGGAAAGCTGCTGAGAGTGCACTCTGGCCCACCATCCAGGTCATTCAGAAAGATACTGAATACTGTTGGCACCAGTATCCACGCCTCAGGTACTACACTGCATACTGGCCTCCAGCTGGACCTGGTGGTGCTGATCACAACTCTGTGTGCTCACCAATTTAGTAGTTTTCAATTCACCTCACTGGCTACTTATCCAGACCCTAGTTCATCAGATTTTTTTTTACATGAACTTTCCAGGAAAACATGTAATTGAATTAAGCGGAAGTTTCCTGTTGCTGGCAGTGATGTGTTTTACTTTAGGCTTGACTATGTGCTATACATAGTCTCTTAGAAACATCTGAAACACAGAGACTAGAACCAAATACTTTGTTATTTAAACTCACATCTGCTAATATACCAATCTCATTCCTTTACTATCCAAGAAATTGGTATTCCTATGTACTTCAGTGTTGAAAACATGTAAAAGAAGACCAGTTAAGTTTGGATAAATTTTCAGTTTCCAACAAAGTTAAGGTATGGAAGCTCTTGGTTCTTCTTAACTATTTTTTTCATCAGCAGTTGTTCATTAGCAAGCCGACAGACACGTAAGAAAACTCACAGTGAAGTAGGGAAAGCAGTATTTTAAAACAGATGCTTGTAGAAGCCACAGTGTCTGTAGGTTCCAGAGATATCTGCAACAAAGAAATGTGGCCTACAGCACAGTTTATCACATGGCACAAGGGAAAATGCTTAAAATATGAGTTGCTTGGCAAACAGTGAGATGAAAAGAGGATTCCATGTATGACAGAATAGCTTTCAGGATGCAGACCGAACAGACATAAAAAGCCATGGTCTGTCTTACATTTCACATGCAACAATGTTTTGCACAGCTGTCTTAGTTTTCAATGAGCACTGTAAAAATATTATTTTCAAGATGTAGAAGTATGTGCAAACTCTCTATCATGTTTATTATACTAGTGCTAGAGGAGGAGGTCATCTGTGCTCAAAATACTTCCCTCTGTTATCTGATGTCTACTTTACTTCATACCATCTGCTAGTTGCTGGGCCCATCTCTCCTGTGGACAGATGATCCATTTCAGATGCCTGCCTTCTCTTTGCCAAGGCCAAGCACTGGCATGGTCTAATTGCCTGTCTGGTTGCTTTCTTGTTGCCTTTGGAAGGCTGTGCTCTCGCTGCGGCTTTTGTGGTTGTTTCCATCAGGCAGTGTGGTCCCTCTCAGAGGCACGAGCATGCCAGACAAACCTTTTTGAATCCGTGCCAGTCCTCTTCCTTGGGAGGTGAAGCCAAATATCATATATTTTAAACTGTAATGCTTTACTTGTCCACCTAGCTCCTGTCTCCTGAAGTCATTACTTGTGGTTTTACTTCACTGTTAAAATACTCTTCAATTTCCTTGCCTCTCAGCTCTACCTATTTTCAACTCTCTGCTTAGCAAACTCTGTGTAGGTAAAATGGAGAGATTCTGCTGTTTTGCTTAAGACTGCTTATTTTTTATTCTTTTTATGTCATAAGGAAGCAGAATGTGTTTCTTATTAAATGTGAAATGCTGTTTAAATAATATTTAGGAGCTGTCGTAAATCAACTAAAGCCAGGCTACTTAAAATTATTTTTAACATTCTGTGTCTAGCAAGTAAACTATACACTGTAGTGGACAATGAAACCTAAATAATGCTGCTATTAAAAAAAAAAAAAAGGGATTTTTAAAAAATATTAGATTAATGGTCCTTTCAAGATTTTGACGCTCATCTGCATACAGTGTTTCTCTAGTAAGGTACTCATCTCACCAATGATTGATCACATTTACACAGCTCACTCTATCAGGAGATACTCTGACTCATTATTAAACATTAGACAGTTAAAGATCTTATTTTTGCTACTCAAGATTCACAGTCATTAAGGCTAAGTCATCTTCACACAACAGATAAAAAACACTCAAGGTAAGAACAGAGTCAGTCAATTTTCTCTTCAGGTTTTCTGCTTATCTTGAAATAAATTGTCATTCAGGCTTCAGTAACACATTCCAGTTAGTCATATAGTCATCTCATCTAGATCACTAGATATCCAGCACAAATAGCCTACTTTAGTTAAATCCAAATATGTTTGCTAAAATAATCTTGATTTTCCAGACAGAGAGAGATATTCAAACATCTACAGCAAAAGGAATGCCTGCACTCTTTCAACACTCTTTCTTGTAATACTATGAAACTATATTACTTCAGCAAGTCTGATTGTAGGACAAGAAATGAAATCTCTTACAATGTTCTTAATCTTCTGGTTATTGTAGGAATTGAGCAAACAATTTAGCATGTTTATATATGAATATATATGAAACAGAATAATATACTTCTGTTTCTCATTTGAATGGCTGTTGGTTGTTTTAGTTTGGTTTGTTATTTGGGGTTTGGAGTTTCTTTCTCACATATTCGTGTGTTGAATAAAAGGGAATAGACTTTTCTTATGCTATAATAAATGACACAGTTGGGTAATACCAGAGTGTCATGATAGACTATCTGACTTCGTTGGTCTTAATGAACTCTGGCAGAAAAATGTGTACCAGCAGCACTCTTACATATTTACTAACATTTGGGCCCAATTTAATTTATTTATATGACATTATCAATGCCTTTTTTTACAAGATGAAAACATTTACCTGCAGTAAATGTACTCTTGTACATGTACAAGAGTAAATGTACTCTGAACTCTTGTAATACACTACCATGATAAATGAAAACCTACCAAGACACTCAGTAGATGCAGAAGCAAAAACTATTGAAGGGGTCAAGAAAAAGTTGGCATGGTGGGTTGATAAAAAATATTATCTGAGAATTATGTTTTAGGATTGAAGGCTACACAGAGCTCCAATATCAAGATAGCTGAGTCAGCAATCCGGCACTTATACCAGCAGTGAATATTTTAAAGAAGATAAATGGGTGAAGATCAATCTGTGACTAGGACTGCTGTCAAGCTAGCAGTGAATGGAGAAGGAAAAAAGGCAGCAAGAGGAGAGAGATACAAGGATGGGATGCAATTTGCCTGTAACTCCTTACAACATGGTGAAGAAATGTGGTAATGCATATCCCTACTTCGTAGTAACTTTAGCCCACCTAATCTCTAGAGAGCAACCATTATGAATTGTCTAAGTGAGGTGGAAATTATCATCAAATTAATTATATATATATATATATATATAAAGTCACTATTCATTTGGCATTTCCTTTTGAGTAAGGCACTGGCTGCTTTGTTCTAGGCTAAATTCTTCAGCAGCTGTGACCTAAGCTATGAAGCCTGTAAATGACATAGTTTAGGATTCATACTGCTGTTAACAGTAACAGCACTTTAAAAAATACTAAGATAAAAATTTAAGAATGTTGAAATCAGAAAAAAATTAATGATTCTCTTGCAGCATAGTGCTATTTTATAGTGAAGAGCTAAAAATATAGGAAAAAGTGTGCTTTGAATACAGATCTCACTTTGATTCATGGTGTCATATAACATTTGCTTATTCTCAAAGGAGAGAAAAGAGCCTTGAACTGACAGACAATAAGACAAAGGATTTACTGCTATATTTACTTTTATTAAGGAAATTCTATTTCAAAGAGCTAAAGGGCTTAGTTATATTGGTTGCATTCCTTTTGGAAGAAATTTATAACACTTCTCTAGTCAGTCCTTTACACTGTCTGTTTGAGAAAATTGTTTGATTTACCAATTTACTCATGTTTTCCTATTTTCATACAGCTGAATTAGTGTTTTAATAGAAAAAAAATCTTTTCCACTTTATGATCTGGAACAAAGCTAACATGAGTTTTTAACTTTATTAATTTTTTGCCTTCCTGACATCTGTTTTGAAGGCTTTACAAGCACTGTTGTCCCACTTTTTCTTCTTTCCCTCTTAGTACCAGAATTGTGTTTTACTGATGTTGCACATGAGGAAAACTACCAGAAGATAGGTGCATAACTCTTTTACATAACTTTGAAAGCATTTTTTTTTCTAATAATAGCTCCCGATTATCAACATCTGCACAGTGCTAATAGCATATTTTCAGTCTGTATTACTTTGTATTAAGCTTTTAATGTGGGCATGCGAAATAAGTGAAAGCTATGGCACATCACTGTGCTTTGTTGATCGGGTGTACCTCTGAAAAGGTGAGGACTTTATTCTGATTCTCAATGCAGTCTTGTAACCAGCAGAGTAATTGTGCCCTTTGCAACATTAAGGAATCTCCTTTGTTGTCTTACACTCTGAAAAACTATTTTGAGCATAGAATCCTCAATTTAAGGACACTTGTTTATACACAAAAAGTTACATTACTTTATATACTTATTATAAGGCAGTTGTACACCTGTTAAACCCATCCAGATGTTAAGTATTTATGTTGTGATATTTAATAAAAAACTTCACTAAGGATTAGGAAAGTACTGTACTAATATAAATAATATATGGTGTATCAAAGTCTATGAGGTTATGCCCTAATCAAGTGGTTAGCATATTTGTGGATCAGATTTTTTTTTTCCTGTGACATATTCTTCATTTTGTATAATCCAAGTGGCAGCATTTTTTTAGATACATGACTTTAAAAATATTGATGTCAAATGTGTTCTTTATTGCATTCATGTTAAAGGGCAACTACAGGTCTGAGAGGTCAGACCATCTGAACAGCTCATTTTGTGATTGCCTGTATAGTCTTTCAAATGCAGTTTGGATAAGAGAGATAAGGTTCCAAGAAACAGAGGCACGGACGCTGGGGAGTAACGTTTCAGTACTAACCAGGCATATTTAAGATTGTTGGACCATACAGGGTATGGGAAGATGGAAAACTCCCAGAGGATACTCATGCTTCCCTAGGCCAGCGTGTGGATCATAGTGAAGACTGTGTTAAAACCAGAGTAAGAGTTCCAGTCAAAGACAAAAGGATGCTTGAACACACATATGCTTTATTTATCAGATGGTTCCTCCATGTTTGCAGTCCACCAGTCTTCCTTCCATGGAAGGACTTGCTTCATGGTCAATTGTATTAGAGAGAAATTTCTATAGATTTTTCAGATGTTTTATGTTGCAGCAGACTTCTTGTTAGGGGTAGAAATGAGCCAAGACACAGACTTTCATTTAACAACGTGAAAAGGGTCCTGGTTTATTCTTCTTTACAGCTTAGCCATCCTGAGTCTGATTACAGCAAGCTCTTACTGTTGGCTTCTCTGACAGACTCTGGCTGCTGGCTGTTTTCTGCTAGAATATGGCTGCAATTATTTCCTTGCTGCCTCTGACCCCAGGCTTTTCCTAGCTCAACTATGACTGCAGGCTCCAACAATAGGCTCTAACTCTATCAGACCCAGACTGACCTCACAGCAGATCTTCTCCAGCAGCAACTCTCTTCCTTGCTTCATTTTTCTTTGGGTCTCTCTGCATTACTCCTTCATGCTCAGGGTTCCTCTACCTCCTCATGAACCTCCTCCTCAAGGCTCTCCCTGACCAGCCAACCCACCCCTTTTATCACACTTATCTTTATTACTCACAGCTGTGACCCATTAAGGGCAAGGCTGTTCTTCTTTGGTAATTAGTACAATTGTGACTTACCAGGGCCAAGCTCACTTATAATCCTTTCTTCTACACTTGAGTTTTATTTGTCAAATGCAGGTTTTGTGCCCATACATATAGCCAAGGACAAGGAAGGCAAATACAACTCTCTGTAATGAAAGCTAGTTTTGTTTGTAAACAAAAAGACTTTTTGATGGCAGTAATCAATATCTTCCAAGCTATTATAATTTTTCATAGCAAGCATCATACTCTGTATGGTGGATACAGATACCTACCTATTTCCCAATATTTAGAAGCTCTCTAATTTTAGCCATCCTACTGTCTCCTCCTTTGTTTTTAGTTTCCTTCTGTAGTTTAGATCTTCCTTTAAGTGACTGGAAGCTCTGTCCTCTGCCTTCCAAGACTCATGCTCATATGTTTTCCTGACTTTCAGGTTTTCCATGCTTCTATACAGGGTAGTTTCAAGAACATAGGATAATGGGACTCTGATGAGTCTCTGCCCTTGACATAAGGTTTGTAATTCAATTACGTGTGTTTGCCTACTTAATCTATATGAGTGTTAATCAGACTCCCTGAGTGCTCTAGTCATATTAACATTTATTATGTTTTTTCTTATGAGAATGCTAAGAATGTCAGGTTCCCATGGTAAAAGGTATAATAATATTTCAAAATGACCACAGAAATACTTTCTTCCTTTTAACTGCAATCTGATATTTACCCTTGCAATTATATTAATATGTGGATTAAGTCAACCTAAATTACTTCTAGAATTCCAACATTTTCATATTAAAATATTAGTTAAAGGTCTGTTAAGAGAGGCTTGGAATTCTTTGATTTCAAGTCTATTGAGTAACATATTAAATTTTAAATTAGACACAAAACAATATGCAGGACAATCTCACTCCTTCTTATTAGATAAATGCTAAACTATGCCTGAATTATTTTTCGGTATAATATATATTGTTACAAACAGATGACAGCAGCGCATAAAGGTTTGATTGTGGCTTCTTTGGGATCACCTGCACAATCAGCTCATGATTTGACATTTGGGAGTTCTTGTGGACTTTTCCAAATCGTGCTGTGCCATCATGTGTCTCTCTGTAATATTTATTTTTGGTATATCATACTCTTGCATAAGGAACCTGCCAAAGAAAATCTGACCCTCTGCTTTATGTGGTTGAGTAATTGCCATGAGTTATAGGCAATAGCTTCTCTAGGGAGAGCTATCTAACTCTGATGAACTTGAAATATTAGCTCAGAACGTGCTTCTGTTCTCATCCACTGTGAATTCATGAAATCCAATATCACAGCTGTTCCTCAGTCTCTTGCATGTTTTCCTCAGGTGAGCTGTAAGAATTTTGACTGTAGCTTTCATGCAAGCCTTCCATCAGGCATGTTTTCATCACCTTGGGGATAATTCTAGGTCTGAAGGATTCCTGTAGGACCTTGTTTATGGTGTGCTGTAAACTGTACACATCACTGAATGAAGTTTCAAGTGCATCTTCTGGAAGGCAGCTCTTCACTGTCATTGATCCTTAGAGACCTAAAATGCTTAGGTCTGTAAAGTGAGTTAATAAAACTCATCCTGCTGTATTGCAGCATCTTACTAGGAATGCACATTCCATAAGTGAAAGCAAGGGACACATGAGGGGATTTTAAAATCAAGGTTTATCCATGCCTGAGTGAATCACTTGCTAAATCTCAATCTCTTTAACCCCAAAAAGGTTCCTGCTAAAAAACCAAATTTGCCCTCCAACCCTAAAAACAAATGTTCAAGGCTGAAAATACTTTTCTTAAGGCATTGGAGTTGTCTACCTCATCTGAATGAGTGTTTTGTTTAATTAAAAAACCAATGGCAACTATATCAGTGCGTTGGGGAATTAGTATTACATAGACAGCATTGTTTCAGTGTAGATGTAATAATCTACTTTTTTCTTTTTTCAGAAGGAATTTCAAAATTTTGGCGCATTTTTTCAGTCTTCTTTTTTTCTGCCTTAAAGATGAGGAAGACTGAGAGAGAAATGGACAATTTTCTTTGAATAATGACAGCTCTTTGTTAATTTAGTATCTTTTCTTCACCCTGCCTGAGTAACATACATCATGCTTGCAGCTTTGGTGCTATGATCCACTCATGCTCCTGGGAAGGCCGATTGGTGTCCTCACATCTTGCGTGTGTTTCACAGAGTTGCTTACCTGGGTAGGAGAGTGTAGTTAGCACAAGCTTGTCTATCCTGGTGCCTTGAGACATGCCCTGGTCTTTGAGCAGCAGTCTTCTAGGCAGTTCATGTGCAACATGCCAAGTCAAGTCAAGAACCAATCAGGACACAAGGTAACCTGCCTTTCCCCAACATTTTATCCTCTTTCCTTGGTAAAGTCTTTTCTTACCTAGGAAGGTTCATTCTTGCATCTATGCCAGGGTCCTGTCATCTGCAGAGTCAGATTGCTTGGAACAAGGTCACAGGGGCCTGTCAACAGCAGCTACATGCCAGACAAGATATCATAACCAAAATCCTGTCTTGTAGGTGCAGATGACAGGAGCATAATTGTGTTTGACAAGCTACTAAAAGAGGAGGGAGGCAAGCCACAGAACTCTGCTTTCTCTTTTCTCAGTGCTTTATTCACGTTCTCGCTGCTTCTAACGTGCTCTGTTAACTGATCATTTTAGGTTGCCGACATAATGGGAGCCCTAAGGAATTAGTCTGCCTGAGATGTAAGAGGCCGCTTCTTGGTAATGTATTAGTCATTTCAAAACACTTTACGGAGGAAGCAGAAAAAATGACAAGCTAATTCTCTGATATATTTCAGAGGTATTCAGACCCCTGTGAGAACAATAGCTCTATTCATGTCTTGGCACCATTGGAAATTCATTTTTCCTTCATTTCAGAGAGTGGCTTGAGCAGAAGCAGAGAGAGAAGGCAATGTGGTCTTCCCTAACACAAGATTTCTGCAGTTATCAGGGTGAATGACTGCAGTGTTCATTGACTATATTAGGAGAGAGTCCGGGGATGCATTACCTTTACAGAGTATTATGTGCTCAGTTTGGCCTCTGGAATGTTTCTCCCCTTGACGTAATATACACAGGTATCAGGCAAATCTTACAAGCTGTGTTCCTCTGAAACCTACACTTTAATATGTAGGGCAGTAAGTTTATGAAGACTGCATAACCTTTGATTTACTGGGAAAGTACGTGTAAAACAGGATCATCTAGCTGCCCATTCTATGTAGGAAATGGTAGTCAAACGAAACAAGCTAAATAATATCATAGCATACTATGGGGATAGGGGCTGGCTGTTTTCCCAGCTCTGTGTTTGCTTGTTCAACTCTAATGGGTATGGCTGAAGGCAAACATTATGTGATGGAACAGGGCATGACAAGTAGAACAGTGAGTACATGAGCATTAATTAATTAGAGTGGTAGCCAGTTTCAAAATTAGGAGCCATGATTAAAACTGTGATTATACTACACTAGCCAATAGAAAATTTCTGTGTTACAATACTTTAAGTGTGCATGATTATTGAGCAAACCTATTTCAGTGTAAAGCCAGTCAGTTTCAAAGGGTAGTAAGCTTTATAAACACCTTCTCAATGAGTAAGTTTATAGAAAAGGCTTTGAAAACTTGAACTGGGCATCTTTCAAAACGCATGCTATTTAAACCTTTCCCAGAAATTAAAATAAGCTGAATTTTTACCACAGTTAGGTAACTCCACTGAGATAACTTCATCTTTTTCTTAGTCTTTCATTGTGCAATCTGACTATATATTTACCTCATTCTATTTTCACATGCTCTATGTGAAATGCTCTTGTAAATATTTCACATGCTTAGGGAACTCCTCTGCAAGTGGCAGAGACATTTCTTAGATTTATGTTTTTTGGATGGTACTTCTGGTCTTCACAAACCAAGGAAATTAAGGGAATTATTAAAAACTATAGCTATGTCTTCCCCAGAATTTTGTCAAAGTAATTCAGCAAAGTATTTAAGCAATGAACACCAAAAATAAGCATTCAAATTATAAATTTGGATTAAAAAAATGTGCTCCTTCATGAACTGAAACTTCTCCATGAAGAGGTCAAGGTATTTGATGCCTTAATGTTCTTTCCTAAAGATCGATCTTATATCATCATACATGAATCCCCCAGGTCCTGACAGCCCATGAAATTTCAGGGCAAGTAATGTTTTCACTCACTGGAGGCAAATCAGGTTATATAAACAGAGTGGACATAACCAGGTCCATTGGCCCTGATGGTATGCACCCATAATTGCTGAGAAAGCTGTCCCACATCTGTGAGGCTACTCTCAGTAAACCGTGAGTGGTCATAGCAATTAAGATAGTAAATGCCATTCCCATCTTGAAGAAGGACAAGCAGGATGATCTAGAAGCCTAGAGGCAGGTCAGAGAAGATAATAGAGTACATAATCCTGGAATCAATTTCCTAAGACATGGAGGATTAGAAGATGACTTGGAGTAGACACAGATTTACATCTGTGGGGGGAAGTCAAGATGGACCATAGGATAGTCTTCTATAAGAAATCAGCTGATTCCGTAGATAAAGGGAGAACAAAACATCTTTTGTTAGGTCAAATTTAGTAAGGTTTTGCACACTGTCTCTCATTTACAAGCTGATGAAAAACATCCTAGATAATTGATCAGTGAGGTGCACTGAGAACAGGTTGAGCCACTGAGCTCACAGGGTTGTGATAAGCACCACCAGGTCCAGCTGGAGGCCAGTATGCAGAGGAGTACCCGAGGAGTGGATACTGCTGCCAACAGTATTCAGTATCACTAAATGACCTGGATGATGGGCCAGAGTGCACTCTCAACAGCTTTTCAGGTGATGTAGAATTAGGAGAAGTGGTTGATAAGCCAGATGGACTTGCTGCCATCCAGAGAATCTTAGGATAGAAAAATGGGCAACAGGAACTTCTAGACATTCAACAAAAGTAAGTGGCAAGATTTTCTCCTGTTAAGGAATAAGCACATGCCACGGCACAGTCTGGTGCTGGTCAGCTAGAGAGCAATATGTCAGAAAATCCCCCAGGGATCCTGGTGGACACTGTGTTGACCATAAACTAGTCTTGTGGCCTTGTGGCAAAGATTTCAGTCTCCTGGGATGCATCAGACAGAATTTTTAACATAGAGGAGGCTCAGAGGGATTTCACCAGTGTATTTTAATATCATATGAGGGGAGGAGTGTGAAGATAAGACAAGGGCAGGTTTTTGTCAGTGGTGCCCAGCATCAGAACAACAGGCAATGGGCACAAATGGAAAGACTGGAAATTTTGAAAGACTGGAAATTTCATTTAAACATAAGCAGAAAAACGTCAAACTCAAACATTTCCAAATGTGATCAAACACTGGGACAGGTTGCCCAGAGAGGTGTTGGAGTCTCCCTCCTTGGAGATACTGAATCCAGCATGCCCCTGAGCAACCTGCTGCAGCTGACCCTGCTTGAACAGAGGTGGATGACATGACCTCCCGAGATGATGAACATTCTCAGCCACTGTCTGGTTCTGTGATTCCATGATTTGCTGAGAATACTGATATATTCCATTCATTACACAAAAAAACTGTGGGATTTAAAATGTCTTTGGCGGCTTTTCTTTAGAATGATGCTGTATTGCAGCAAGAAATAGTAAAACCCTCAGTTATGTAACTCTGCAGTAATGGATCTTGTGTTTCTGTGTATGCAATGTTAGGGATTATTACTGCATAGAAATCATGGTAGAGCAAGCATTAAAATATTACATGATTTTTAAAAAACCAAAATACCATTCTGGCAAGGCCTTCATGTCCTGATTTAGTTGTATAGAACTATTTACTCCCCCATTTCTAGAAAAATTTCATTTTTCTACAGACCAGAGCACAATCTGTAGTGGCTTTCTTTCTGCAGTTTCAAGGTGTCTACATGGTGATGTGTTGGTGGAAGCTACAACAGAATGAGAACTGGTGGTGAAGCACAGACAGAAGACTCTACAACTAATTAAAGTTGAAAAGCCAAATGTTTATTCAACCCCGGACATGGGGGATCATTCCCCAGAGACGTGTGTCAATTTCTAAAAGCTCCAGCTCCCCATATATTCACAAAAGTCATGCATATTCCAAAACACCTACATACATCCATCACCTGTCTCCGCCCATTCCCTGCTTCATATTAAAATTAACTGAATGTTCATTGCGGCTGCGTAGTTCTCTCCTTTAATTGGGTCAGTGATCTTCTGAAGATGAAATAAGTTGTCTTCCTCTTCACCTTGTCTTGCTGCCCGGACTACTTGACCCACTGGTCATGATCCAATTTTCTTATCCTGATTTTAATTAGCTAGAGGCCAGGTATTTTTACAATGTATCTACGATTCTTAATTTTATATAATGGTCTATACACTCCTTATTGCTTCCCCAAATACTACCAAGCTAAAATACATGATGTACTGTCCTTGCTTTGGCTAACTCTATCAAGTCTCAAATGCTAATAATTAATCCTTGCTAACTTCTAATTCTCTTGCTAAGCTTCTGGTTAATAATCACCTCTTGCTAGCTAAATTCTTCATTTTTAAGCCCCTTAAAATCCCATAACTTATTCCTTTTTCTAACTAATCTCCAAACTTCTAATTTTCCCTAATTCAGTGGAATCAACATCTTGTTATACTCCCAGGACTCGAAAACAAGAACAGATAAAGGGTTTTTAACAAACAAACAACAGAACAACAGAAGTTCAGAGGAGTAAGTATATTTCTATTTCAAATGGCATTCTCATGATGGAAAATCAGAATTGTGTTCCTAGTTTCCTCAGCTGTGCTTTATGAGATGTCAAGCATCCAAGCGTCTTTTCTAGCACTGCACATCCACTTGGTTCTTTCCTAGAGGATGTCTCTTACTATTAGGGTATTGTGAAGGACCCTGAACATTAACACTTAAATTGAACTATCTGAATATTTATCACTACCAATTTAAAGCATTTTTGCCTCAGCTCATGTGACACCATTCTGCAGATATACAAAAGACAGAGAGACTATAAACTAGATACAACAAAGGACATGGGATTCTCTTGTGTTTCGTGGAACCTCAATTTGCAAAGCCGCACTGGCTCTCCTGTACAAGAAACATCTGGGGCCAGAATTATGACTTTACCAGGCATCCCCCTAGGCTAAATGATTAAAATCAACATGTTTGGAATATCTATTGCCAAGCACATACAATGACTAAAAGGCATGTCTTCAATCCTGCCTTCATGACAAGCTGCTAGGAGAAACTCCAGTACGATCAAGACACAGTTTGTATATCCCATTCCTAAAGACAAGTGCCTATGGCATACTTTTAAGAAGATGAGAAAAGCCCAAGATTTTCTTTATTCTTTTGAAACTGGGAAATTCAAAGGAATTGGAGTCTCTACTGCCTGTCACCTGGATCCACATTACAAATACTGAAGACATGCCATTTAGAGTGGAGACAGTTTCAACGACTTCTGTGCTTCAGTGCAGAAAATGAGGATAAGACTCCTTAGCACTAACAGCACAGAAGAAGACTGGGATCTTTCTCCAAGGAACATTTCACTTTTTTAATAAATACTCTATAATCTAAAAGTCTGGGTGGTTTGAGTACCTGAGGTCCTCAGGCTCTAGGTTGTAGTGCTTTTTGTTGTGCTTAGTGCCCATTTTTCCAGCAGGAATATCTGTTCACACATTCAGTTGATTTCAGATCTTGCTGATACCAATACAGTACTCATACAAAGTAAAAAAGCAGATATAATCATACTTGACTTGAGAAAATCTTCTCATAACTGCACTAGCAGTTTGCATTTTAAAGCAGAAGACACTGAGCACAAACATGTAATTTTTATTGTCCCCGTCCCAACTTATGTGACATTCATACCAACCCCCCCCCCCGTTTTTTTTTCAGGAGGGAAAAATGAAGGAGTAAGCAAGGTAAGGGAGGAGGAAGAGGGGACAGGAGATCATCTAGGATTACAGGGCAATTTTAATTTAAAGGAAAGAAGAAAAATGTGGTACCATTTCAACAAAGCATTCCTTTTTAAAAAGCACCAAGGAGTTTAGTGCCTGTGCCTGAAGAGATGAAATTTAGTTAATTTTTCCAGTTACCTGATCTGTGTCTCAAGATTTCATTTTCAGTCTTGTTTGATGAATTTATTTTCACAGTGGACAAATTTCTGAAGCACATATATAAAAACTAAATCTTGAGACATTTTCTCTCCCTCTCAACTGATATTTTTATTTAAAATACTGTCATGGAATAGTTGAGAGTACTTAAATCCTGAAGTTAATAAGTAGTAATTACAAAATTCTTCTATTTCAATTACATCAGTGAGCAGATCCTTATGATGAACAAAAAATAAAATGCACCTCCTACTCAAAATGTATTCTGAACTAAGAATCAGTGTACAGAAATAAGGTGTGAGTATCACACCTTATATGTGAGTATGACTTTGTTCATATGGGATGTACTATGAAGTAAACTGTCAAAAAAGTTATGTAGAATTAGTGCAAGAGAAACCAAGGTCAGGTCTTGTCCAGTAGTGAAAGAAGCTAAATGACTAATTTGATAGAGCAGAAATGGGGATTTTTACTGTTTATCTGTATTGTTATTCCTTTCACATTAGTACCAAGAAACTCTGGAAAATGTACCTTAAAAATGGAAACTGGATTTTTAATAAGTGGAATAGTTTTAAAATAATGGACCAAGATTAAAAGAAGTTTCCAGATTTTTTGCAGGTAATTTCTGCCAGCCAGGACAGTTTCTGTAACTGATCTGTCCAAGCCCCACAAAATATTGGAGGAAGATTTTTCAACAGAGAAATTATATCATCAGGTGAAGTTATTGATATAATACTAATTCTTAAATTTCATGTGCAGTGAGCTTTTTTTTTTTTTTTTTTTTTGGAACAAGGAGACTTCTTATATAAAGTTTGCTAATGAAAATAAGAGTTCTCCATCCCAAGACCAGTATTCGAAGAACTGTGCTTATGTCTCTCCAACATTGTTGCTTTCTTTTAGACCATTGTATATGCTATACTACTATAGCATCACAGTGAAATGGTTACTTTTTTCCATTAATATATAACAAGGAGGAATAATAATTTTTATGATATTACACAGACATATTTTTTAGATACAGGCAAGAAATACTATGTTTGGACTAGAAAGTTAAATTCTCTCTCTCCAGAGAATAAATAACTGTCTCTGTATTGTATCTCACTGTGGTCCTGCAAATTTGTTAAATATTTTAGAAAAACTTTAATGTAAATTCTGTGCTATGTATGAGCCAAATGGTTGCACAAAGGCCTTCCTGTTAGTAGGAAGTTTGCCTTGCACTGCATAGAACTGCATTTGCTTATTGCAAAGAGCATAATTTATCAACACATTTGTTCTTTGGCCTTCCATTTTATATCCAATAATGAATAATTAAATAAATTGGATTTTATTTTATAATTAAATATAATACCCATTTGTATTTATGTGTATAGGGGCGGCTTTTTGCACATTTCTCTGAGAGTAAATCAGTCATTACCTCCCCACAGGAAGAAAAATTGAAGTTTTATTTTAGTGGAAGATGCTCTCTAAAGAACTTTAAAACAGACTTTGCAAAACTGAAAAAAATGAAAGCCCATAAACACTATTATCCTGAGACTATTAGTGTCCTAACATTATTCTAGGAATAATGTCATCTAGGGATGTTGTCATTTAAAGACAGATAAAGTACCTGTTTCTAAATAATAGAAGAATATTGAAAGGCAAATTGGCTTAATTAGTCAATTTTGATTTTGAAAGACTTTTTAAACACTATAAGAAAGAGATAAATTCAATAAACCATTTCTTAGATAATGGGATATGCTACATAAAAATAACAACTGCATCATTTAATTTAGTTTTTTATACAATATTCTCCCCCTCATAATCTCAAGAAAGGTGTATTTGCAGACTGATGATGGGATTTCTCCAAGTGAGAGATGTGGGGCAAAACAGCATTTTGAATATTTCACAATTCTCTCTATATTCCCTTGTCATTAATGTTTCATAATAGCTATGCATTGGATAAACCAAATGAGTTTAAATTGCTTGCTTTGACTTTCTTATTGGAACAACAGTAGGTGTAAAATATACCAAATCTGGGGAGATGTATAATCTGCATAGATGCTGGGCAGAATCTGGATAGTATGTCAGCAATGCTGCATGCTTTTCTGCCTTTGCCCAAAGACTTTCAGTGAATTACCAAACTCTTTTCATCAGAAAGTCAGAAGGAGCATCATTTTATTCCCTTGGTAGTTGCAAATTTAACTGAGAAATAAGTTAAAAGGCATCAAAATATTTTATTTCCAGTGACTTTGATTATATAGAGCTATGTAACATGTACACTTTGTGAACTACCAAACTCAGTTCCTGCTGAACTGTGAATATAGAAAGCAATAGAAACCTCTTAAAATTTTAAAGCAGAGGATTTGCTGTTTGTTAAGTAGGCAAAATTCTAATTAACATACTTCTGTTGTTCAGAGAAAGTGGTGCCATTTCAAGAGCTGCATGCTGTCAATTATTATGCAAGGTTCTGAATGCCCATATCATATCATTTGAAAATATTTATTTCCTGATAGTGACGCAATGGCAAGACAAGAAGTAAAGAAAATAAATCTTTTAAATAATCTTGATAAACTTTTCCACAGCATTCTGCCTGAATTCAGAAATTAACAAAAGTGAGTAGTGATATGACTCAACACTGCTGTAAAGCTAGGAACATAAATAAATAAATCCATCTCAAAAACCATATTTTTGTTTTTCTTCATTATGCAGTTAATTTATAAACATGCTTGCAGAGCCATCTGTCACTGTCAACTGCTCACTATGAGGCCTTCTTAAAACCCCTACATTTGTTAATACCATAAATGTCTGTACTAAATCACGTTGTATGAGGGATTTGGATTTTCCTTTAGAAGCTTCTGGAAGTTAGTTCTAAGGTCTTTTTAGAGGAGAACAGAATGTTCTCATTAGAAAATGGAAATCATAAGTCAAAATAAGATTTGAAGCTGTTTTGTTTTTATTGGGTTTCAGATGTTAACTTGAGTATACAGTCCTTTTATGTGTTTTGATTCAAATAATTGTAATGTCCAGTCAGATACAGTCTTTCTGGGTTTTTTAAACTACTTCTGCATATCCCTGGTGTAGCAATGTGCCCAAATGCTTTATAAAAGTTTTCTTCACTGACATTTCTGTAGTATTGACTGACAAAGGATTTGGCACTTTGCAGTGCCCTGATCAAGAGAGAGTTCTGCAGTGCTCTGTAAAGTGCTGTTGACTTTACATTAAGGTGAATACTGAGACAGTGAAATGTGTGATTTGCCAAAGGTTGCATGCAATGAACAGGGAAGAGAACTCAAATGTGAGGCTTCTCGGTGCTTTGCTTTCAGAGAACATACACCTATGCTACCCCTATAAATAATCTATGCCTATTGTAGTAACAGGGAATACTCTGTGCTTCCACCTAGCTGAAGGAGAAAAGATGTGAATCTGCTTGAAAACAGAAGCTGGTGGTGTCAAGAATTTGAAAAATGTAATTCTTTTTTGATTAGGGTGATGACAAATGATCAGTTATTTTCTGAGTAAGAATACATAAAATATGGGAAGGATATCCTCCTCTTTATGCCATATTCTTAAACCAGATTTTTAAAAATATTATTTTTTATGTTGTTCTTCAAAGTCAAATGTGCAATTGGTTATCAATAATCTTCCCCACCTTAAAGTTCATACACTTGTTACTCTGCTCTTTGTCATCCCAACTAAGAAACTAAAAGGCTTAGAACAACTCTTAGAAGTTAACAGCCTTGAAGATTTTGGCAATTTACGACAGAATAGTATAAATAAGCTTCCTTTTGAAAACTTGGGAGTCAAGCAACAGGTAAGGGGCAATATAATATAATATTCCTTCCAAGAAGCAGTCAATGCTGAATTTTGTGTAAATAAACTCAAAATAGTATCAATATGGCTTCATAACTCGAACTGGTTGTGGAATAAGAGATCTAACAAAGTGATCTATGTACGAAGAACTGTGCATCTTTTTTATTTAGGATTTTAATTTTGGAGTAAGCTATTCTAAAAACCCCTGTAAATTGCAATTCAGCCTAAGTTAGTATATATCTCATTTACTGGTAATTTGTTTATGAGACTTAGAAACTTAAACTGAGGCTGGAGTACTTGAACCTTAAGGCTGACAGTAATGGGTTTGTACTCAGCTAGGTGTTTTGTGAAATGGAACTGACACCCATATCAAGTTAGAAATCAAGAAAAAATTGTAAGATTTATATATCAAGACATTGCAGTAAGCTGGCAGCTAGGGGTTACTGTGGAGTTAATGATTAAAGGAAACAATTGCAAATTAATGCAGCTGGGGTTTTNTTTTTAATTTTTTTTTTTTTTTTTTTTTTTTTTTTGGTTATTTAGTTCTAAGCCTAAAGCAGCAATCTCTGGCTAGACATCTATGTTATGTTTGTTATGTGAGGGTATTTATTGCATGAGAAGTAATTGCTTGCTCATGCTGTGAGGCACTTTTTGGTAAAGTACCCCCTACTATTACAGAAGAGGTGAGATTAATAGGGTACATGTTTAGTTTTATGCTTATTCACAATGGTATAGCCTGTGCATTTTATTCATGAGACTCATTTTGCTTTTAAATTTTATGGCAACTTTAAATTTCCTAACCCCATATTTTAATAGCCAAGTTCAACCCAACGATACAGTAGGATGTGCTAAAAATGCTTCACAACATCAGTGGAGGAGGGAATCCAGGATGTCTTAACTCAGTTTTTCCTTTTGTGTATTTTTCTCTTATACTGTATAGGTTATAGGGTAAGACCAATGGCTTGACCATTTGTCTGAGCTCTTGATTTTACTCACCTTCTTTCCCTTATTTTGTGTTTTACCATTCCCTCAGTGACTGAGAAAAGGGCTAGCTGTAATACTGAAAGCATGAAGGAGAAGAGAGAATGGGAAATTCTTGCTCCTGTAGGTATGTAGTAAATTTAGGGCTACAGTTATTATGAAAATTCAGAAGGGAAATATGATCTGGACAAGCTCTTTGGAAAATATTGCTGTATCTTTGAAGAAAGTCTTTTTCCTGAGCCTCCAAAGTTTTGTTTTCTCTCCTTTTACAATTGTTCTTAATTTCTAACCCCTGGATCCTTCCTGAGAAACCCCCAGAGTGGCCCAATATGCTCCCCTCACACTTCTGCTGTTCTAAACCACTTATTGGCCACCGTATTGGTATCTTAATGCCTGACAGAGTCACAGGCTTCATTAATAATTGCCATCATCAAAATAGTTACCTTTCCACACTTCGTCTGTTCAGTGTTTCCTCATCTTGTAGAGCCTACACTCAGGGGAAAGACTTGCTTTCCAACAGCTCCTCAGCTGTTTCGGATGGCTGAGCAGGCCTCAAGAACTTTGCAATGAATTTTTAAGAAGTCAAGCAGCACTGAATACACAGTAAATTAAAAAGGAAACTTTGCAAAACAGTTTATGTCTGTCATTTTTTGTAATTATTTCCATCTTTTCATCTTAAATTTGCATGATTATCAGTAATTGTACTGCACTGTCCAGAACACTGCAATTTCTATGATAAATATACATTTTTCTTGCTTCCAAATTCATTACGGCCTTTCACTTCTTCACCACAAAAATAACAAGCTTTCCCTTATTACCTACAAATTGGAGCTATCTGCCACTTTGCAACCAAAGTATGATCTTTTTTTTTCTTAAATATTATTATTTTGTTCTCTGTAGAGCAAATGACACTGTGCTGAATATATGGCATGGGCCTGCTTTTTTTGAGGTCAGTCCTGAAGGAAGAAATGTTGGCTAGAAGGAAATAGGAGATTTCTAGCATTTCTTGCCACTGGAGAAAGCAATAGAAACACATATAAGCACAGTAGAAAATATGAGGTGGAAGAAAATTTACTTCCTCATATGCTTACTCCTTGCTGCTTCTTCTGTTGCCATATGGGAGAACAGGTATAAAACCATATGACATATATCATGAAGAGATCTATTAATATTTAAATCTGAATAGTTGGAGCTTGGATTATCACGAAGAGAACAAACATAGATTAAGGATGAGAAATTAGAGCAGAATGTCATTGTTCAATAGGCATGGTTTGCAGATTTTTGATAAGACTGCAGTTCAGTCCTTAGCATTTTTATCCCTGGGTTGAGTTTGGCTTCAAGAGAGAATTTCAGAATGGAGTGCTCATTCTCAGCTGACAACAACAACACAGGGCTGTCAGGGTAGTGGTGGTATTAGCTAAAAAAATGGCACAGTAAAGGCAATTTCTATTCATGCTCAGACTGTCAATTATGTTTTACTCTACATTGCCAAGTTTATTACACCGTTAAATAATTTGGCTTCTGGAACTCAGGAGGGCTTTGTGAAACTGAAAAAGTACCCTTTTCATCCATCTAATATGGGTGCTGGAAGACTTAAAAATCTTTAATGCAAGCATGATTATCATCAGCTTTAGATGTGAAGCAAGAAAAGTTGTGTATTTGACTTCAACACAGATATGTTCTAACATAAGTGAAATAATAGCACAGTAACAGTAGTGCAGTTGTGGACTAATGTCAGATATGCAGGCCTAGCAGCAAATTAGTGAGACATCTCAGCCATAGTAATGGAAACATAGTGCTATTGAGATAAATTCTCTCTTTATTATGTTTTAAGAAACATAAAGAAGTGTGTACATTTGCAAATACTTAACACTGATACCAGGGAGGGAAATAGGGAAATATACTTGCTCAGTATTTCAAGAATAACAGTAATTTAATTGTTTTGACTATCTGCTTCATGCCTGCAAAGATAGTCTGTGAAAAATACTGTAGGCCTTTTTGACTATTAGAATTATGATTCTTAATGGTATTTGGCAGTTAAAAGAAAGTAAGTTTTTTCATTTATCTTAGAAAAAGATATTTTATCACTATCCTTGAAGTAACCATGGGACCTGCTTTCGGTCGTACTTCTCTCCTCTATAGTTCACATTTCATGCCCCCCATACCCATTTAGCTGGTACAATTGGATCATTACACATGATTACACGTGAAACAATTTTGCCAGTTCTATGGTGGGACAAAAAGCATAATTAAATCACTAGCTGCTGTGTGTGTTCTTAAATTGCAGCTTTTAATAGGGGTAGTTAATAAGAGTATTGGACTATCTATGTGTCTCACAGTAAAAGTCGATGGGCTACCAAAATGTATCAAGTGCTAATACTCCTTTCTATATACATAATATAGAAAATATATAATATAGAAAATATATAATATAAAGCATGAGGAGCACAATGTATCTCTTCTTGTATGAGGTTCATGCAATGCTACAGACGTGTTGGCAGAGTGCCTGGATAACTGTCTGTCAGAAAAGGACTTTGGGGTGCTGGTTGACGATGCTGTGATGCCAGCTGTGCCCAAGTAGCCAAGAAGGCCAATGGCATCCTGGTCTGTATCAGCAATAGTGTGGCCAGCAGGACCAGGACAGGGATTGTCCCTCTGCACTCAGCATTGGTGAGGCCACACCTCAAATCCTGTGCTCAGTTCTGGGCCCCCCATGACAGGAAAGACACTGAGGTGTTGAAGCATGTCCAAAGAAGGCGAACAGAGATGGTGAAGGGTCTGGAGCACAAGACCTTATTGCTCTAAAACTACCTGACAGGAGGTTGTAGTGAGGTGGAAGTTGGTCTCTTCTCCCATTTAACAAGTGACAGGACAAGAGAAAATGTCTTCAAGATGTACAACAGAGTTTAGACTGGATATTAGGAAAAATTTCTCCACTGAAAGGGTTGTGAAGCACTGGAACAGGCTGCCCATGGAAATTGTTGAGTCACTGTATTGGAGGTACTTGAAAGTCATGTAGATGACATGGTTGGGACATGGTTTAGTGGTGGATTTGGCAGTGTTGCATTAATGGTTGGACTCAATCATCTTAAAGGTCTTTTCCAACCTAAATGAGTCTATGATTACTCTGAGGAATGGCTGAGAGAACCAGGACTGTTCAGCCTGGAGGAAGATGGGTTCAAGGGGGTTTTATCAATGTGTATAAATACCTGAAGAGAGAATACAAAGAGCCATACTCTTTCCAGTGGTGCCAACTGACAGGACCAGAGGCATTGAAACAAGCTGAAATAAAGGAGTCTCTGCCTGAGCACCAGGAAATACTTTTTCATTATGAAAGTGACTAAGCACTGGCAGAGGTTTCTTAGGGAGGGCATGGCATCTCCATCCTCAGAGGAAGCAGCTCTAGATGACCCTATTTGAACAGGAACATTGGAGAAGATGACTTCCAGAGGTCTCTTGCAACACTAATCATGCTGTGAAATTGTTTACTATCAGTTACAGATTTCATGGGAAATAGAATTAAAATCTTATTACAGGCGCATTTTGAATTGATCGCTACAGGGGCTTGCAACAAAAATAGATCGAGGAATAAGGAAATGCAAAGGCAAAATTAACCACAGAGCCTCTGTATCTGTCCTGCTTAATGTGTTTGTGCCTAAGCCAGCTTCCTTTAAATGAAATTTCAGTTCAGTAGCTATATAAAATATGCTACTAAATAGTAGTAAACCATATGGCTTTGTACTAAAGCAGCTGAGTGTCAGTAGCCCAAATATCAACCAGAGCCTTCAGCTCTTCACCAGTTGAACTAAAATGAAAATAATATTACATATTTATATCGTGTAACACTTTTATTATATTAGTTGCCTAGACAGAAGGAGAGTGTATAGTAGCATCAAATTGCAATAGTCTCGCCTCTAATTATATTTTTATAAGACATTGGCAAGCAGCCCAAAAAAATATTGATGTGAAGTCTGATTTGCCAGTGTTGTGGAATTTCTTCTGTGTTGGAATACAGCTGGGAGGTTTGAAAGTGTTAGGCAGCTGCAGTAAATTCAGGAGCTGGAGGCAAGGAACAATTCCTCTACAGCAACTCAGAAGTTAATATGTTATATCCTTAGACAGACTACGCTATCTTCTGCATATGCATGCATGTATGACCAGTATCTGTTCCTCACTGATTCAGACACACAATAATTTAATCTAAAGTCAATATAATGAATGCTTTAAGTCAAAAAATTTCACTTTTATTATTTTTAATGAGATTTTGCATTGACACCACTTAATTTTCTAAAATAAAATCATCCAGTAAGAAAAAAATGGTACTCCTAAATCCCATTATACACTACTTCATCCAAAGAAGTGCATGAAGCAGTAGAAGTGTGAAGGCAGCTTTAAATCTTGAAGCAAGATTTACCATGTCTTGTAGTCATTTGTGACTTCAGTCTCTAGCAAAACACTGGAAGATATAGCTAACAAAGCATGGAATATATCTCTGCCGAAACACTCCTCTTTAGTAAAAGGAAAAATTGATGTGGATTAATCGCAATCCACAGCTGATGTGGGTCATCTGATCTCAGCTGTGCTGTTATCATGTGGGAGAACATCTTCTGAGGCAAAAAGTATAATTTCTGAAGTTGTAAAACTTGTATCCTGACTGGAGACAGTGCTTAATCTTCAAAAGTGTATAGACGTGTATAGTGTATAATCTGCAAGAGCACTCCATGAGACAGAAGTTGCAAGAGCATTTATTTAAAAGGACCATAAATAAAAGATTTTACACAGAAGAATCACAGTATCATCTGGAAGGCTGGAAGACACCTTTAAGATCATCAAGTCCAACCATCAACACAGCATCACCATAATCACCCTTAAACCATATCCCCACGTGCCACATCCAGACACTTCTTGAACACTTTCAGGGAGGGTGAATCTATCACCTCTCTGGGCAACTTATCCCAATGCCTAACCACTCTTTCAGCGAAAAAAAATTCTAATATTTGATCTGAACCTCTCCTGGTGCAACTTAAGGCCATTTCCTCTTGTCCTTTACTTGAAACATGGCAGAAAAGACTGACCTCCTTTCAGGTAGTTATAGAGAGCTGTAGAGAGTAATGGGGTCACTCGTGAGCCTCCTCTTCACTGATTCAAGCATTTGCTCTGGCGTGGTAACCTGCCTGTTTAGAGCTACAAAATATATCACAGTGATTTTACTCTCAAAGAAACTTGCTTCACGAGTTGGCAAAGTTATCAAATACAGAAATGCAGGATAGTTGTCACTGCTGCCATGGCATAAGATTTTCACTGTTTGCTTTCAGCTTTGTGCACAAGTGTCATGTCCAGTATTGAATGGCTCTGCCAACCCTATAAATTCAGTCTGAGATCAAACTACCCTTGAATAAATATGTCGATCAGTCCTTAATAACAGCAGCTGTAGAGAAGAAATCTTAGTTTGTTGCTGAAAGGAACATCACAGGTTTATTTTTGTTGCACTGTTGGCATTGATTGACAGTTTTAAATGATTGAAGTTTTATTTTACAGAAACTTCACCAAGAATTTTTCAAACATCCAGAAACGGAACAATTTAAATAGAAGTATCTCCACAGGCTTCAATCTGACAGCTAAACCCATCAAAAAAACTAATAACTTAGCCTATGCTTTTTCTGACTGATTTAAAAGCATCAGGGAAGAGAAGCTTTCGGTTTTAGCAGGATGACCAAGTAATAAAATTTAAGACAACTTTTATTTTGAGAAGTCATTTAATGCTATGGTAGAAGAGTTGTGTGCTTTTTTCTACATTTTTAATCAAGCTATGCACTCTTGCAGCAGAATAGACCAACCTTCTGGTCAGCATAAAGTGCAATGTTGCCAGCAGGGCAATGGAGATGATCCTTGTACTCTGCTCTGGTTAGACACATCAGTGTGCTGGATCTGTTTCTGGGGTCATCAGAGCAAAAAAGATATGTAACTACTTTGTTGGATTCAGTCCAAAAAAGGGCAGGATGGTAGCACATTGGCATAAACTGAAAAACATGGAACTGCATCTCAACAGAGAAAAACATTTCTTTCCCATGAGGATAGTTGCACACTGGCACAGTCTGCCCAGGCAGGCTGTGAAGTCTCCATCCATGGAGATTCTCAAACCTAACCAGACATGATCCTGGTAAACCTGCTGTTGACCCTGATTGCTCAGAGGTTGCAAGGCTGCACTAAATCATCTCAGGAAGTCACTCCCATCTTCAACCATTTGTTAATTCTGCTTCTGTTGATATTCCCTTGTGATGAACAGACTATGAATGTTTTGTTATTGTGTTTAGCTTGGTTAAGCAGCCAATTTCTCAGATGTCTGTCTCCAAAGTGTTATCCAGGCAATCAACTGACTTTTGATTAAATAAGTATGTGATGGCAACTATACTTTTCACAGACTCTTACTTGGCACTACATGGAGCAACGGAGAATTTTCAGGAGTCTAGTAGAGTTTAAACACATTTCTAGTGTATGTCTGGACAGTCTGCTCAGCAATGCTTCAAGTTCTGTCTCATACATATGTCAGCATATTTTGCTGTGGCAGAGGTGTGTCACCTTTTCTGTAGCTGTAATTTCAGAGGGGGTTGCCTTAACTGTAAACAAAACTAGGAATTGCAGAAGTGTCAAAGTAATGAAACATGAACAGAGTGTTTAGCGTTTTTGAAAAAGTTTGTTTGGCTTGATCTTTGATCAAAACTTTGGCTATTATTTCCCTTTTACCCAAGGTCGTTTGTGAATGGTAAAGCATGTTTCATAGGAAAGCATCAAAGCTTTCTATATATCTAGCCCAGCTAGTTGTGTAGGAATACTTATTTGTGTGATCTGATTTTCTTAAGGTAAGCATCTTATAGCTCAACTTAACAATTTCATGCACCACAGCCTGAAGCAATTTGGATTAAGCTTAAATATTATGTAGCTTTTATCATTAATCAGGAATGAGCCAAAAATTTCCATGCATCTCTCACTTCAAATACATCTTGTCATCTTTTTATTATCTACATTCAAATCCTGCTGCTAAGTTTATGGTGCTTATCACATAAGATAAGATATACTAAAGCACTGAATTACAGGTTCAATTGTTACTTGGTAGGTGTAAGACCACAGAAACCATCCATGGTTCCCTGTTCTGTGGGATAGCCCACATGCAGGCAATTCAGTCACTCATGGAATATAAATTTATGTTTTGCTTTCCTTCTCACATCAAAAGGGGCAGAATTTTTTTCCTCTTCTGATTAACAACAATTTTAATTGCATTCATTTACAGAACTTAAGAGACATGCGTATGGGAAGTGTGTTGATAAAATGAGTGCTACTAATGAGTAAATGTATCAGTGATTTTTGAATGTACATACATATTTGAATCTATCTGTAAACTGCATTTTCTTTTTTTACTACTAAGATAAAATTTGCATTGTACATTACAAAACTTGTTCAGTACTCATTCAGCTTCATTTATAATTGATATATTGACTTTAATGACATGAATATAACTTCCACTAATGCCTGTATTTAAGTATTTTCATCTAGGATGTGGTGATAATAAGAATCTTTTAAACTCTTTTTCCATTTTATATTAGTTTTGATTGTTTTGAAGTATTTCACTGGATTGCTTCTACCATCAAATTTCTCATTGTGTCTGAGAATTGAAGAAAAACTCCTAGACATATGAAAGAGAACCTGATATTTTTAATAAATGTGCTAATTTTTAATTGTCAAGATTTTCAAACAAGAAGGAGTGAAATAAAAGCGAAGTTGAACTTGATCTTAAAAAATAATAAAAAAAAAGAAACAGAAAAACCCCATGACAAAACCTCCTGCTAAATTGAATATCTACAGGAATTCACATTCATCTTGCTATTTGAGCTGGTTAATCAAGATGAGGAAATAGTAATGTTAAAGGGATTTAGGTCTTCATGAGTTAGTGATAATCTCAGAGTTTAGGGGTCAAGGTATCTGAATGGATAACTACTGATGCTACAAGGCACTGTAGAATGTTAAGAGTTGGAAGGGACTTTGAATAATCTAGACCCAATCCCACTCTGCCATGAGCAGGGACACCTCCCACTAGACCAGGTTGCTCAAGGCCTTACCCAGCCTGGACTTGAACGCTGCCAGGGATGGGTCATCCACAATGTCCCTAGGCAACCTGTTCCTGTGTCTATTCACCCTGGGCATAGACTCAGACTGGCAGGGAACCTGAATTGTTTATTTAGAGAAACAAACTGGTTTTCCCATCCCTTCCCACAACTTCCATTTTTTTTTGTTTTATACAAACAAGAATAATGAAACAAAATGCTTTCCATAAATGGAGACAGTGATTAAACAGATAGAACCTTGAGAAACAACTTAAAATTGTCTAAAACCTTTACTATCAGCCAGAGTCTGCAATTGCTGGGGAGTCCCATTTTACAGTGAAGACTTGGAGAGCCTTTCCCAGGAAAGACTTCCAAGTTTACCTCGAAAGGGCGTCCAAGATTTTGTAAGATCAGATCAGCAAGTCAAAGTGACTTGCTTACAGTTTTAGTGCAGAAATACCTGGGTCTGATGGTATAATCCCAGTCAGCCAGGGCTCGCTCGGGCTTGGCCAAAGCAACAAGCCTTGACTGAGAGGGTTTCCCTAAAATACCTACAAAATTGCTTAAAAACCTTATTAATATCAGTTAGGAACATGACTTCAGAAGAATTTATCTTCCCCACGAACTGATTATGAAGCTGGAGTATCCAAGGCTGGTAGGACCACTCTTGCAGGTACCCATCTTGAACTGGAATCTGTGGAAACACAAGCATATCCTCACCCCCAGGTTATCAATGGAAAGGGCCTTCCCATTTTCCACTTTCAAGATTCCTAACAAGTACCTTAACTTTTTCTAAGTGAGCCTGTGATTCACCAAAATGTCATTGCATGGGGGTTTGGTCATTCTGAATGTGATTTAAAAAATTAAGAACATATAGGGCTTTCTGCAGTCTTTCGTGGGGGGTATATCCCATTCCCGCACTCTCTCTTTTTTGGTTTAACAGAATGAACTTGGGAGTGCTATAGGCCCATTCAACAGTGGATTGACCTGTAGGGGAATGTGGAACACCTGTGACATGATGCACCCTCACAAATCAAAAAAGTCAGCCATCCATTTGGATGTACAGGCTGACCCATTATCAGTCTTTATGGAGACAGGTATTCTGAGGGCTACAAAAGTGGACAAAAAATTATGTTGGTCATCTTTTGCATGTTCACCTGTATGCACGGAGGCAAAAATACATGTTGAAAATGTATCAATTGTAACATGAACATATTTCAACTTACCAAACTCAGGGATATGCATAACATCAGTCTGCTGCCAGAATTTTAGGGGGCTTAAAGTCCCCGGTGATTAACTCTGACAGCAGGCAAAGGTGCTACCTGTTGACAGTCGGTACAGGCTTGCGCAATTTGCCATGCTTGCTTGTGTCTAAGCTGAAATTGTTTTCGAAGAGCTGCTGCACTCTGGTGAAGAAACCCATATGAAGACATGCCTGAGAAAAAACATCTGGCACAACAGCGGCCCCAGCTAACTGGTCTGCAGGGGCATTACCTTAAGAGATGGGGCCAGAAAGACTAATATGCGAACATACATGTAGAACATAATACCTTTCCGTATGCAACTTCACTGCAAAACGCAGCCATAGTGATAAAGGAAAAAGCAATGGGTTAGTTACTTCTTTGATATAAGCTTCTATTTTTGTCACTACACCTGCAACATAAGCAGAGTCAATTACAATGTTAAGTTCATCTTGAAATTTTTCAAAAGCCCAAACCACAGCTGTTAATTCTACCAGTTGAGAAGAACCATGAACTACTTTTATATCTTGTAGCCACCACCCGTTACTTTGCCACACTCTCACAGACCTACCAGTCTTTCCAGAGCCATGGTGTAAACACCGTGCACCGCTAACTGGAATTGGTGAACAGTAAGTTTTCAATAAAATTAAGATGAAAATTGACAGGGATACCATCAACTTTTCTACTAGCCTGTCAAGCACTTAACACCTGTGTGATCTGTTCTAAGGCTTCTGTTGCTCTGAGTGTCAGGGTTCAAGGGAAAGTAAGTTCAGGGCTCCCTTTCAACAGCTGGAAAAGGGAGTAGAGTTCTTCAGTTGTTCAGAAACACCCAATAAAGGGCATACCAAATTAATTGTACCCAAGAGCTTTTGCAAATCATTGAGCGCGGACACTCAAGATAATGGAAGGCACAGAAAATGTAAAGCAGGGAGCATTGTGCTCACAAAGTAGTACAGTAAAAAAAAGCAATCTTTTAAATCAATAACTATGAGGGTCCAGAATTCCCATAGGAACAATAACATTATTGATTTTTTTAAGGTCATGCATCAATCCCCATGTTCCACTCTTTTTTTGAATAACAAAACCAGGAGAATTCCATGGGCCAGTTGTGGGAACGATACGGCCGGATTGCAGCTGTTCGTGTACAGGCTGGTTGCAGCTTTTCCCGAGATAAGGCCCACTGGTCCACCTACACAGGACAATCTGTCATCGGAGGGTTGGGACATGCTGCTCATGGAGCAGCAATGGCCCCTACGATAAATTTGTTCCTAACACGACACGCCATGCCATTGGCTAAGGCAGTCTCATGCCCACAAAGTAACAGTGATAGTACATAAGGTTTCACAGTAGCAGTGTGACCTTCAGGGCCCTCTATTGTAACCAAATTGACACTCAGCTTTGGAACAGAGAGGCCTCCAACCCCAGCTAGACCTTTTAGCAGCTTGAGTCAGGGGCCAATGACTGGGCCATGCTGAGAAAGCTATAACAATCAGTTATAGCAATCAGCACCACTATCAAGTATACCAGCAATGTGTAGCTTCTCATTTTGATGCCAAAGAGCACATTTGAGAGCGGGTCTATGACTGGAAAGTGATTGTGCCCAGAAGATCTGCAACTGCCCAGTGAAATCAAAGCTACTGTTNTCAGCTTTGGAACAGAGAGGCCTCCAACCCCAGCTAGACCTTTAGCAGCTTGAGTCAGGGGCCAATGATTGGGCCATGCTGAGAAAGCTATAACAATCAGTTATAGCAATCAGCACCACTATCAAGTATACCAGCAATGTGTAGCTTCTCATTTTGATGCCAAAGAGCACATTTGAGAGCGGGTCTATGACTGGAAAGTGATTGTGCCCAGAAGATCTGCAACTGCCCAGTGAAATCAAAGCTACTGTTACCTCTAATTCATGGAAAACTACCAGGGAGGTTAACATGGAAATGAACAAGTTGAGCAATTCATGCCCCTTCAGAAATATGACACGGGGGTACAGGGGTCCAAACCATTATCTGAATCTCCCCAGTAAAATCCCCATCTATGAGTCTAGGCAAAACAAAAAAACCCTCTTTGTGGTCTATGCTCAACCAATCTCACGTGCACTGCACCCCTGGCCCAGCAGTCCCCAGACATCTGAAGGCAAACAGTGCACATCACTGTCCTGAAGAGCTACTGTGACGGAGGAGGCCAGGTCCATGCCGGTGTTGCCTGCTGTCCGGCTATCAAGGCTTTTGCAGGGATGAGTGCAGTGGGGCTTGTTTTGCTATCCACATGAGGCTCCCCACCACACTCTGCTGGTGGCTTCCCAGAGGGCTTTAGATGTAGCTGAGAGTGGCCACTCTTCTTTATTAAATCTAGACCAGCATTGTTTTATGTGGTGCTGTCCCTTCTGGCAATGCACACATACACCTGAGACTGGAACCTTTTCTTCTGGGAGCATTCACCTCTCATGAGACCTGGCTTCCTGCATGAAAAAGAAGCACTCGATCCAGGATGAATGCTCATCATAGCAAGAGCCTCAGAAAGCAAAGTCATGTTATGACCAGCAGTGCTGATTCCCTGACAAGCCTTAAGCATTTCTACAACAGTGGGGGCTCGCAGGGGCCATAAAACCTTTTGATAGTCAGGGTTTGTGTTTTCCACTGCTAACTGCTTCAGTAATATTTCTCGCACGGTAACATTGTCTATTTGTTTATCTAGGGTGGCTTTTAACTTATCTAGAAACTTAATATAAGGTTCATCAGCTCCCTGTCATATATTAACAAATGAGGTTGTAGCGAGACCACTGTCTGGCACTTTACAAAAAGCCCACAGAGTAAGCTCTTTTGAATGCCAAAGAGCTTCTCCAGCCAAGCCTGTACCACGGTCGGTGCATATCAGCCCCACACCCCCATAAGAGCTTTGGCACTGACAGGTCCCAAAATGTGCCCCAAGGGTTGCCATAAATTGTCCATAGCTTGAGCAGTGCAGAGCTCTCTCCACTCCGACATCCAGACAGTGAATTGCATACTTGTCAGCATAATCTGTGCTATTTGCTTAAAGCCTTGTTTTGCCAAGTGATACAAGTTCACCAGAGTTTCCAAAAGGCTAATAGTGAAAGGGGCATTGGTGCCATCGTCCATGGCTGAGTGATGCAGCTCTTCTACGACACCATAAGGCAAGATTTCCCATCTAGGTAGTTGGTGGGGCTGGTAGATAACCAGAAAAGCATGTAATAAATTCACATCGCCTTCCGTGGTAGCCTGTTTTCTCACCTCTGCCCACTGATTGAGGGAGAAAATATCGGGCTCCCTTCCCAGTGCAAACAGATCAGAGGACCAGGGGCCACCCTCCAGTTCTCCTCCCATAGCATCGAGACTTGTATGGTCAAAGTCTTGTGTCTTGTGCAGCAGCGGTGTGGAAAGAGCAGGTGGAGCAGGAGGAGCAGGAGTGGGTGCCTGAAGAACCTGTGCAGGTGTCACAGTGCCACGGGCATCCTTCTTTTTCCAGTTACCTGGTGCCAAATGCGCCATGGGCAAGGTGCACACAGTCCGCCGTGAATATAAAAGCTCTGCCTGCGCTCTGCTGCCTCGCCTAACACAATCCCACAAAGCGTCCCCTAAAGCGTCCCATGTCCAAGGGTCAAAAACATTGGTACTATTGAAAGTTGGACCACAGTTTTTCAAATATGCAGATTCAGCTTTTCTGCTGTGTTTCTGCAAAATCTGTTTCAACGTCTCTGCGACGTTCTTTTGCTCCTCAGAAACACCACTGCCTATGGTTCTCAGCTGCTACCCTCCGTCCTGTGGAAAAGTCGATGGGTGCCATGAGCTTTGTTTCAGCTCACGGGCTTCATTTCAGCCCCTGGGCTTCCTTTCAGCCCCTCTGTAAAGTTTAGCCAAGTCGTCGTCACTGGTGCAACCACTAGCTGCCTTTCAATCCCTGATGCAGGGCACCATATGTGAACAACTGAGGCACAGACTCAGACCAGCAGGGAATCTAAATTGTTTATTTAAAGAAACAAGATGGTTTTCCCATCTCTTCCCACAAAAATTTTTTTCTTAATATATAGACTGGATTCCCTCTCTTTCAGTTTGTACCCATCCCCCCCTGTCCTAGTACTACAGTTCCTCTCCAGCTTCCCTGCAGCTACCCTCAAGTACTGTAAGGTTACTATGAGGTCTCCACACAACCTTCTCTTCTCAAGCCTGAACAGTCCCAGCTCTCTCAGCCTGTTTTCATAAGGGAAGGTGCTTCAGTCCCCTTATCAACTTTGTGGACCACCTCTGGACTTGCTCCAGGAGTATCATTTCCTTCCGGTTCTGGGGACCCCAGAGCTGATGCAGCACTGCAGGTGGGGTCTCAGCAGAGCAGAGCAGAGCAGAGGGGCAGAATCCTCTCCCTGGCCCTGCTGCCCACGCTGCATTGGATGCAGCCCAGGACACGACTGGCTTTCTGGGATGTAAGTGCATGTTACCAGTTCATGTCAAGTTCTTCATAAACCATCACCCCCAAATCCTCCTCAGCAGGGCTGCTCTCAATTTCTTCTCCACCCAACATGTAGGTGTTAAAGAAATTAGTATTTCTTTAATGTACTATTTCAGGAAATCAAATCCAATTGTATCAAAAAAAGCTCCAAGTGAAGCCTTCAAGAAATTTCAGGGGACAGGTTATCAAAAAGTCTCATGGAAGAAGTCCTGAGGAAACGTGACATAATCTGAAGATCTATTAGCTGCTAAATAGGAAGCCAAATGTTAAGTCAAAGACAGAAATTAATGTATTAATATTATACTTTGAATTTGGGTAGTTAGTCCGTAGTGGGTGGAGTAGTGATGCAGAGGGTCCGTAGTGATGTGGAGTCCCCAGGCAGGTGCAAAGGAGAGCCCCTTTATGCAAAAACCAGGCCTTTATCAGCAGTTAGCCAGTTATCAGTTTTAAAGCATAACAAATATAATTCAACCAACCACCATACACCACGATGTGAACGCGAAATGGTTATATAACATGTTTTCTACCCCTAATTCAGCTGAGTTTCTTTCCCATAGTCCTTTTCCACCTAGCCAAGGTAACAGGCCTAAGCCATGATTTTACAAGGCCTCTCTTTTATAAAGCTTTACTTATCGGTAACACTTACAAACCTTCATTGTTTCCAGTAGTTCATCTTAGCACTAGAAGGGTTAATACTGAAATTATAGATTTGTTTTATGGAAAAGTAAGTAACAGCCATGAATAACGTCCTGATTTTTTCCTCTAATATAAAAATTATCTCGGTGTTGACGAAGACAAGCATACAAGCAAGATCATTTTATTTAATTGGGGAGTAAATCATAATGTAGTGTAAGACAGAAATAAGCACATGGACAAGACTAATATTCAAATTAGACAATACAAAACAAAGACTGTAGTTTGAAGTTCCTCAAACAGTCTTTCAGTTTGGCATACTGAGCAAGCAACATGTTGGAACTACAAACTGCTCTAGAGGGTTTAGAGTCAGCTTAATATCCAACATGAATGCACCTTTCCAAGTCTTATTCCACTACAATTCTCTTTTGTTACATTTAAGAACCACTCTTCTCTTACTATTCTTAATTTGCTCAGTCCCCCACCCAATTACATTACTTGACATTATACTTCCTTTTCCCAGATCCTTGTCTGAGCAGTGATAAATGAAGTGAACATTAACTGAGGGTTGTAGCTCAACAGGAGCCAGTTTGGCTTCAAGTCAACCTCCCTTGGCAAACCAGGGCAATACATAATGCTGACTGATTACTCCCAGAGAATATTTTTGCCATTTTCAGTGCATATATTTGAATTTCAGCTGTTAATTTTCCCCTAAGGTTTTCTCCCTTAACATTACAAAATGGGGAGGAAAAAGTGCTAGAGATGAAAGCTTGGACTGTAGATGTGCAGCAGTAGGAAAATACCATCCAGGCTGTGGATAAAGATGAGCTTAGATTTTATTTTATGTGGAATAATAGGATGTGATGGATGTTATATGGCAACTTGGCTCAAAGCATTTATGCTTTCTATGTACCGGTCGTTTTGTTCTTTGGGAAGATGCTAATATTTACTAAACAGCCAATGACAAAATGCTTCACGTGTTGACAAGACTAATGCTCATCAGGGTCACTGTTCTCTCAGCAAGGAAGAGTGAATTCTCATTTTGAAAATCCTTGTACATGAATTCTGTTACTTAATGTAATCCCATACAGTAATTATATTTCCATGATATTACATATAATCCCATGTATTAATATAATTCTGTGTAGCTAATGATACAATACAATGAGATACATTGATATGAGATAAAATAATTAATACAATATGATATGATAGCTATTAATTAGCATATTTCTATCCAAAAGGCCGGAGTCTGCCACAGCACAAGTGCATCTCAAGGAAGAGTGGTGCCACTCGCTGTACAAGACTTTAGCCCTTGAACTTGACACAATGATGCGGAGATCAGGTATTTAGGTAAAGAACTCTGTTAAAAGAGTCCTTTGCAATGCTTCATTTGCAGCAAGAGCTAAACACATGGGCTGAAACCATGTACAGTCTTCCTCAAAACTGAGGACTACACTGCAGAGTACAGGTGTAGCCAGTCCCTGTGCAATTTTGTTATTAATCAGCATTTGTGCTGGTCCCACAATTAGAAGTTAGAAAACACAGAGCAAGATGGTAAGCAGAATTGGCCTGTGTCTCTTCATGAAACTGAGAAGCCCCTGTGCCTACCTGCTTCCAAATATGGGTGAACATTAAAGAAATTATGCAGAGGAAGATTAATGCATAACTGTAGAAGTGTTGCTGACTTTGTATTCTTTTCCACAAATCTTACTTATCTGTTTTGTCACTAGAGGACTTGAAGAAATCTTCCAAGATCTGGATATTTTCCTTGAGTAAAAATTTTCTTTTCTTATATACATTCCTTTTCTTTTACACAGTTCTATGATAAAATGCTTTAGAAGAATAAATACTACAAAACTGACAATTAAGTTAATAAATCAGATTTTTTAAATGGACAAAAAAGATATCAATATTTACAAATATTGTTGATTTATGTAGGAAGAAAGAAGCAAAGAATACAGGAGTACTCCAGAATGCCAATTCTTTAAAATGAAAGTCACTGTTTTAGCATTGTCCTGTGCAATATGAATCTTAATGCAGGAGCCAACTGGCCATCATTAGACTGTCCTGAGGTTAATGACATACTTCAGAAGTCTCCCACAGTTCTTGTCAACATGGAAGAGTTGACAAGAGTTAATCATTCAGGTATTTTGTAAGTTCTATCAAAAAGCCCATAGGACTGACTAGTAAATTAATTGTCATTTGAAAATTTCTTATGCTCCTCCCTGTGTTTAAAAGCCAGAAAAAAAGACAAACCAAATATTCTTTTTTTATTATTATTTTTGTCTCTTATTTAGTCATTATGACTGAACATTAATAAGATACTTAACAAACCAATGCTTTCTGATATTCTAAATAAAGATATTTTGGGCACTTGATTCACTGTAATCTGTTAAGTGCTTTAATTTGAGGGGGGAAAAGAAAAATAAGCATTAAAATCTAGAAAAAATACTTTGTACTTCTGACTGTGAATTGCAGTTTAAATAAGAAAACTATTTCTATTGAAAACATACTTTTATGAGAATGTGTGCTTGAAATTGTACCATGCTGTTCTGTTGTCACAGAATGTTTTGAGTATTTTATATGCACCTTTCTTTTACATCTTTCGGGAGTTTTCCATATGTTTTTTGCTTTCCATGTGTTTCTTTGACAACAGACATTTCAGGAATGCTGTTTCCACTTTGTTTTGTTTTGTTTTGTTTTGTTTTGGTTTGTTTTGCTTTGTTTTGTTTTGTTTTGTTTGCTTTGCTTTGCTTTGCTTTGCTTTGCCAAGACTACTCCATGTGGTTTTATTTAGCAGTCATATTACCCATCCATATAACTGAACATGGGTTCTTCTCTTCTGATGGGCATGTGAGCGCCAAACTGTCAATTAATTTTTCTTATAGAAAGAGAAAACTGTTAGCTATATTAAAAATTTAATTCCTAACCTTATTACTGAAGTAACTGTACTGTTCTGTTTCTGAAGAGTGGCGGGTCCCAGGTAAAAGGCTTCCTCTGCTTCCACACTTCTCTTAAAATGGGCAAACAAGTTCAGTTGAGAGCAGCTTATGCCATCTATATTCACATTATGCTTAGCTACCTAATTAAGTCACCTTGCAGGCAAAACCCATAGCTGCTTGTGGCAGAATGACTTACTGTGTGAAAAAGCTGTGCATTATCACTGTATCCTGTGACTGTAGCAAGTGAGAGCTTTATCTATCTTCAGTGGAGTAATTGCTTGAATCAGCTTTTGTCCCCCCTGCCACCTTCTTTTTTTGTGCAGAGACATTATGCATTTCATAATGCTTTGAAAAAAGAGTCACAAGGTATGCTGACAGCCTCCTAAACATGTGTATATTGTTGGACTTCACAGTCTTGCTGTAAAGAGAATGGTGTATGGTTCTTAGTGTTTCGAGGATAGCTGTTAATAGAAAATACTTCTATTCAGCTGTGGATGGACTTACCTGGAAACTCCTCCAAGGTTCCACTGGCACTGTCTTCTGTCACATGATGTTACTTGCAGACATTTTCATCTTGGTTTTAATATTAATTGTAAAATTGAGGAAGTTTATAGAATATAAAGGAGCAGCTCCTACTTTCTCACAGAGCAACAGGAGCAAAACTCTGACCTGTTGGATGTTGCTGGGAAAATTCTTAGTTCATTGCATTGTCAGTGTATAGATTTTATCCACTGAGAGCTGTGGTAGTGTCTTGGTTTGAGAGGAAGTGAGTTTTTTGGGAAGTTATAGTCAAACCAAGCAGTGGTCAGATTTGAATATTGACACCTGGTGTGACCACTGAAGACATGAGTCGCCTCTGAGAACACAGGGGGTTAAAAGCAGAGAATTCCCAGAGTTCTCTCTCTTTTGTCCCAGTCTGGCAGAGAGTGCACATCTCCTCTGCCCGGCCACAGGCTGGGTGGCGGAGGGGGAGCCATGGAGGCCCAGGCTGAGGTAGGCCGGAGCCCCG
>VZSE01002616.1:790894-836132 GCA_013398275.1 Promerops cafer | reverse complement strand
TGGTACAAGAGAGACTCCTCTCTCCCCTGGTGGACTGAGAATTGATTATCTGAGTGGTGGTAACTTGATCAGGACTCCAAGGTTTTGTCTTGCTGTGTTTTGGTAGAAATTGGGTGAGAAGAAGAGGAATGTTTGGAAGGTTTTCATTCTGTTTCCTGTGTGTTCCTGTTATTTTAGTGTAGGTTACTAAAGGTTTTTTTCCTCTCTTTCTAAGCTTGGGCCTCCTCTGCTCTGTTCCTGGTCACGTCTCACAGCAGTTATTTGAGAAAAATATATTTTCATGGGAGCACTGGCACTGGGCCAGCATCAAACCATGACAGGTAGCTTTGCATGACTGGGTTGATTTTTGCCTTCCCAATTTACCACAAAACCTAGGAAACATTATAAAGTATCTTCCTTCTGCAGATCACAAAGCACTTTCCAAAATGATTAATTTTTTAGGCATCGACCAGTAAAATGATTACTCCATGTTTACAAATCAGGTAACCTAAACAAACAGAAAAAGGTATTTGATTAACATTCTTTTATGCAAAAACCAAACCAAACCAAATGACACCAAAATACCTCACTCCAAGAAGCTCAAACTTCCTGATTGAACCTCTGTTTCTGCTGACTCATGTAATCAATTCTGATGTTTTATAGTTGCCAAATTTTCTTCTTTCTCAGGTACTCTTAATAAGTATGTTTGGGAGGATGGAGGGACAAAATGAAAAGACATATTAAAAAAAAACTGAAATGAAGGACCTAGATCAGCATTGGAATTCTTAATTGTAACATATTTACAGGCTCCCCAGAGAGGTGGTCACAGCAGCAGCCTGCCAGAGTTCAAGAAGCATTTGCTCTCAGGCACATGGTGTGGGCACCATGGGGATGGTTTTGTGAAGGGCCAGAAGGTGGACTTGATGATCATTGTGGGTGCCTTCCAACTCAGCATATTCTGTGATTCTGTGATGCCTGGTATGACTGTAATTCTCTGGATATTGTTGTACAATTCACAAGTTACTTCTGACTACAAAGAGTTTTGCTGCAGAAAACATAGTCATTGATATATCACTATTTGTATTTGTCTCGTATACTCCTTGGACTTCAAGACAGATGCATTATAGAAATAAGGTTCTCAATGACCCTGTGTTTGGAATCAGTACCTGAAGTGACTTAAGAACAAGGTTTGCTGGTATCTTCTTTAAGGGTTAGCAAAGGGATGGGAGATGGACTGGAGGTAAGCAAAGTTCCCAGCCTTTTGCTGTCATCAGGATGATTCTCTACCTTCCTATATAAAAGAATACTGTGTTTTCTCTTCTGTCTTTGCAATTTTCAGTTGACCATACTTGTAATTTTTAGTGGCTTTTGCTGCTGAATAGGCTTGAGGGGAAAGCCCAGGAAGACAGCATAGAAGTTCATATAAATGTGTAATTATGAATTGTCTCTATAAATTCCACAGTAAATACTGCAAACATAACATATATTATTCAAGGTATTAGCAGGTTACACTGGAGTTACATGTATGGTTTCTGAAATTAGTTTTTTATTGTGTTCTGCTTTTTGTCTCCTTTAATTCTTTTAATTAACAAAAAGAACATAAGTGTCTTCAGTTTGTCAAAATCTTCTGGTTTGTATTTTAAAAATCATAATATTTCTTTGCTTTATTTTGGTTTTTTTCGGCAGTTTTTGGTTTTTCACCAGCCAGGTCCTGGTTCATTTACAGGCTATTTTCAGGTGATCAGCTGCTGTCATCATCAATTCTCTGTGTGGCTCAGAGTGTGAGTGCTTGTCAAGATCAGACACTTGCGTACTGTTCTCTGCAAAGTAAACTTTGCATTCAGATTTAGTCTCTTCTGCACTGAGAAGTATCAGCCATCTTCTTATTTTCTTTAAAAATAAGAACAAGATTATGAAGATGGATAGTGTTTGAAGTTTCAGTTTTCATGTTCAGGATTAGGGAAAAAAAGATGTTTTAGGAGGAAAGGTTAACAGAGTTGCTTCTGATTTAGTATCACTGCTATTATTACCACTAACATGGACAAAGAATAGTACATGCCCCAGAGTTTATGCAGTTTAAGGGTCCAGTTGTAGAGTTTGGTTTAAGCATTATGCTGAGACAATCTATGAGTGGGGGCTTTGTGCCCTTGCCAAATGAAGAAAGGCATGGTGCTTGTGCAAGAAGTGGGTAGAATGCTGACCAGGCACTGCCTCGGTAAGATTTAAAAAGCACTGCTATTTTTCTCCCAGGGCTGAGGTGCAGGTGCTGAAGGCAGTATGAAGTGTTTGCCTGCATTCCACAGAGCCTCAGGCATGTCTCTCACTCCTAATGGACCTGGGCTCCAGTTTCCATGGTTCTGCCATCTGAAGTGCCATGGTCTGTGCTGTTTTCTGGGGCAAATGAAGAGACAAGGGAACAGCTGGTGCCTGGGCATAGAGGGAGCCCCTTTACTTGGCTCTGCCATCAGACCGCAACAAGTATCGGATCCTGGCACTGAAACATGAGTCCATAGCAAAGCAGAGCAAATCCTTCTAGTAGCTAGAGTAATACCCAGGAGGTCTGAGGAAATTCTGTGTTGATCTATGTATTTTACATGTCTGCACCAGTGGTAACCCTCCTCTTACCTTTTCATCACTGATCAGTCCCTCAGAGTAGAGGATGTGTTAGTCCTTTCTTACATAGATTGATATTTCCATTAAAGATCTGACTAACATTTTCTCACTCAGCCTTGTACTCCTTGCTGTCTTTTTTCACAGCCTCACTGTTTTTGTGATACTTCGTCATTTCTTTTGTATGATCTCAGTAAGAGCTGGGCACCCCTAGATAATCTGGTTGTTGTATCAAACAGCTTCCCAGAAACTTACCAACACTGCTAGTGTTCCAGAATGCAAATATGATAGTGGTATGACAGAGACTCAAAAGTAGTAGTTAACCATGCAGGCTTGGGCAACTACCCCAGAAAACAAAGGAGACAAAGAGAAACATACCATCAGAAGGCCAAATGGGTAATGGAAAATAACCCTTGACATATGAACAACCTTTAACCTGAAGCTTTACTGTTAAGGATCCTTTTGCTTTTCTGCCAGTAACATAGCTGAATAATCCTGTAGTTCTGTTTTCTATGATACAGTTTTCATCATAAGTAAAGAAAAAATAAAATGAGAATTAAAAATAAGGTTGAATTTTTTTTCAGGGTTCTTTCCTATTTAAAAATTTATCAATTACCTAAGTAATTGCCACTGTTGTCATGAAAATAATAGGAGAAAGAAACACAGTATAGTAGTTATTATTAAGTTATAGGTTATTTTGGTTTTCCTTCTTCTTCCAAACAATTTTTGAGGCCTGTAACAATTAATGTTAGCTACATAGGTGATGGTGTGATTTCACAGTGTATGACAAGACTTCTCCCACAGAATGTCCCAAATGGGAGGGACAAAGTAGGAAGCATAAAACTGATTCCATTTGTTGTGTGGAAGGTTCTGGTTTGGGATTCAAATATTTTGAAAGTGAAAGACAAAAAAACAAAGAGAAAAAAAAAGGCTCCCAAGCATTTGTAGTTTTGTGAGAAAAGTACTGAACAGAAGCCAGCATAAATTTGTGGTCTCAGCTGAGTTTCTTGCAAACTTTGGCCTTCCCTGAAATTCATCAGGAACAATTATATGTAATTTGGTACAATTGTCAGCTCATACTAGGAGGCCCTTTTATACTGAGCCGCAGAAGAGACTGTATTACTGTATTATAGTATTCCCATAACTAATGGGTGCATTAATCCTTGCTCAAGGGCATATCATGAATACAGGCACTGCTGTCAAATCCTCACTGAGCAAATACCAACCCTCATGGTGAACTCTGGGGAGAAAGTCTGTGCTGATATTCAAGAATCAGAGTAGGTTCTTACAGCAGGCATATTTTCTTGACTTGGATGTCTGGCTGTAATTCCCAGATGTAGTTCTAAGAGCTTGTGTTTAAGATGTATGCATATATATATATTGTCCTTCAAATCTTTAGCATTTCTAGATTACAATTTTCAGGGGAGTAAAGGGCAATTAGGTATTAAATTAGTGTTTTACCCTTAATGTATAAAACCAGCTATGTAGCAGCCACATAAAGTGAGGTTAAAGTTGTGATTGGTTGGCATTCCTCAGGAAGACCAGGACTTCAAGACTTTGGAAAGACACATAGACACAATCTATGTGATATTATCTCAGGAACTTGGTGTACTCAGTAGAAACAGAAATTCAGCTTCTTTGAATATTAAGTTTTTATTTTAAGAATAGAGAATGTCTTATGTACTCTGTTCTTTGAGGTCCTTTAGTGCCATATAAGTGTAACAAGATTTAAGAGATGACACAATTACCAAGTTCCTGAGTGAAATAAGTTCACTGAATTTTGAATAAGCTTTTTAGAGAAGCTGGATTACTATTCCATGCAGATTCACTGCATGGAACAGCCACATTTACAGTTATGTCCCCAAACAGAGAAGACAGTAAACTTGCAATCAGATCTTCAGGCTACTGTATGTTTAAAGAAGTAGCAGGGTGATGTAGATATGCAAAACATGAAAATAAATATTGACAAGTTCCTTGATAAATAAATATTGACAAATTCCAAGTTTATGATATACATGTAGATGTGAGAAAAATATTATGAATCAGGAATACATTTATTAACTTACAAAATCACTAAAAAGATCTTCATAATTTGAGAGGCAGACTGCCTTATTCATCCTGTTTCTACTTTGCTTTTTTTATTGCAACTTCTCTAAGGATGAAAAAGATTTGTACTGAGAGAGGCAAAATGCATCTTTAGGGTGCCCTGAGCTGACCATGCTGTTAACCCAAGCATGCTATCACATCCTGGGTGACAAAGTTGCCATGTATCTTTCCTTGCACCAATAAAAACTGTCTTCATGTGATAAAATAACAGGTCAGATCACTGTACTAAGATTTCCTTTATCTCCTGCCTATTTCTTTCCTGAGACTTTAAGCTATTGTCTGCCTCTCTCTTAAAGGAATTTGTAGTGTTGTTGTATCCTGTTAGATGTGGTCATCAGAAGAACTCTGAATTCCTATGTCTCAAAACGTCACTATCATAGACTCGTATATAGAGTCTATGGAATGGCTTGGGTTGGAAGGGAGCTTAAAGACCATCTAGTCTCAGTTCTCGTGCTGTGGGCAGGGACACTTTGCAGTAGATCAGGTTGCTCAGAGCCCCATCAAGCCTGGCCTTAAACTCTGCCAGGGATGGAGCATCCACAACTTATCTGGGCAGCCTGTGACAGTGCCTCACCACCCTCACAGTAAAGACTTTCTTAATATCTAATCAAAGCTTACTCTCCTTCAGTTTGAAGCTATTCCTCTTCATCCTGTCATGATATGTTCTTATAAATAGTGTGTCTCCATCTTTCTTGTAGGTTCCTTTCAGATGCTGGAAGGCCCCAGTTAGGTGATTCTGAAGCCTTCTCTTTTCCAGGGTGAACAATCTCAGTTCTCTCCCCTCACAGCAGAGCTGCTCCATCCCTCTAATCATTTTGGTGGCCTCCTCTGGACTCTCTCCAACAGCTCCATGTCCTTCCTGGGCTGGGGACAGCAGAGCTGGATGCAGCACTGCAGGTGGGGTCTCACCAGAACAGAGCAGAGCAGATCAGAGAAGAGGGGCAGAACCCCCTCCTTTGCAGTGGCCAGGCTGCTTTGGATGCAGCCCAGAACACCATTTGTTGTTTGGGCTCCAAGCACACATTGCTGAGTCATGTCCAGCATCTCCAGCAGCACCCTCAAGTCCTTCTTAGCAGGGCTGCTCTCAATTTCAATTCATGCCCCAGGCTGTGCTGATACCAGGGGTTAGCCCTGACCCAGGTGCAGCACTTTGCACTTGGTCTTGGTAAACCTCATGATATACCCATGCACCCTCTTGAGCAGGTCCCTCTGGAAGGTTATGTCAGAATTTTATGGTTTTCTGTCCCTGAACAGGCATTTTGTCTTTTCATTCTTGTGAAATTTCTTTGTTGTTACCCTGTGCTGCTTCTCACTTGACCTGTACTTCTCTACCTTCTGTGTGTACAGTCCCATGCATTCCGTTCCCTTGAATATATTACGTCTGCTTAGTATTTAGGAAGTGCACTGCTATGCCCTGCAGATTTATAAGGTCTGAAAGGAGATAAATATAATACCATCAGAAAAACATAGTGATAAATCGCAGAAAAATAGCCAGACTTTTATAATTAGACCAAAGAAAATTTTAATGTTGTAGCAGAAAAATTACAGAGAAAGAGGAAAAAGGCTGTAATGTATCTGCCATAAAAATATGCTGAAGACTGTACTTTAGGTTAACTTACTATCACTTATTAGATTTCACAAACAAAACTTAGTTGTAAATTTGTTGCAAGGCTCTAATAAAAGCTTCTTTTCTATGCTATGTAATTAACTACACAAGTATGCTGTGCTGAGACATAAATATGTATTGACACTGTCAGAAAGCAGCAAGTAGTGTTCCTGTGCGGGAATCTGAGCTGGGAGCTGATGGTGACTCCAACACAGACCTTGCTTGCAATGACAGGCACAGTTCTGCAGGGTTGGACCACAGTAGGCAGCTAGATACTGATGACAGGGTCTATCAACAGCCCAGGCATGGCAAGGGGATGAATGAAGGCCCAAGTACAATCAGTGGCTCCTAGATGTAGCATAGCACAAACCTTAAATAGCAGCTTTGATCTTGCTGTACGGCTAACTTCAACTCCTGACAGGTAGTGAGACCTTGTGATAGCTTGTGATAGGCTTACAAGTGTCGGTAGATAAGGGATTTATCATGTGAATATTTCCGAGGCCTGCAAAGATGGACATAGCACGTCGACACTGTAGTCCCTTCTGCTTTGTCATTTTGTAGTTTGAGAAATACAAGCACATTCATTTAATTGTTCCACTTGAGGTCCCTGAAGCTTGTTCTAATATCAGATGTAAAAGCTGAGCCACTGCAACAATCCGTATGGAGAGATTATGAGACAATGTTTGTTGGATTGGAACAGCCCACAACATGCCTGATCTAGGAGAAAACAGGTTACAGAGGCTTCAAATATGAAGCCAACAAAAGTCAAGAGGCACTGTACATCAGCTTGTGGTGCAACAAGATCAAATGATCAATGTGAGATGACCTCAAGAACAGCTGAAAGAAACAATGAAATCTGTGGCAGAAGGCCGAAAGACTCTGGCAGGTAAAGCTCCAGTCTCCTAGCACTCCAATGGCTTGCAGAGAAGCTACAAAATTATAATTGGTCAGTTGAAAATATCAGGTCAGTACAGGGGTTTGGCAGTATCCTCCTGCAGCTCCGTTGCTGTGAAGCATCAACACTGGTTTCCAGACTGTGACTGATGTCTGCATGTACATACAAAGTGGTGGTGGTATCATTTGTACATGCTTAATGTTAATTTTCCATTGCCATCACATTAAAATTTCCTAATAGAAGAAGAATTGTATTCCAACAGTGAATGTGCCCTTTTGCCCAGCAAAAACCAGTAACTGCCGACTAAATATGCCTGTACCATCTTTCTCCTCTGAGCCAAAATTGGTTATTTAAGCCAGAACCATGTGGTAATACAAGGTAAAAGAGAGAGACAAACTAAGCCTCTGTCAATTCCTTTCATGTAACTAATACTGAAGATCATTGCAAACAATTATCTCTTAGTTTGTAGGCCCTGTTTAGATTTTATTTTAAATCACCATGGTAGTTATTTAATAAAAAATGAATTAAAGTTTAAAAATATATGTTTAATATTCTATCTAGCAAATGCTTTATATCTTCCCATTCAATTACTTTACAGCCTTTTCTTAGTATGTAGATTTAATATTCTTTTCTACAGATAGAGGATGTGCTTTTAATCTAAACCTAGGAATTAATTGCCCATTACTTGCAAAAGTCAAGATTAGCCAAACACAGCACATCTGCCTGACAAGGCTTTTGGTACAATCTCTGAGAAATGTGGTCTGCAATGAGATGAAGTCTGTCCTTTTAATACATAAAGAACATTAAAAGCTGGATGAGAACTGAAAGGCCTTTCATGATCAGGAAACAAGTTGTCCAAAGAAAAACTCCTAATTTCAGTCATCTTAAGAGACAGTACAAAGAGACAGACAAAATTTATGACAGTATCCTTCACTTTAGGTTTGTTAAAGCCAGGGAGTTTGAATAATCATGGGGTAAGAGAAATTTGTGCAATAACCAGCAAGATGAATATAAGCAAACATTTTGTGAGTTTATTTGCTGCTTGTTGTTCCATTGGCTGAGCTGTAAAGACACACTACAGCCAAGTATTCAGATTTTTGGATTTAGCACAACACACCAGTATCCTATTGAAAGAAATTGCCTTTTCAGATATTTTTCTAGGTTGTTTTTCTTTTTTTTCTTCTGATTTTGAGTGTGCAGTTACTACTATGCTACGCATAGCTTTTCTGTTCTCTCTTGCTTTCTACTGAAGATTAGACATAGAGCCAAGACTCTCAAAAGCCTTGACCAGATTCCAATGCCCAATGAGACTTTAAACTACTGAATCATATCCTTAGATTCTGTTTTGTTTTTTACTTTGATGTTCATGTTGTATTTATCTTCACGGCTCAGGCTTATATCATTGGCTAGTAAGGAAAGATGCGAGATCTGGTGTTGAAGTACTACAGCCAATGCCATGCCCCCATACAATCTTGTTATTGGTTATTTATGCAGGCATTGTGATTTGAGTTGGTGCTCTTCTGTCAAACAGAAGGTCTCTTCTGAACTACTGAAACATGGAACTCTTGGCCCAGGGTCAGGGAAAATAAGGATGAATTTCACAGTTTTGTGCCTCCTGATTCTGGATCATGTGTGGAGAGATGGAAACTTTGTTAGCTACGTGTACCCTTCAGTCTGTCTCCCAGAATGATATCTATTAATTTATGTGGTACATTCCTTGTGAAAAAAAATAATGAAAAACAATGAAAAATTTGTAGATTATTCCTTATGTTTAAACTGGGAGCGATTTATCCTGACCAAAAAAAGAGCTTTTATATGCCCTTTATCTGGCTTTATTTTATGTGAAAAACTGGTAAAAAGGAAGACTTCATGAGTACAGATAATATGTTATCTTCTAAAACTGTATTGTAATCAGCACATTAAACATCATTATTTCCTGTTCGGGAATTGCAACCTTCCATAGTAACACTGGTTCTCTGCTTCTTGCATATTTCATGGAGCTGTGGTTTGTGATTGCTTTGCAATCTGAGCTCATACTTTTGTGGTATATCCAGCTCAGGAAAAAAAGATAGGGTTTCTGCTATAGTATGCTGTTTGTATATTAAAACCAATTTTAATTTTTTTTGTTATTCAGGCAAGTTTTCATTTGACCGATAAACTTGGGCCCCACCTTAATAAAAACATATTAATGTATAAAAATAAGCTCTGTGTTTATGTAGTATGGTTTGTTGTTGACTTAGGCATATTTTAGGAGGTGTTTGCATTTTGGGGGTGAGTACTGTTATTTCTTTGAACCACTATCTGGACTATGGTATAGCTAGCTTAAGCCATAATGTGAAACTTCTTTGCTTTCCCTCTCTCATGCATTTTAGGGAGAAAGAAAAGAATCTTCTAGTACTTAATTTTCCCCCATTTAAATTTTGGGGGCACAGTTAATGTTGGCTTCAGAATTTAAGTGAAACCTTTTATATGTTGTTTTCTAAAGCAGGAGCTGTTTTGTTTTGAAGGCACAGCAGTTTGAAAGTGAACAGAGAAACATTGCAGATCAAGTAAGACCAAGGGGCTTTAATGAAAAAAAATCCACATCTTTAAAACTTCACTTATATTTTGCATCAGATTTGGCTCAGTGAAGATTCTCTCTTAATGTCCTGGTTACTCAATGGGAAATTCAGCCTGAACAGACTGAGTTTGGAAACTGCCCCAAGGTCTACTGAAATGTCACAAATCAGTTAAGTCTCTGTTAGAGTGCAAACGTATTTTTTTTTTTGCATTAAAATTTAAGTATATTGCCTTTAAATGCACATTCTATATGTAGATAATACACACCATTCTATATAAAAAGTAACTTTCTCCTGAAGGGCTAATGGGTAATCTCAGTTTTATCCTAAGTTTGAAAAGAGCTGTGCTTTTAACAGGAGAGAAAATAATTTCATAATTCATAATTTTTGACTACAGCAGAAAGAGAGATTTTTAAGGTAAGAAATATGTCAAGCTATAGACTTGCTCAAGATTTCACACAGCTGTGACTTGGTCTCATTTATACTGTTTTCAGCTGTGGATTCTTAGAACTGAGGCAGCTGTAGCAAGTACCACACTTTTTTCTTTATTTGAAAGCTGTATATGAGAGTTGTGCTGTGCCTAAGGGATCAAGGGAACAGACACCAGAGATTATAGGTGGGGATGCAAGGGGAGAGGCAACCAGAAGAGTGGGGAAAGTTCTGGAGAGCAGATGAGTGGTTATCCCTCCTCACCACGCATTTCACTGTCACTGATGCTTAAGGAGTGTGATACCTATGTCTTGTTTTCTCCTGATAGTCTCCTATCAGCTGAAAGTGCGCTGCACATTTTCCCTGTTTGCTGAGTAGTTGCTGATGGCTTCACATGTAGAGAGTTTTAGACCTACCATGCCTGAGCTTATGCATGGATAATACACTTTAGAATATTACCTTTGCATTTCATTTTGTACAGGAAATTCCAAGCATCTAAAGCATTATCTTTTTCATGTGAGTTTAGGCTGAAAAAGTTGTAGGGAAAACAATTTCCCAAGCCAGAAATATAATGAAGGTTTATTTTAGTCAAAACATGTGCAACCTCCTATGCATGGAATCACACTAATTACAGTTGTGTTCTACAAGGGGTTGCACAGCAGAAATCACAATTCTCATAGTATTTATTATTCAACTGCTGCTTTTCAGGGTAGGTTTGTTTGAGAAAAAAATTCTAGGTCTCCTCCTGTTTTGTCCTTTGCTCCATAACAGAAGGAAAAGTAAGTGAAACCAAGTGAAACATCAAATAATTTATAAGTATGTGAAATGACGGTCTAGTGAGACTTAAAAATTACTTCTTACCCCAGGTTTGTGTATCTGTAGTCAAAGACAATCTTCTGCACACTGCTGAATGATGTATAAAAATTTCCTATCTTAACTAGCTTTTAATGCATTGGCAAGTTCTTCTGTTTCATCCTTTGTGATTAATGGAAGTTGCCTGATCAGATTTTTACTGGAGTGGGGATTGATCTGTAGAAAATTGTCTCTTATGGTGAAGAGCAGTGATAACAAAATTGTATATGTACAATTTTTCTAATATCACTTGATTATCACCTACATTTAGTAGTTTCCATGTATTTTAAAGCCGACAATTTGTTGAAGATCCTGTATGATAAACGTAGAAGCAAAAACCTATATGGGGCACTTCATAGAGAGCATTTTTAGTTTTAAATATCTGTATTTGGGGGATAAATCAGAACATCCTTCTGAGGTGATAACTCAATCTCTCTCTCTCTACTTTGACATTTCTACTTTGCTGTCAAGACACCAGTGGTGTTTCTGAGCTGATTATTTAGTACTACTTTTCACTGGACTTTTGTGGAATACATTGGGCTAGAATCACATTGTATATGCAGCCTGAGCATTTGTTATCCACGTGTGATAGTGGTCTGAGTACCCCCAGCTTGTTAGGTTAACTGCCCCAGAGAAGACTTACGAAGATATTTTAATGGGAGTTTGCAACAGAGATAGAATGGGTGGAGTCTCAACAGGGAGAGAGAGCTGTAGTGATTTTTCACTCCACTTCTATAAATTTGGTAGTGATTGAAATAGAGTAAAGGTTTTGCCTTACTCTAACAAGTGGAAGGGCTCAAATATCATCCATGTATTCTTCCATCCTGTGAAGCATATTTGCTGTTCAAACCAATAAACAAATAAGATTTCTTGCTGATTTCAATTCATAGTTTTCTCTTTGGAGCTGAGACTCTCTCAGGTTCTTGACAACTGCAGAAGGCTTTGAAAACCAGAAAGATGCTGTCATTGTGGGCTCTCTCTCACACCTATTAGTTATATGCTATATTGTTAGCTTGTTATTTTTGGTAGCGTGTACACTTCCTTTCTCCACCCTTCTCTTTTCTTTAAATCCTTACATGGTAATTGCTGAGCTTCCAGTTTTCACTGTTGGCAGGTTTTAATTCTTCACTATGGGAGCAAGTGGAGATTATTGAAAATCTAGAATTTAGCAACTCTGTCTGCTGCCAGAATTCAAGAGCTGATCAGTGATATTAAAAGCCACAGGATCTGTTGTGGCTATGGGAACATTTTCTGTGTTATTGTGGGCATAAAGAAGGGACAGTGATCAGAGGCATGTGAGTGCATAAAGGATTAATAAAGAAAACTATTTCCTTGATCTGTGAGGTATTAGCATTCTATTTGCCAAACCCGTTGCTACACAGAGCATAGAGCACATGTTGACTTCTTTATGCTTCCCTGCCTTGCTCCCAATTCTTTTCAAGACTAGTATTTGTAAATCTAAGTTACAGTGTAGTGTGAGTCTGGAATGAGATCTACACCCAAAATTCACACCCAAGATAATTCTGAACTATTCTATTTTCTCTTACCTATGGACAAATACAGCTCCACTCTTCTTCAACATGCATCTATTTATGCTTTATTTCAAAAAGTCAACACAAACAAATTAGGCAGGTAGGTCTGCATTTTGTTGGGTTTTTTTTCTGCAGGAGGAGAAAAAAAAATTTATAACTGCAAATATGACTCTTTGTTCCACTCACTCAGTAAAAAAAAAATCAGAATATGTATCAAATTAAGAGAGAATCTAGGACACGTGGAGCCTTTGCAGTACCGTAATGAATGACAACTGTTTCACTGATTTGAATGGATGAAAAATGAATTCCCAGGGCAAATGATCCTTCATTTATTTCAGAGCACATAAAAGAGAACTTTTTTCTTTAAATTTACCTTTTTTTTTTTTTGCATGGGTAACATAGTATCTCTTAATCAGTGTGTGACAATGCCTTGGTAGTAGTGTTTGGAAAGGAGTATTTGAACCAATACTCAGGAGAAAGGACATTATAGTGTCACACAGCATAAAGTGTTCTGTGGTTCTTATTATGCAAGAACAGTATCATGTTATGTCAGGCAAAGGCATAATTTCATTGATTGAATGCAATTATTTAAAATTATTTTTTAATAAATACCATAGAAATTTGTTTTCATGTTTGTTTGGATTGCAATTTCAATTGGTGTTTTGAAGTGGCATTTTGAGTAACTTTTATGATGACCTATATTTGTAAAGCATAGTACATTTCTGCATCTATTCTATGTATTTGTAATCATTATGATTATACCACATGCTTTTCAAGGTACAGTATTGTTTTCAACTTAGACACAATTTTTTTACCACACACATTTCTCATAATGTATTTCATGCATACTGTACCAGGTTATAAAGATTGCAGAAAATAGTAGATGCAATTCTTAGAGGTATTTAAGCTCATTTGAAGGATTTGACTTTGAATTACGTGAAGAACATGAAGTTTCCTCTGCTAAAGTTTTAATAGTATGAAGTCATTCAGTTATCTAACCCCAAAATCAGACTCCTAGTTGTCTTAACAAAATCAATGGTGTTACGCAGGCCATATCAAGAAGGTAAGTCTCTTGGGGTGGCAGGAGCAGTTTTCCCTGAGTTTTAAAATCCAGAAAATTATCCTTTTGATCCATTTTGATCCACTTTGATCCATTTTTCTTACAATAAGAGAGAAACATTATATCATTCTGGGCATGTAACAGCTTCTTTACTGAAGAACCTCAGGGTACCTCAGAAACTAAAATGAATTGCTAAGAAATTATTGTAATGAGAATTCATCTAGGATTGTCAGTCCTTTTAAAGAAGTATAACTTGTTTAATCACTGGCTGCAATTCTTGGAGTAAGCAGAAAGCTATTAATTATGTTTAAAACAAACAACAAAAAACCCCCAGTTCCTAGCTTCTAAGAATGCCATTTTCATTTTTGTTTTGACTTTACCACTAAGCAGGACTTGGCTGACATTCTGATTTTTCTAATGCTTGCTACAATCAGAGCTGCTAACTAGCAACGCATGGCATGAGAGAGAAGCACTGAGAAAACAGTGGCAGGGTCTTTGCCTTAATGATTTGGGAATGTCTGTCACTTTGCATACTTTTGACCTTAACATTTTCTGTTAGTTGTCCCACATCTCTCTCTCTAGAGTCCCCCCTCTACAAGCACGTACACTCCCATGCTGAAAAAAATGCACTCATATGCTCAGATGAGTTGCCAATCTTGTACTTGCATAAAATAACAGAGCACTAATATAGTGCCCAATTCTTAATGAGGTAATCGGCTTGCTTACCAGTCCAGGGGAGAACTGATACTGCTATGGAGCCCAACTTCATATGGACATAGGGAACTTACAAGAAGCTAACTGCAGTGCAAATAGAACTAACCCAGAATGGAGCAGTGCAGTATCAGCCTGAAGATCACTAATCCTATCCTAAAGATTTGGATATTTTGTATATGTCTTTGCTTGGGAAAGAAAAGAGATACCATAATTTCGGTACTTCTGCCACCTCCTTGGTGTTCTTTCAGTCTCTCCTAAGTTTTAACGGGACATGCTGGAATTTATAACGTAGAGCTTTTCTTAGATATCATTTTTCTTAGCTGTGCTGGAGGCACAACACAGAACTTTGGGAGACGACTAAATGTTAGACAGATGAGTGTGTAATTAGCATGGTTCTTTGACTAAAAAAAGCATTCACCAAGCTCCTGTCCTCCAGACTCCTTTTGAAAAAGTAAATGTATTTCTCGAGTATGGCAGTGTTTCAGTGTGTATGAAAAAAAAACTAAATTGCAGTATATCTTCTAAAGGGCTCTACTGTATATCTCTTAGAAATGTGTTGAACTGCAGTTGCCCCAGGAGTCTTGATGGAGTGATGGTATTGGTTAAGACAGGACAGGTGAACCTACTGTGTCTGGGTTATAAATTTTCATTTTCTTTTTAAGACACTACATATTTTCTTAGACATGGGCTTAATTTCTCTAGGATTGGTTGCTACTAAATATTAGTTCCTTCTACTACAATTTGGAAGCAAAGAAATCACTTGAAGGGATCAAAATATATAATATAAAATACATTAATTACTCCCACTTTCTTAATCCATTTTTTAAAAACAGACACTGAGTCAGATAAACCATGAGAATGAAGCACACCAGCTCAATTTTAAACTATGATCTCAATGGTACTAATGGTTCTCAAACTTTTCTCCCCCCTTGATTTGTTTAAACGAAGTTGGTGTTGTTGAAATATAGTACAAAAATACTAAATTAAACAAAATTATTTAAAAAGTCTTTAGCTACAAGTCCACATTCTCAAAATTAGAATACATTATGCCCTGTTTTAAAATTGGCATGGAAGAAGTTAAGGGAAAACAGCACCTGCATACTAGTTATATAAACTTTTGATTTTATGGTCAAACTGATCTTCACTTTTGCCACTCAGAAGTTAACCACTCTTATCTATTTTCTTGGATTCCAAAACCAGTAAAACTCTATGCAAAAGCTAGTTCAGTGAATGTGTAGATTACATGGAAGTAAGAAAACAACCGAGTCTTGCAGGATTTCCAGAGTTTGTTAAATCAATCAGAGAAGAGGTCAGTAAATATTACTTCACATGAGATGCTGCAGTGCACTGTATTGTATGGTGTGTTAGGGCAGGATTTTTAGTATTTTTTGTAGTATAGGATGAGGAAGAGGCAAGAAAACCCATGGCGGAGGGGGTTCGGCAGTGTGCATATGTATGATCTCTGTGTGGTAAGTGCAGATGGTGGTAATGAAACAGGGAAACATTTCTGATTTACTTGTGCATTCACCACTCTCATTTCTGTCAGCAATTTACTATGCTGTTGTGAATTAATATAGAAAACTGACAAAATCATCTCCCCAGCTAATTCAAGTTAATGAGAGGTTCTGTTTTCTTACCCTGGAGAGAAGAAGGAGCTGTAGTTAAGTGGGAATATGAGAAGGAAGACTTCCCAAAAAGGACAAAAAATGGAGGCTTTCAGGTCTGAATCAAGTTTCAATTAAATAGGTGCATTCTTTTTATTAGTAAAAGTTTCTGAAGTTTGGATAAACCTGAAATTGAGCACCTGCTACTTCTGTTCTAACGTGAGATTGTTCTTTTACCTTGAACAGTCATAAACCATTTTTAAAGTGGTCAGTAAAAATATAGGGGCATTTTTAAAATGCAATGCTGTTCTCAGTGTTAGAATATGGAATGAGAGTTTTGGTCTGTCTGTTTTCTTCCCCTTAGTACTGCTGAGCATTCCTGGAGGAATAAATTGTGGCCTAAGCTCATTCACTTAGCAGTTGTCTTGCTGGGCTGATGCCAAAGTACAGTCTTTTTGTGTTTTTATTCTGTAAATACAGCTACCTTGCTGTGATAAAGCTAAGGCATAAACCCTTTTTACACTAGCTCAGAAATCCCCTTTTATTTGTCCAGTGCCCAAGTTTAAATGTTGCTGAGCCAATGTCTCTGCCTGGTTTGTTTGACATCAAGTCACAGACTCTTTACAAAGTTTTGGCTAAGTAATTACTAACTGGGATGATGTCACAACCCTTTTCACTCACTGGATCATCAGAGCCTCTTTTTTTAGCAGTTTTATGTCAAGGGACATGTGATTTAAACATGGGAACTGTTTTGCACTGGTAAGCTGGTTTGCTGTCAACAGCCAGACTTCTATACAGGTTGCCATCTCAAAAAAAAGGAGCTGCTACCAGAGCATTTCTGTTTGTTTTTGTTTTTTTTTTTTTTTTTTTTTTTGTGTTGCCAGCTCAGCATTTCCCACATACCACTTTGATTTCTATGGTTAGGCCTCTCCTTGTAGGATTACTGGCTCACTAACCTAATTTTATTCAGCTGGTGTCAAGATCTAATGAACAAGAAAACTCAGTTGCCCTCAATATGACAGAGGTAGTTTCGAGGCACAGATTTCACAATACACTCTTTGATGTGCTATTTTAGCACTCTTGGACACAAACATCTTCAGCTGCACAGGATGAGAGTAGTTCATAATTTAAAGAGAGCTTTATCAGATTCTCAGGCTGATTAGATCACTGCTTTTAAGGCTTCATATCACCACTAACCAGCCAACTCTGTTGCCACACTGACAGATAAGGTCTGACAGAGTTAGGTCTTTCATCTGTATTTTTACGATTTCACATTTTTTGCCACTCTGCAACATAAAGTTCAGTGTTCAAATGGATCTACATTAGATCTACATATAGCTCTAACACTAGCTATATCTACAGAGTATCATATGAAGATGAGTATATGCATCACATAGGAAATTTGATCAGTGGAAGCAGACTCAGGTTTTAAAAGAAATCTAATTTAAAACAGTGTGATTACTGTGGCAGTGGTGTGTGGGAAATAACAGATGATAAAGCTGGAAGAAGACAGCAGGTAAGATGTTCGGCTCTTACAATATTAGTGAGCAAAAAGCTTACCTCAGTGTATTGTAATTACTTTATTCCCTTTGATTCAGTGCAGATTGTACATGTACAAACAAAAGAGCTGACAGAATTCCATTTGGTCAGAAAAGGAACAGGGGCCTTGTTTGAAGAAAGCATTTTTTGCATCATGTTATTAAATGGAACACTTAATCAGCTTCTTTTCCAGAAGAAAGATTCCCATTATACTTATAATATATAAACTATATTTGAATAAAAAACACAGAAGAAAACTGAAGTGTTGTAATGCTCAATATAACGTCCATGTTTCATCTATATGCTAGTCTAAGGTACAAAGAGCAGACTGAACCTTAAGTTTAGGGCTATGTGTTCTGGTAGGTTTGAGTTTCAGCTTTTGTAAACAACTCAAGCAATTCCCTGAATGGTTTTGTCAGTCAGATTTCTCCCTTGCACTTTTTCTGAGCTTTTTCCAGGTTTAGTATTGTTTCATCCAAAACAAATTACATCATGGAAAATAAGAAGTACTGTCCCATGAAGCTGGTTTCAAAATATAATTCACAATAAATTTTTATGAAATTACATAGGATTAACATAAATCTGTTCTAGATCTTACCATCTAAGTCTCTTTGGATCTTTCCAAGTCTGCTTTGCTCAAAGGAGGAAGAAAGACTGGGAAAATTTTATATCAGTCTAGTTAGAGCCAACTAAACTCTGGTTTGTCCTCAGAGACACACAAAAAACAAAGTACTGCATGCTATCCTTTGTTTTACCCAAAAGCACTTCTCTGGTAATATTATTATTATACACTTACTCTAAGCAGAACCTCTACTTGATTTTCTATGTCAATTAAATGATAGTAAGACAGATCTTCAGCAGTATTAACTAACTTTTTGATAAGTTAGTGGAACTTACTACTGACTTAAGGACTTGACCTTTGCCATCTTGCTGCACCAAAGAGAAAACATTCAGTCTGTGAGAAGGTGGGACTAAGGTACCTCAAAAACAAATGGCTAATGCTGTGAAGACTAAACTCTGACTTCTGTGGCATGCGTCTCTTTGTATAGTCTCTCCCTGTTGTGTAAATAATTTCTAAGGGGAGAATCATCTCCCTAACAACAAATCTGTGAAGTTTGCTCTAAGCTTGGAGTAGAAACGCACAAGAATTTGGATTGAATTTGCTAAAATAATCAATGTTTCTAAATAGATCAGAGAACATATGGTCATAATAGGGCGGCATGATGTAACAGAGGTGAGAGGAGCCATAAATACACACTTTGAAATAGCTAAAGAAATTGTTTTTGCTGAGCCAGTGGTGGCATACCTTTTGGGTATAAAGAAAATAGAGCTGTAGTATTTATATTTAACCTTTCAAATAAATGCATTTTTTTAGTGTTCTAAAATTTTCAGTTGCTACCTTTTAGTCATTCTGTAAGCACAACTTATTAGCATCTGGCACCAAAGGAAATAGTACAGCAATAGCCTACATGTGTAAAATACCATCTTCCCCTCTCTTTCCCAGAGGAATTAGAGACCACAGTAATTCCTGACATATGAAAGCTATATATTATAGTGTATTTATTCATGCAAGCTGTATGTAATAGTGTATTTATGAGTACCCTGTGGGCACACCTTTGCCAGCATAAAATCAATCCCAGTGCTGTCATATTTGGGAGATACAGTTTTTCAGGGGGTATGTGGTAGGCCTGCTGGAAGTTCAGAATATTTTGGGACTTAGCATATGATAGGATTGTTCAGTTTGACTGTGGAGAAAGAAACAGAGCAAGCAGAGAAAGTTAAAAGAGCAATTACAGTTTTTGCTTTAAAAAGAGCAATTAGAGTTTATCCCTATTAAGAAAGATACTTTGATGTAGAAGGAAAAGGACATTTGCCAAAAAGCAGAAAATACTTCTTCAGGAGTAGCTTGCTAAAAACTGCATAGTGTGCAAAGATTTGCATGTAAAGGTGCATGTAAAGAGCTTTCTCTAGTTTGGAAAGCTCTTAAAGGATCCCAGTCATAATGGGACTTTGTTCACATGTTTCAAATAAATGCAATCACACTTGAAATCAAACACTCAAGGGCACGTAAAGAACTACTCCTGCACTGTTGTTGAAACAGGTAACAACAAAGGTTTCTTTTATTTCCTGATTTTTCATTTTCCTACAACAAGTAAGTAACATATGTACATTTTAAATGAGTATACACAAAAAAAGGAAGTCAGGAATAACTGAAACTTGTAAGCAAGGCAATATCTGCTAGAGATCGTCTGATTTAACAGAAATAATCTTTCCAGTTCTTACAGTATATGTGTTATGGTTGAATGCTTTCCTTAAGGTCAGTTAGTGTGCATTTTGACTAATTTTTTTTTTCTTTTTTCTGATTTTGGATATTCAAAGCATAGAGTTAGCACACATTTGGAAACAGGGTCTAGAAAAATTACTTGATTTGTCAGTCTCATCCCATGTAATTTTTGGCAACAAAACAGAAGATATTTAATTACAAAAGATCCACAGAACAGTCATGTGCTGGAAGACATCAGGTGAAAGCACCCTCCCAACAGACAGTGTCGGCTTCATTGCTTCTGCCCTTACTTGTTTTGAACCTAAATAACTACACCATTAGTTCTTTACATGCCTACCATTTCACCCTGCCTCATGGTATTCTTTTGATAGATAGATTCTTTGTGTTCTGTATGAGAATTCAACCTCCTCTGGTTCTGTTGTTCAGGAGTCTTGAATTGATAGACAAATATTTTAACTTCTCTCATAAGAAGATGGGAAAACTTATTACTATTTGTAAAAACAAAAACTGGAGCTTATTTGATGGAAAGATTGTATGGTTTGATGTAATACATCATTTGAAAAATAAGAAATGCTACCCTATTCTCTGGAATAGAGGCTTAGTGCCTTTCTCATATTGTACAATCTGCATGTTATAGTTTATGTAATATTAAACTTGGCCTATGTTTCTGTTGATCCTCTTGGAAAAAACCTTTTCATATTTGGAGAAAAGTCAAAGAAAACAACAAGGCAAACAAGACTATTCCTGTCCTCTGTTTCTGAGATTTTAGTGGATGATTATGTGTTCAAGATTGTTTTGTTTCGGATTAAGAAGAAAAGACTTGATCCATTCTCTCTTTAGGCACAAGCTATATGGCAGAGAATATCTTTATACTTGTGCCACAGTTGGTTTGGGGCTTTTTTGTTCCCTGTGCCATGAGTGTGTTACTGTTTAGTAATACTAAATTAACCCTAAAAATTAAGACAAACACTCTGTAATACACAGATTTTGAGAGAGAAGCAATGATACTGTAGGAATAGCAGTGTGACAAATCTGACTATTGAGAATTATGTTTGCTAATGAACTTTTAATTGAAAAAAACCTAGCAGAAACCCTCCTACCTTTTATCTAGTTTTGAAATATGTTTCTACTCATTTTCTAACCACTCTTTCCACTGCTTGGAAAATGCAATTTGTACTTGAAAATATGAGAATCTCTGCAGCTGCTGCTTGCCCTCTGAGTTTTGAAGGTGACTCTTGGTGTTTATTCTCAGCATATAATTTGGTATTCATATGGACGTCTCAAGAGACTAATCCTCAAGGGTTTCATTGGTGGGTAGGATTCATTGGTCACCAACAATATTGAAACACATTGTCATACAAAAGCAGAAAAGGAGTTCAGAAAAGGGAGCATGAGGGAGCTGCCACTGCATAAGTCCTGCTGCATACCATAGGCTGCCCAAAAGTCTCAAGTTACTTTGGCATTTAACACTGTACCCCACTCAGAGCCGGTGGACATCAGTTTTGAAAGGAAGATTTATCTGTTGGGGTAAGGTGGATTTAATTTTAGTATGGTGGAACTTGGTTAAGTGCTTAAACTTGCTTGCACTCTGTAATGATGTGTTCATCTCAGTGTAAGCAAAGACCAGTTAAGAGTCATAGAATGGCAGAATCATAGAATAAACTGAGTTAGAAGAGACATACGAAAATCGAGTCCAACCTCCGGCCCTGCACAGGATGCCCCAAGAGCCACACCAAGTGCCTGAGAAAATTGTCTAAATGCTTCTTAAATTCAGACAGGCTGGTGCTATGACCACTTCCCTAGGGAGACTGCTCCAGTGCCCAAACAGCCTCTAGGTGAAGAACCTTTTCTTATTATCTAGCATAAACCTCCTTTGATTAATAACAAATCTCCTAACAAGCCTGCTTCACATGTACCTTTGTTTTTTGGAGCAGGCAATAATTAAAGATCAGGAACAAGATCCACAGTTCAGCTGATGCAGTCTTGTGTATATGTGTAGACTGATTTACATTATTTGATAGTTCAGTCTTGAAATTTTCTTTTACAGTTATGTTCTTTGAGACTCAGACCACTTAAAACCCAAACTATTTGTTTTCCCCTTAAGCTTGGGTAAAACTCATTCCTTATACAGATAGGTTTGAAGCAGTCACTTAATTATTGTTTCCCCTTATGTGTAATGATATACAGTGACTGGAAGCTTTCAACTCTTTGCTTTATGGTGAGAAACAAGATCTGTAGCACTTTCATAAACCATATCCATAGGAACTATATTAAAATGAAACACTTTCAAACACCTAATGTGTAATATAAACTGTATAACTAATATATTATTTTTTTTATTTCAAATTTTTTATTTGTAAATTATTAATGGCATTTGCACAGGCACTTTGAGAAACCTTCTTTGTTGTAACATGAAGGAATAAATTAAAAAGATAAAGAAGCAGAGAGCAGAATATGAGATGAAAAATATCAGGAATCTCTGATTTGAAACCAAAATAAATTAGTCGGTCATGTCCATACTAAATTTGTTCAAACTGGAAAATACTCTATTTTTGGCTGTCTCTTCAAAACGTCCCAAGTTTGAGTTATCTACAATGCTCTGTGTCAGTTTTTTAGCTCAAATATGGTCTGTAAAAAAGACTGGGAAAAATACATATTTATTGTGTTTTAATTTTGTGTTGATGAGGAAAACAAGGAAAGTCACATTATAATGAAAAAGTGAAATATTCATAATCTGTATTGATTATGCATACTTATTATATTTGTGGCATGCTTGGATAAGGAACACATACACGTACACTTTCATCTGTTCCCGTATTTATCTTCTCTTCCAGACAGACACTCTTGGCTGTTTTTGGAGGCAGGATAGTGAAGAAGACCTTTGTTTTGGCCCAGATAATTTTTAATACATTCCTACAGGAACAAATCTGCTAAGAAAGAACTGTATGTGTAGGTCGAATTTAAAAAAAAAAATTGACAATCATATTATGAAGGTAAAGATAGGCAAAAAATGCACATGCATGTGTGTGAATTATTTTATTGCAAATGGGCTGATGACTTGATATTCTGCATGATTAAATGTACATTCAGAAAAAAAGGTAAGGCCTGTACTGTTTTAGAAGAAAAATGTGACTAATAAACAGCAGCTTATAATTTGTAACTGCCAGGTTCATTTCTAAGATACTGTAAGTGGTGTTTTGTTATTATAGCCAAACCAAGGCAAAACTACTTAAAATTCAATTCATGCAGGTTTTTTTTATTCTATACAAGGATCTGTTTTGATTTAACAACTATCTTAAATTAGTCACATTTGAAAGCAATTTTTTTAACAGTGATTAGTGAGTAACTAAAAGAGTACAATAATTTTCAGATACTAAAGAGGGACAAAAAAGTTATCCCAAAAACTGATCAGTGTAAAGTAAAGGGAACATCAACTATGATACATGTAACATGTACCCATGGCTAGTGGGATATATTTCTGTGTATCGCACTTCACACAAAGGGAAAACATGACTGGCAGATAAATAAATATTCTGTAAACTTTTGCCCTTCTCTACTGAAAGGAAATGCCCCCTGTAACTTGATATTTTACCCATAATTATTGATTAGTCTGCTCAAATATAGCTTCTAATCTCTTTACTCAGAGCATTCTCATATTTCAGTAAGTAGAGTAAGCCTATTCCTTACTTAAAATAAACCATTATAGGAAATTAATAATATTATCATATAGAATTTTTATAGATAAAATGTACATATAAGCCCCAGTTTTAAGTAAGTGGCTTGATTTTTTTTTTTTTTTAATTATTTTTTCAAATTGTTAGTAAAGTAATGTTAATGTTTCCTTTGAGGAAAGATAGGAAGTATTTATTGGGAGAAAAGCTGTCCTGCAGGATAAGTACCAGCCATCTGTTACTGGTTACGCTACTCTTGCATGGTATAAGGGTTAATGAACCAAACCAGCACTTGTGCAAGACTTTGGCATCTCATACCTGTATGGTCCTTGTAAGTGAACTCTAGCTCTCTCATTTCATGGTGGCTAGCAGTATCAGCTCCCCAGTTCTTCCTGGAACCCACTTTTACCAATTTCTCCAGGGCATTTCACTTACATCCTGAAGGTCCACAGGCTTTTTGTAGAAAAAAATCTGGCTACATGTCCAATTCTCATGGTGTTTTTATTCCTTCATAGAGATAAATTGCTTTCTGTTTAATTTAAACAGGAATTCACATTTCTACTTTGATTCTGGAGAAGCAAGATAATATCAGAGGAAAAAGTTTTTAAATAACAACTGAAGTGAACTCAGTGATATCCTTCTCTGGTCTTATCCTCCTTTTCAGTCTGATCCTTTTCTTTAGCAAGAAAGTCCCTAAATCTGGAGATGTTTTTCCTGTCATTTGGAGAAGGGCAATCAGGATGTCAAGGCAAGACTATAGGTGATATCAAAAGACAAAAGATTTTTGTTTTGTACTGTCTTGACCCTTTTGAGGTAATTTTGATTTGTCTTTCTTCACATGCTGATCTGTCATTTGATGAGCTGTGTTGGTGAGACATCAGAAAAATGCAGGGCTTTGCTTCCTTTTCCCAATGCTCTCTCACTCTGTCATTCTCTTTCTGCCCACCTCTATTATCTGATCTTCTTTTACCTGCCTCTCGGAATAACCAGTAATTTTTCCAGTAAAAATTTAGAGATTTTAGTCTCCCTGTATAACCAGTGTCCTCTTAGTGGGTCCGTGTTAGTGTTAAGAGCCCTGTATTTCCACTTCCTCCAGCTTAATGACAGTAATAATCCAGAACCGAAGAGTTTGCTTAAAATAACATCTATTAAAAGGAAAAAGCAGTTACAAAAGGAGTCACAGTCAAAAGACTAAACACGCTAATGAACAAAACACTATAAAACTATTATGCTATGTTTGCAGGCCTGACTTCCAGGAGAAAACTACTCCTTTCACAAGCAGCCTGAATACAGCTACAGAAGATCTTCAGGCACCTTGAAGTGACCTGGTGGTGGGAATATGCTATGGGCCTCCTGGCTGGGGTGAGGAAGTCAGCAAAATATTTTTTAATTAACCTGAAGACTGGTCACAGACTGTCGGCAAGGTGAACCTGTCAGGGTGACCAGAATTTGATGCCCACGAACACAGCTAAAAATGCGCAAGGATGTGATGGGGCTTTGGTCGCAGCAGACATGAAGAAGTAGATCCCACTACTGGTGAGGAAAACAAATAGCAGCAAATGAATCCTTTACTCGAAGGGAGCAGATTTGGACATACTTTGGAAGCAAGTTGGATTCCCATAGAAAGGAGCTCAGGAAAATTTGCAGGACAGCCTCCTGCAAGCACAAGAACATTCTGCCCCAGTATGCAGATGTATCAACAGGTCAATTTGTCTAAGCAGAATAGTTGTGACAGAGCTACAATAACAAAATACAATGCACAGACAGGGTGTGGACACGGGGAAAAGCTACGGAAGAGAAGTAGTAAGCATGACCTAGGCATGCAGCTTACCAGTTGGCTTTGGCTTTACTGAGGCAAAAACCAGCTCCATAAGAAAAGGCTTCACAGCCTTAAGTGAAAGGACAACATGTAGGATCTCTGAAGCCACTCAGTGCACCACTGTATTGTTCTATCTGTGTACCTATTACATGCCTGTACAGTTATATTTTTTGAGACCTTTTTTTAGCAGTTTAATAAAATTGTTAAAACACAGGGTTTAAGAGCATTCCTGTAGTACCTTGTTGGAGAAGAGTGTCAGGAAAGATGCTCAGCAGTAAAGGACCAGGGAGGGCTGGTCAACAGCCAACCAAACATGAACCAGCATGTCCCCAGGTGGCCAAGAAGGCCAATGGCATCCTGGCCACTGGCCTGGCCAGAAATTTTGTGGCCAGCAGGACCAGGGCAGTGATTGTTCCTCTGTATTCAGCACTGGTGAGGCCACACCTTGAATACTGTGTTTCCTTTTAGGCCTCTTACTCCAAGAAAGACATTGAGGTGTTGGAACATGTCCAGAGAAGGGCAATAGAACTGGTCAGGAGCACACATCTTTTAAGAAGTGGCTAAGAGAGCTGCAGAGATTTAGCCTGGTGAAAAGGAGGCTCAAGGGAAACTTTCTTGCTCTCTACTGCTATCTGACAGAAGGCTGTAGTGTGATAGTGGTTAGCCTTTTCTACCAAGTAAAAAGTGGTAGGACAGAGGAAACAGCCTCAAATTGTACCAGAGAAGGTTCAGATTGAATAGTGGGAAAAATATTTTCACTGAGGTGGGGGTCAGGCATTGAAACAGGCTTCCGATTTAAATGACACATAGATGTGACGTGGGGTCATGGTTTAATGATGGACTTGGCACTGCTAGTCTAATGGTTGGACTTAATCTTGATGATCTTAAATGTCTTTTCCAATCAGAATGATTCTATGATAATATGGGTCTCTTCTCTTGCAGAAAAATGTTTAGTTAAAATTTTGTAATTTTGCAAAAAACCTGTGGATCACCTGGCTATCAAAGTCTAGTCCTTTTTGCCCTGTATTATTTATTCTCTCTCACACTACATGTAACACTTGGGTCTCCTCTGAGTACATAATATTTTTTTTAGCTTTTTCTTCAAGAATTGGTGAGAAATACAGGGTAACAAGGAGTCTACATCAGCCTAGCTGTTTCTGAACTGTTGGGCACAGTTCAGAAATTTTCAGTAGGATCATGTTTAACTGATGACAAGTGAAGTTCAGAATCACACAATAATTCTCTGTGAGTTGCTTTTTAGGATTTGGGGCTGTGGAAACTGTACGTCTTTATAATATGTGAGCAAAAACCTACTGTGCTATCCAGGTATAATATGCTCATTTAAAATTTGTTTTTCCTATGCAGCTGATTTGTATTTAAATACACAGTGAATGAACTTATCTTTTTTAAAAGTGTTTGGGTACATAGCACTGACATTTTAAAACAAACATTATAACTGCTGCAGAACTGGGTAGTGTTTATGACTTCAGGGAACACAAAAAGATGAAAGAAATGCTAACATTTCAATGCAGGGAAATTATGTGAACTTAATTTCTTCAAAAAGAAATGGAAAGCAGTCTTTTGTCAGGACAGTATTTGCTGCTTTTTCTCGTATAGGTAAATTATTAGATACATGATACCAAGCTCTAATGTGGTTTCTGAATATCCTGCATCTCAATCATTTTTGACATTCTTACCAGTGGAGCTTGATGTCAAAATAGACAACAGTCACTAAAGTAGATGCAACTAGTATGGAGGAAAGCACATCAAATCTATTATAGTATTTTCAAGAAAAAAAATTATCTCAAATAATGACTGAACTAACATAAATGTGAAAAAAATAACCTGAATTAATGAGCATATGTGTATATAAGACACTGTTGTTTGTCTTTTCAAATGTGTAAGCTGAAGGAGGGGAGCAAACATAAAACACTGCCTGCAGAAGAATCATGTGGATTTGTGACACTCATTAGAGAACTTTAGACCTGTGAATGTGAATGGATTACCTGGAGAAATGGATATAGTAATATAATTATTTCCCTAATAATTTCCCTATGTGACAGATATAAGTTGGCCATAATGTCAGAGTAAACCATATTCATCTTCCTCAAAAGACAAACACTTCTGTATCTCAAGTGATAAAAGGCACTTCAAAGCAGACATAAACTAAGAAATATTCATGGCTCTTAATCTGTCATAATCTTTTAAGGCTGTATGTAAGAGCAGAGTGGGTGCTGTTTTATATTTATGATTTTACAGCACTATGTGTGGGCAAAAAATTCAGGATTTTACTTATTCAAAGTCATAGGCGCATTTCCCAAGTGTTACAGCATGTCTTGCACATAACATACATAATAGAGATGATGTGTCACAATGAAGTAAGTGGGTGTCAGGGTTTGGGGCCGGCCCAATGGCAGTGCCCCATGAAAATGTATTTTCTTTAACTAACTGCTGTGAGATGTGACCAGGAACAGAGCAGAGCAGGCTCAAACTTAGAAAAAGAGAGAAAAAAAAAACTTTATTAAACTACAAACTAACATCAGAAACACACAGGAAACAGAATGAAAACCTTTTAAACCATTCCTCCTCCTCCCACACAAATTCACCAAAGCACAGTGAGACAAAAATCTTGGAGTCCTGATCAAGTTACCAACACTCTCATAATCAATTCTCAGTCCATCAAGGGAGAGAGGAGTCTCTCTTGTACCACAGTCCTCCCCACGAAACAGGATTGAAACTCCCCATGTTTCCATGTCACACATGGCACCGCCCGGAGAAACTCTGCCATGGTGACATCCTCCTTCCATGTACAGTGCTCTCACCACCGTCCATGGACCGAAACTGCTCACAGGGTTCTTCAAGGATGCTTTGCCAAGTGCAGAAAAAAAACAACCATGTCTCATTCTGGGGACAACAGTCCCCGCCATTTTCTCATGCCCTGGGGCCGAGGGTTTTCTCATTTTTGGGATAACAGTCCCCCCCATTTTCTCACCCCCTGGGGCCGAGGGTCTCAAGAACAGAGCTCTTCTCCCTGAAGATGGAAGGCACCACCACGCCCTCTTCATCTTCCTCTGTTCACTCCTTTATATAATATCATTACAGCAGGTCAGTCTCTTGGCTCAGGCTATCGCATCCACCCAAATGCAGTCTCATGTATTACAGGTAGCTTGGTTCAGTCTATGGCTATACAAGAAAAGTCCAGCTAAAAAAGCCACTCCATCATCTCCTCCCACTTCAGCTTTTCCACATCTTCTTCTTAACATCTCAGGTCCCAGACTGTCTCTCTTCTCTCTCAAACCACCAGCCAGGAGGACTAATGTTTCACAAAGTTTCCTTCACCCAGGAAAGGGTTAAAAGTCCGAGCTCTGCTGCCCTCAGGGCACTGAGATCTCACGGTGGCACTCCCACATGCTGGGCATCACCCCCCCTGCGGCCTCCTCTGCCGGCACAGGCTCGCTCGCTCTTCTGGGGTTGGGGGGGGAACAAAAGATACCTCGGTGTTTTCTCCACCCCTCGGTCCTGCAGGGGCTGGCCCGGTTCCATTCCCTTCCACCCTCTCTCTCTCTCCGGGGCTCCGGCCTACCTCAGCCTGGGCCTCCATGGCTCCCCTCCCCCACCCAGCCATGTGGCCGGGCGGGGCAGAGACGGTGCCGCTCCCTGGGCTACCACGGGCGAAAGAGAGCGAACTCTGGGAAATCTCTGCTTTTAACCCCGTGTGTCTGCAGAGGTGACTCACGTCTTCAGGGGTCACACCAGGTGTCAATATTCGAATCTGACCACTGATTGGTTTGACTAAAACTTCCCAAAAAACTCACTTCCTCTCGAACCGAGACAGTGGGTTCCACAAAATTGTAAATTAATGGAGAGCAATTTGCCAAAATTATTAGACAATAGTCTTTCCCCTCAGCACCACATCTGAGTTTTCTGCTGTTCAGAATTACATGGTGAGATAATTAGAACATGCTCAGGAAACGCTAAACCTTTTTTACCTATCTCTTTTTGATACTTTGGTCTGCTAGGGCAGCTGTTGACAGAAACCTCTGGGTCACTCTTGGGCGAGTGAGAAGTCTGCATTTGAGGCCAGTGTCTGTGGTGGGACTGTCTGGAATAAGGCTTTACCAAACCTATAATCTCCAATGCTCAGGTGTGGACGGCAGAAATTTCCCTAAGGCAAAATTTTAGCAGTCCAAGCTGCTGAGTGGTCTGTGGGATAAGCTAGCAGAGCCAAAGTTACAGCTAGTCATTACGGGTACATGACTGCATACAACATTTCTGGTGACGATATTTTTAGTTGATATATTCCTGTGTTTTCTTACTGATAAATTTCCAGATACCAGTATATGCATTTCCCCCTGCCCCAGCATTGTAGTGGCATTTATAAAAGTATATTATTTTATGTTATGTTTTGCTGAATTATATTTAGATTTGTTTGCTTGGACTTAGTAGTTGCATCTAATACGTGAAACCTCATGCTGTTAGTCTTCCAAACACAACTGAAAACATTAGTTCAAAGAATTCATTATTCAGATACTGTTTTTCTGTGCTAGCTCTGTAATATGCATTTCTTTGAGCCTTAAAATGCTGTCAAAATAAATCAGAAGCAGTGTACTGAATTTAGGGGTTGGCCAATATTTTTTCCTTAGTATGTGTTGCACATCAAATTCTAGTCTCATAAAATCGTAAACAAGTTTACTGGAAGAATTTTTTTCATTTTCCTATAGGTAGATTAATTTTGTGTCCATTGCTTCTAGAGTGCTGGAACTATTTTGGGCGATATTACACAACTGTGCTTTGAATTCACAAGTTTAGCCTAAATTTGACCTAATGGATTTTACAGTTTCCGCCACATATTATATTACCTTTTGCATAAGCTTTGTTTTCCTTGCTTAATAAATGACCACATTGTGGTATAATAGAAATCTCTACCATCTTCAAAAAGGCAGTTTACATTCTCCCTTTGGAGGAATTTTTATGTGGCAGGGGTAAGAAAAAGGGATGTTGAATTGGGCGGGGAGGGAGAAGAGGGAGGGGTGGAGCACAGGTGATGATTTTAAATTAAACATTTCTGGATTCCTAGTTCTTTGCCCACTATTTTGATTAAAGTTGAATCACACTTACAGAAGCTTTCAGGGTAGCTGTCTGTTCCGTGAAGTAAGCTAAAAGCTTCAGGTTTCACATGAAAAAAAATCTACTGCTTTTACATGCCCTTTTGGATTTGCTTCTGTGAGCCTTTCATATACTGAACTCTAGCTGATGTGGATAGAAATTCCACATATGGAGGGCCTGGAGAGTCAAACCCCTTGCTTTTCACATGGTTTTCCCTCTTTTTCAAATATGCAGGAATGCAGGCATTGTACTGGTGTTTTATAAATTTTATGACTATTTCCAGAGCTAGCTCCAGACTTCTCAGCAGCAAACCCAAAACCCTATCTTCCCACCCCCCCCATCCCTCAGGGGTAAAGGCAGAATGACTTTTTTCTCAGTCTTAGGTCAGAAAAATTTCACTATCTCATGAGAGATAATCAGCTGAGTGGTTTCTGGAAGAGGCAAGAGGAGGCAGAGAACCAGCCTGGGTCACTTAGGGGGCAAGGGGCAGCGAAAGGTCAGTGGGTCCATGCCTTACTGTCTCCCTTTTTTTTTTCTCCTCTTCACATTCTCCCTCAGCTGCCACTCTGGTACCTTCCCAAACCCTTTAAGTCTACTGTATCTGTAAAAAAATTGTTATGAAATCTCTATAACTTGAGACACAGTAAAAGGTGTAAGGAAAGCAGCCATAATAAAAGCCATCTAATGATAAAACATACATTAATTATTTTTCTTTTTTCCTTTTTTTTTAATTAAGAAGGCTGGTGACAGAATCTGTGGAACTGTGTTAAAAGGAAAAAATAATACAGAGAGTCTAGTTTTGGACTTTTTTTTATTTTTAATGATCATACAAGGGTAAAACCTGCAGGCATTGAGAAAGGATATTCACCTTAAAACCTGTATTAGAAAAGACATTGAAGTTCTGATTTATAGTGCTGTATATAGCAGTCATAAATCAATACATTGATGACTTGCACATCACTGAAGATAGGGACATTCTTTAATGTAAAAATTTTTGTCTGGATGATATTTTCACTTCTTTTTCTCATAGTGTTCAATGTCAAAATGTTTAGACAGTCACTATACATGTCCCCTGTTAGTTTGTATTAAGATAAATGTTTTGCAATAATGCCTTTGTAACTGACATTTTGAGAAATTTCAAACAAAACCTGACCAGTATGATTTTTGTTTGCAGTAAATGCCTACAATCTGTAAACTTGCAGTCTGTATGCTTGGCAGTGCCAGCAAACAATAAAAAGTGCTCTGCTCCAGAGAGCATTTGATATGCAGTGCCTCAGCTCTCAAGTGAATTGCAGTATGTAAGCCGTCAGAGCTGACAAAATGTCTGTGAGGAAGGCTTTTCCTGGTTCTACAAACATTTTCAAGCTCTTCACTCTTCCACAGAGAACGGTGTCTAAGAAGGAAAATCACTTCTCTGATGTGCATGCAGGTCTTGTCCTGCTGGGGGACTTCAACCACCCCAACATCTGATGGAAAAGTAGCACGGCAATCTGTAGGCAATCCAGGAGACTCCTGGAATGCATGGGGGATAACTTCCTAAGCCAAGGGATAGAAAAACCTACCACAGGAAATGCAGTACTAGATACGACAGTCACCAACATAAGTGAGATAATCAGGGATGTCAGTATTGGAGGCAGCCTAGGCTGCAGTGATCACACACTGATGGAGTTTGCAGTCTTGAGGAATATAGGTCAGATAAGGAGTCAAGGCTGGGCCCTGAACTTTAAGACAGACATCCAGCTCTTCAGGGAGATCGTCAGTGGGATCCCCTGGGAAACTGCCCTTAGGGACAAGGGAGAAGAACAAAGCTGGCAGATCTTTAGGGAAGTCCTCCATAGAGCACAAGAGCTGGCAATCCTCAGGAGCAAGAAGATTGGCAAGGAAGGCAAGAGACAGCATGACTGAGTAGGGAGCTGCTGGTCTAACTAAAGGAAGAGAAGCAAATGCACACACAGTGGAAAAAAGGACAGATGGCCTGGGGAGGGTATAGACATGAACCACGATTATGTAGGGAGGGGGAGAGGAAGGCCAGAGCAAAATTAGAACATAGCAAGGGACACAAACAATCACAAGGGCTTCTACAAGTCAATCAGAAAAGGAAGTTCAAAAAGAAGGTGTACTTTCTCTGATAAATAACACTGTGAACAGGTAACAACTGATCAGGAGAAGGCTAAGGTACTCACAAACTTTTTGCCTGTTTTCAATGGCAGCTCCTTTCTCATATCTCTTGAGGGGGTGGACAGCAGGATGGGACTGGGGGGTTAAAGTGCTCCCAATTGTAAGTAAATATCAGGTTCTTGACCACCTGAGGAACTTGAATTTGCACACATCAATGGGACCTGATGAGCTCCATCCCAGAGTTCTGAGGAAATTCACTGATGTATCTGCCAAGCCTCTCTCCATGATATTTGAAAAGTCATGGTAGTCAGGCAAAAATCTCAGGGGACTGGAAAAAGAAAAATATTGTACCCATCTTTACAAAGGGAAGAAAGGAAGACCTTGGGACCTACAGCCCTGTCAGCCTCCCCTCTGTGCCTGGGAAGATCATGGAACAGAAGCTCTGCTAAGGCAAATGGAGGACAAAGTGATTCAAGACAGTCAGCATGACTTCAGTAAGGGCAGGTCCTGCCTGACCCATTGGCTTTCTGTGATGGAGCGATTGCGTCAGTGGGCAAGGGAAGAACAAGAGATGCCATTTATCTGGACTTCTGTAAAACCTTTGACACAGTCTCCCACAACATCCTTCTCTCTAAATTGGAAAGCAATGGATTCTATAGGTCAGTAGATTAGGAATTGGTTAGATAATTGCATCCAGAGGGCAGTGATAATGTCTCAGAGTCCCAATAGGCATCAGGGACAAGTGATGTCTCAGGGTCCATATTTGGACCAATGTTATTTAATACCTTCATTAATGACTAGACAGAGGGATTGAGTGTGAATTTGAACCCTCACCAAATTTGCTGATGACACCAAGTTGAGTGGTGCAATTGACACACCTGAAGGATGGGATGCCATCCAGGGGGACCTGGACAAGCTCAAGAAGTGGGTCCGTGGGAATCTCAGGAGACTTACCAAGACCGAGTGCAAGGTCCTGCACCTAGGTCGGGGCAAGCCCCAGCACTAACACAGGCTGGGGATGAACAGATGGAGAGCAGCCCTGGGGAGAAGGACTTGGGGGTCCTGGGGGATCACAGGCTGGAAGTGATCCAGCAATGAGCACTCAGAGCCCAGAAAGTCAAACGTGTCCTGGGCTGCATCCAAAGCAGTGTGGCCAGCAGGGCCAGGGAGGGGATTCTGCCCCTCTGCTCTGCTCTGCTGAGACCCCACCTGCAGTGCTGCATCAGCTCTGGGGTCCCAGCACAGGAAATGGACTTGATGGAGGACATGGAAATGATGGAGAGAGTCCGGAACAGGCCACCAAGTTGATCAGAGGGAGAGAATATCTCTCCTATGAGGGAAGTAATTTTCTCATTATTGGGGCTCATAGAATTAGAATTGATGAGACGGAAAAAGAGGCGGTTTTGGAATTAACTAACTGTGACTGTTGAGTACCTGAAGAAAATTTACAGGAAAGATGAGGCAAGACTATTTAAAAGAGCATGTAGTGTCAAGACAAGGAGGAATGGGTTGAAATTGAAAGAGAGTATGTTTAGGCTGGATATTAGGAAGAAAGTCTTTACTGTGAAGGTGGTGGGGTGCTGAAACAAGTCGCCCGGGGAACAGTTGCGGATGTCCCATCCCTAGAGCTGTTCAAGGCTGGGTTGGATGGGACTCTGAGCAACCCCCTACAGCAAGGGGGTTGGAAGTAGATGATCTTCAAGGTACCCTCCCAACCCAAACTTGTCTATGATTCTATAACTCTATCCATCTACCTTGAAGCCAAATCTCTATGTTGTGTGCCTTTGCCTCTTGACTTCATTTAGGTTCATTTGAAGGCAAAATCTAGCCTATTGCATATTACAGAATTGATTAGCGTGATTTTGCTAAATAATGAGGCTTTTAGTATCTGGCCTGTACTTACTTTGGGTAAGTTTGAAGAACATCTAAAGGAGTTATTTCACTTCTATTGCTCTGACTTCATGAGCACCTTGCTTATTTGGTTTTTAAAAGCAAATTGAATTCAAATGCCACCCATTTAAGACATGTAATTAGTACTGCTATACTGAGAATCTGACAGTTATTTTTTCCCTGGGTACTGAGAAGTTTCTTGAACAAAAGTGAATAGTCTATGTTGAAAGGTTAGTGAAGTGACACATAGTACTTTTTCTCATTGTTATTCTCAGAAACAATATTTTAATTAGAAACACAGCTATTGACCTAACAATGCAATGAGAGGCAAGTTAATAAATACCAGAGGACCATGTGACATTTGTGTTGCTCAGTGCTGCTTAGAAAGCAGTATCCATGTGAAACACAGGCTCCTCTGAGCACTGAAAGTTGCCATTGAAAATTGCATGCCCTCAGTGTTACTATTCTCTCCGAGAAGGGGACATACATCATTTTCAGGGTGCTTCACTACCTTCTCTGGATTCTTGAATTCTTTGAGAAAGGACAAGGATGGGAGAAGAAAGCTCATTAAGAGCCCATTATAGCAGTTTTACTGGCCATTTTGTAACTTGAACACCTTTGCTGTTTTCATGTAGGGAAACAAATGTGCTACCCTTATAGAGAAAGCCACCTGGGCTAGCACAGCACCTTGCTACTCATTTCAGACAGCTGGGAGTAAATATCCCAGTTGAATGAAATCAAATTAATATAGCTATTGTCACATTCCTGTGGTGAGGACACTTTCTTCTTCTGCTCATTGTCTTTCAGGTCTCTAATCTGGACAAGATCTCATTTTCACTCTGTGACAACCCTGGCCCATCCTGGGCTACCAAGGGGACATTTCAGGAGGGTGGTGGACCTTGACTGCCAACATACCTGAGGGGGCTCCTTTTTGGAGGGATGAGTTTTTCTTTCTGTACAATAGAATTTTGGGGGTTCATACTTGGCTGGTCTGTTAGTTTTTCTCCCTTACATTCACTCCAAATTGTTTCTAATACTGCTGCTATGCCCTGTCTGAACTTCTAGGCATAGCCTAAAGGGGCTGCTGCACTACTGGTCTCTCTACAGCAGTCAGCTGCTTATCTGAGTACTAAGCCAGTCTATCACCATCATCAAATTCTTGCACTTTACTCTGGCACACACTTCATACACCTGCACTTATATGCCTGCATGCAGAAGTGCAGGATTAATCCCTGACTGGCTTCTAGTAGCCTATCTTGAGACAATTTTGGGAATGAGGGAGTATAAGACAAACCACAATGACCTTATCATTCAAAATTTATACAAATAAACTACTCCTTAAACACCAGTGATCATGCCTAAAAGTGTGAGCAGTGTGTATGACAGAGAGCATGCAATAATATTTCAGGAAGTTAGTTTCAACAGTAATTTCTACATAACAGTACAACAAATACTGTAAAAACTATGAAAGCAATCACCATAATGACTTCTTCTGCCACAACTCTGCCCCATTCTCTGGGCCCCTCACTGTCAATGAGGAATGTGGTTTCTTACAGGCATACATTAAATATTCTGTCTTGGTTTAAACTGTTCTACCCACAGAGTTTAATGTGCAGGCTTGATGGCACTAAAAATACTGATGATTTGGTTTGCAGATTATTAGTTGTTGTGGTTTTAAATCTGTTGTCATGCAAATGCCTACAAGATCCTGTTTATGAAGGCTGCTACTTTTTCATTTTCTCTGGGGCTGTACTTCAAAGATGAGACATTCTTCCCGAAGAAGCTTATAACTGGAAATGCTTAGCAGCAGTATAGAAAGCATATAAAGGTTGATCCTAATGCTGTTCAGTGGGTTTTCAGAAGAGCTCAGTTATCTTCTATACAGGCTTTTAGGCAGAGGGGTCAGATCAATGTGAAAAACAAACTCTGCAAACACAGGCCACTACCACTTGACAAATCCACTTTTTGCGAAAGTGGTCCAATGAATATATATTTGCGAATCCTCTGGGTCATTAGAAACACATGTTATTGACTGCTTATGTGCCTTATATCTTTGGCTTAGGGCCTTTGGGGGAATATGACTTAGGACCTTTTTGGGAAATATGTCTTACTATGTTCCCTGAAACAGTATTAGTTTCTCCAGTCATGATACAGGAAGGAGCAGGATAAATCACAGCCAGTGATGACACACACACACATTGAGGGAGCATGTATTCATGGGTTTTCAAAAAAACATCATGAGAAGTTTTTAGTTACACAAGGCACTTCAAAAATCTTGTGATGTAGAAGCAAGTAACTGCAGAAGCCAGTAACTGTGTGTCTAGGAAAATCTGGCACTATTTATTCCAAGATGCATTTTTCTCTAGTTGCCAGCTACATGCAACTGAATCCACTCTGTACTGCTCTACCTCCTGTGTTGTCTTCATGAGACCAGTGAGATCGAGAACAGGTCAGTCAATATTACCCAAACTGCTGCTTTTAGTTGATTATCCTTGACATAATCTTATGTCGTGTTCTTACTTAAGACCAAAAAATGATTCTCTGCAATGCAATCAACCATCCATGATTCTGAACCACAGATTCATTTAGAACCACTGATTCAAAAATGCTGATTGTAATGAAAACAGAAAAAAATTATTAAGAGATGTGAAAAAAAAAAATTAAAACGTTGTACAAAAAATTATTAAGAATTCAATATCTACTGTTTACTTAAACTCATAATTATTTCTACCCTAATGAATCTTCACTTAAATTGCCAATGGCCTTGAACAATGTGTAAGATTTTTTGACGTGGAGTGCAGTAGTATATAAACTGGAGAAATAGCAACCTCTCTGCTGTGTAGTGCAGCCCAGTGTTTTGTGGAACAGTGGCAGTCCACATGTTACAAAGTGATGCCATAGTAAAATATTCATCCACAGTGTTCCCCAGAAGAATAAAAGAAAACATACAATGAGCGGAAGAAAAATATAGCTGGAAAAGGATGTCTTTTTCCTCAAGTACTGAAACTCAGCTGCAGCGTTTGACTCTGCCCTTAACACCCACTCCATTCTTACTGGAATCACTAGGCTGTTTGTCAGGCCAGAGTGAACTGCTGTTTTTTATTATGTGGTAAAGAGTTCCTTTTTAACTCTTTTTAAAACATTAAAATGCATAAGGGAGCCTGAAGTCAGCCCTGTCTCTCACAGTTTAAGTGGTGGAGCTACTGCTATATTCATAATTCAGGAGAGGGATATAAAAAGCCAAGGCTGAGAAAATTCAAACCAGTAATGTAACTATTGTTTTATAAAATGCTATCCTTGGATTTCCTAAAGGAAGCTCTTGGTGCCCCTTAACAAGATGGGGGAAGAGGGCTCAAAATTATATCTTCGTGTTACACACACATAAAATTAACTAGTTTTATTTTATCCCACCACATCCAATCACTATAGAGGATGGAATAGTAAATTTTACCTTCTTGGACATCAAATAGTAGGTAATCAATGTTGTTTGATTAAAGTAGTCCGGAGCAGCATTTCTTCAAACACAAAGCTCATGATGTGTGGGCATATGCTTAGAAGAATTTTCTTTATTTACCACAAAGCAGTTAGAGAGTGGTTTGGTGATCACTGTCCAGGATTTCAATAAACTAGAGAATTTTCAGGTAATTGTCTCTACCATACACTTCACTTGTCTGTATCTCATATTCTCACATCTGAATGTGGAAAATAAAAGATGCTTTTGAATCATGTGTTGGTAACTATGCTAGTGGATAGACATACCTATAAATTGCAAACCTCTGTTTACTGTCACTTACACCAAAGGAGCTGGCTGATTTTGTAGTTAGCTAGACACATGGCACAGTGATCCTGACACATGCACTGTAGTCACCAGGCAGGCCTCATTCATACATGACAACTTTGTCACAGAGGTGGATGTCTCAGGAAGGGCTGCCCTACTGTGAGCACTACTGGGACAGTAGGATTAATGGCATACAGCTCGCTTCCCTACCTACATTTTAAAGGCTCCAAGAAAAGGCTGCCTGTCAGTTAATAGAAACAAGGCTCTATTGGACACAAAGGCCTTAGAAACCTAAAATGTAATGATTATAGATGGCCCTGAAGGAAGTGTATCTAAGACATGTAAGACTCCTGGTGTTGCAGCCTCTCCTGCTATGCTATACTACAAAACTCTAAATCACTAACCTTACCCATTGCTGTTGCATAGCATTTCTAAGCAGTTTTCCTCTGCCCACCAGGTAAGAGGTTTTTAATTTAGCATATCTATTTCAACCTACATATATATTTTAGAATGATGAACCTTTGATGTATTTCATAGAGATAAAGAAATCTATATTATAATAAACTTTATTAAGCGTAAATTGTATAGCTCTTCCAGTAGGGAAGCTCTTATTTAATCTCTGTCTTCTTCCACCCTACCTGCCTTAGTTTTTGAGTTGTTGATGGCATCATAGGAAGTTATTGACAAGCTGTATTCTACAATACATTGAATTCTATTTTCTCTCTCCATGTAGTGAAGATCTGTGCTCATAAATGTTAAAACATTACAAGAAAAGAAACCAAACCACTGTCTCAGTTCACAAAGATACAATGTAGACCTACAATACAAACATGCTGGTTTTGCTTTATCTTTTACTCTGAACTTTGACAGAAGAGCAAGACAATATACTTGGTCAAAGCCAGGAGGGAAGTGAGGAGAAGGAAGAAGTAATTTGTAGCAGGGAATGTAAATCTTAACACATAAATAATGATCTAAAACCACAGTATGCAATTAGGATTGATTAGGTAATCTCATCCATAGTCTTTCATGATTTAGATACAGATTTTTATTTAGATTCTTATTATATCAAAAGCTTTTATTTTTTCCAGAACAAAGGCTTCCAACCAGTAGCCCTCTTACACTTTCACTTCACAAAAACACAGTACAGGACAAAAATATTTCATATCATCTTCAATGATATTGTGCAGGCAAATAGAATTATAAACCTAAGCGGTCAGAACAACAGTTAATATCAAAGATATATAAAAGCAAATTTTATAAATCAGGATTCAAATAAGAGAAAGAACGTTAACCCAAAACTGCATTAAGATAGCCCTATGAAAGTCTTTATAAGTTAAACATAGCAGAGACTATGCCCTGTATCACAAAGGACTAGCTTTTGAAAATAAGTGTGAATGAAAGGGAAGGTTTAATTCTATTAGTCTAGATGGTTTTCTTCAGTTCCCTGGTATTTGCATACTTAGTGCCATGATCATCTTTATATTCAACTACTAGATGAAAGGCTTTTATTTTTGAAATTCAGATTCTGTGAGCACACATTACATGATAAAACTAATTATAATGCAGACTAAATATCATAAAAATTAGGATTTTACTTCAATTTTTCATCTGTTTTGATTTGTAAAAGACTCTACTGAGTTCCTTTCTATTATTCCTGATTCCTTCCCTGAATAACAGAAGTACTAAGCGCCTTAAGATTCTATCATCTACTCACATGCCTGGCTCAGTGCAAGCTAGTCAGATAAATCTACGAGACACAATCATTCTTTAAATGTTTTTTAAAAGTTTTCCTGTGATGATTCAGTTCACAGATGGGTTTGAATTTTGAGTTGCCAACTGTCATGAATTCAAACTAGAAGGTCACCAGATCCTACCAGTTGTAAACCCGAGAAATAAAAATTCTTCATTTTTTCACCTGTTTCTCTGATAGTGAGAATATTTTCTGCCTCGCTTGAAAGGAAAATACTATCTGTCTTGTTTCACTGCTTCCTGTATTTCTACCATTTTGCAACTGTTTAATCCATCAAGTAGAAACTGCTGCTCTTTGCATAGTGAGCTGCAGTGCTGAGAAATTTAATATGGAACATGATAGCCTCCTAGTTATTAACATTATAATATCTTCCAGTATTTTACTGGTTACTTAAAAATACATTTTTGTTACAACATAATAGTGCATTCATGGTCACAATTGTATACAGGTAGGAGTTGTTCTCTTTCCTCAAATATTTGCAAGAAACATAAACAAAAACCATATGTTTCAAATATTTCACTGAATACCTTTTTCCACTCGTATGTGTATGTTGCAGCCATTTGAGTACTCTGCTGTTTCAAAATCCTACCATTCAGTCTCATGATTTATAACATATTATTTATCTTTCTATATTTTAAAATATGTTTTGTGCCCTAACCTGAAGATTTTTTTCCTCAACACTGACCCTCATATCTGCTCCATCTCTGTAATTGTCACAACAACAATTCCAGCTTTCAAATATGTCATTAGGTATCTTTGTATTATAATCCTTTCTGTTTGTCTGCATTGCTAATCTTTATGAACTTGGCCAACTTGGGGTAAGCAGTGTGTGCCTTTGGCTTAGAAAAACACATTGGGACTGAGTGGGTGTTCCATGCATGGGGCATCTTCACTATTGTTTTGATATTCAAAACCCTCTCACTAAGAAAGAAAGATTTCTCCAATGCTCAAATATCTTGCTGACTCAACATTTCAAAGTATTCTTTGTGCTGTCCTGGCATTTTCATTAATTGCTAGCACAAGAAATGGACCAAAAACCCAAAGATTTTGAATCCAGCTTTGAATCCTTCCTGCACACCTCCTCTTGTGGAAACTTTGGAAAACTGAGTCCAGACACAGAGCTGAATACTGCAGACTGGCCAAACACAAATCCCCTCTCCACCTTAGGGGTTTTCCAAATCCTGATCCAAAACGTACTTCCTAGTCTTATTTTTTGTCATATTTCTTTGTAAGATTCTTAAAACTTGCATATTCTTTCCTTCATTATATTTTGGCAGTTTCACATGATTTGTTTTACGTTCACTCATGATGGTCTATGTCTGCCTATAAAATCTCAGTTTTGATAAGAAGAAAATGGAAATGTAGTTGAATCCCATTTGCATTACAAAAAGTCATATAAATAATTACCTATGCTTTACTTCGATAGAAGGAAAAATGAGACAAGACAAAAGTCTTCTAAATTAGAGATCCAAAGATGTTGAAAACCCTAAGAGGTTTTTTTGTTTGATTTGGGTTTGGTTTTATCAGTAAAGAAATTTGTAACTCATACATCCTTAGCTGACTTCCAGATACAAAAATATAAGCTCTGCTTCTTCAGTATTCAAAAGCAATATCATCAGCATTAAGTGTTCCTATGTAATCTCTCTAAGATCAAAGGCTTAATAGTTTGAATAATGAGACTTCTCATTAATTACATGCGACCTGTTTGTATATTCTGTCAGTATCTGGTTTCTGGTTAATTTTTGCAAACAGCATGCCTAGAAACTTTCATGAAGAACAAAACTCACATATTGACTTGACATCTGAAGTCAGGCCTATGTTTTAAAAACACAACAATGACTATAAAACTGTTCATGGATTTTCAAGAGTTATTGACATAGAACAAGTTTCTGACAATGGAAATTTTCAGCAATTAATGTCGCTTTGCCATACATATTTAAATGAACTTCACTTTCATGTGATTTCTCATGAAACTTAAGCAACATATGGGTCCATATAGCAAAGGCTGCTAGTTTGCAACTTCAGAAATGTTGTACAGTTCTGTCATCTGTTAGTGCCTTCATGTAAAATCATGGGTAAATTACTTTATTTCACTTAATCTTACTGTAGTTACAGTGCCCTATTTGTAAAACAGAAACTGATTATTTTCTGTGTTTTCCGGGCCGATCAAAAAGCAGGGCAAGTTAAGTTTTAGAGCAAGCTGAGATACAGCGCCAGCTGGGAGACAAAAAGGCACGGAAAGAGTGGCGATAAATAAGGCTTCTTGAAAAAGTTTCTGAAAGTAGACTTCAAAAGGAGCATACAGCAGCACAACAATACAGGAGACTGTCCTGTGTGAAGAAATAAGCCTGAGAGCTAAATTATGTTGGAAGAATGATATATAAGTGGTTGTCTTTCTTACCTGGAATTCTCTGTCAAAACAGGAGGAGGAAGTAATTTTGCATCTCCTGTTGCAGAATTTCCCTATTTTGTTGTTGTAATTTAGGTTCTCAAGCATGTCAGTTCAAGATGTTTGGCTCATCCACTAAACTGACACACCCTTACAATGAAAAAATGTGAACATGATGTTAAATTGTTGTGAAAAACCCTGCAGGAGTCTATAACCGTTTAGGCATTTTGGCAAAATTTTAGTTTAGATTTTACTGCCGCCAGAGGTCTAGGTCTATTATTGAAATAGAACAGATATCATCATTGGAAAGGTAAATGGTAACAAACTAGCAAGGAAGGGGGGGGTTCTCTATAGCTCGTTACTTCAATACATACAGTAAAATTTCAGGAAAGAATCAGTCCCCATACAGGAATTCACTCCAACTTTTTCCATAATTCCCATGGAGGAAGCAACTGTTCAGCTTCAATATTGAAAGTTCAAAATGTTTCATGTGGAAGCATCTCATTAGTCTGATTTCTGTCCAGCCAAACAAAATGGATTAAGCAGTGTTACATATCGTCCCTTTCTTGAGACCTCACCTCACGTGCGATGTGAGTGTTGAACACAGAAATCACAGTGCACCTGTTCCAAAGTGACATCATTTCTCTCCAGTGCACATGGCAACCAGTCTCTTGTAATGGGCAAAGACCTGATGAGTCTGAAGGCTGAACCATGTATCTATTTCCCAGCTAGGTGTGAATAAGGAATTTCTTACTGCTCAGAGCTGTATTGTTCCTCCTATCATACTTTTGAGTCTCATCTCAAGTTGGAGGTCTAGGTAAAGGTTTGTATGCATCAGCACGTGAACCTTTGAGGAAGGAGCTTTCATAATCTCACATCATGTATATCTAAATGAGCTGTACCTAGGCACTCCAGAATATTACAGTCCTTATAACTTTCATTTTAGTTTCTTTCACAGCCTTGGAAGGCTGTGTGTCACACAGGGACACACACACGCGTAAACGCAAATCCTGTCTATATCTCCTTATGAAGCACTGGCTGCCTCCCACTTCTCACTTTCCATATTTGCACAAGCTTACAGGTTTCCAGAAATCAATCCAGGCTTACAAGAGAAAAAAAAAAAATCTAAGAACAGCTGCTAACTGAAAAAGTAGAAAAAAATAAAAAATTCTGGTTGCTACAGACTGTATGGCAAAAAAGAGGTCCAGCTACCAGGAAGAGACAGGTGTCTTCTGAGTGACGATGGTAACATATTCTCACCAGGGAGATCAGCTCCAAAGCTGAGTTCACTCTTTCCTGCTATAAAGTATATTGATGTTAACAGTTTTTTTCTGCCTGCATGTGTGTTTTTCAAATTAAGTATTGTTAAATCTGTAAAGCTTAAAACACTGCTTCAGACACCTGCCTTGGCTTCTACTTCCATTTCATATAATCTGTAATAGGTAGAGTACAGTGTTGATAACCAATTCTGTTTCTCTCAAACAGATGCAAATGGATTTAATTTAACACCTGTCAGAGGTGAAGGAAAACTGGAATGAATAACCACTTCAGAAAGTGGAAGGAGTAATTTTCAGAACACAGAGTGACATGTATTTGTACACTCTCCCTTGAGATGTTGAAGGGCATGTATTTGTAAGGTCAGGGTTTGGAGGTGATATATTTGCATATGCATACTCAGAAAGTGATGCTGAATGCAATCCTAGATTCACCAATCTGCAGTACCAGTTTTTGCAAATTGTGAAAAACATGGTCCACTTTCTTGGTAAAATTTAAGTTTAATAAAAAGACAATAGGAGACAAAAATAAAGGAAAGGGTTAATGGCTGGATGCTTGGCACTCAGCCAAGAGCACACCTACTACCTTTGGAGATATTCTTTAAATACCTTTTCTAATGCCCCAACTTTGCATATTCATACATCACTATGCATATTCAAACTTTTCCATAAACTAGTTTACATGTTCCAGGAACTGTTCTGCATGGCCCCTCCTTGGGTCCGCCTTTTTAGAGCACATGTGTTTCTTGGCTGTGGTTTTAGTCCATCTCAGCTGTCACCTCCAGTTTGGGCCTTGGTCCATGCTTTCTTCAGACTGCAGATGCTGATAGTTGGCACATCAATAGCAGGGTCCTCATCACACATTTGTGGATGTCATCCCGACCAAACAGACAGTCCCTTCACAAGCACAACTATGTATCAGCTATCCCACTACCATGACCAAGCAAAAAACATAAAAACTATAACCTAACAGCAGAGTTATTTTAACATTATACATAAAACACTCATCTTAATATTTGTGAAAAGCCAACTTCATAATATGTATTTATAACACAAATGATTTTGAGTGTCTCAGGACATTAAGATTTTGCTAAACACAACCTCTTGTCTTACTGTAGAAACAGCAGTGCTGGGCACGTTAGGCACCATCCACATTGGCTAACATATCCCTTCAAGTTTCAGCTATTAGTTCTGCTGCATATAGCAGTCTTTTGTTGCCCTGAATTCTTATATTCACTTGGGGTATATGACAGAGAAAATCTCGACGTGAGCAGGGCCTGAGTTTTTGCACTCTTCAGGCAATGTTACTTTGTTTAGAGCATATTTTCCTTTCTAGTGTAGGCTTTATTTTTTATATATATATGCATCCAAAGAAGAAATACCACACTCCATACTCCCAAACTAGTGTTCCATATATAGAATGAAATTTCAGCAAGACAAATAAATTAACTCCATACAAATGCATATATGCAGTATAATAAAGTCCTGGACCTAAACAGCAGGATATGGAGATGTTCAGCTCCAGAGCACTTTCAGGTACTTGATGCCTTAAAGTAATTTTTCAGTAAATCTACACTTCTTTCTAAGGTTTTTTGGGGGGTTTTTTGTGGTTCTCTTTTGGTTTGTTTTGTTTGGGGGCAGGGAGGGGGAGGTGGGGGCGGGTTGGGTTGTTTGG